>CM021106.1:410238407-410609230 GCA_007115665.2 Sequoiadendron giganteum
TGGGAAAGCAAACAAGAAATTCCTTCTGTAGAAAATAGTACAAATCTAATGGAGTACTGGATTTGATACATAATGATCTATGTGGTCCTTCCAGAATTAGAAGCCTATAAGGTGAAAGGTACTTTATGTTACTCATTGATGATTTTTCTAGAATGATATGGGTCGCATTCTTAAGAGAAACACATGAAGCACTAGAAAATTTAAAAAAATTAAAGCTATGGCAGAGAATGAGATAGGTCAAAAGATAAGATGTCTATGGTTAGATAGATGTGGTGAATTTACTTCATGGGTATACAATTCTTTTTGTGAAGATCATGGTATTCAAAGAATGTTATTTGCTCGCCGAACCCATCAACAGAATGGAGTAGTTGAAAGAAAGAACAAAACCATTCTAGACACTCCTAGAACCATGATGCTAGAAGAAAATGTTCCTCATTTCTATTGGAGAGAATTTGTAAGTGTTGGTGTGTATACTATTAACAGGGTGAATTTCAATAGTAATTCTGGTAAGATGCCTTTTGAACTATGGTTTGCTTATAAGCCTACTATCAAATACTTCAAAAAATTTGGAAGCAAATGCTGCATCAAGAGAGATGATGATATAGGTAAGTTTGATGCTAGGAGTGATGAAGGAATCTTCCTAGGATACTCTACTAAAGGAAAATCTTACCGGTGCTTTAAAAAAATGTTGAAGAAAATGGTTGAAAGTGCAAATGTTAAGGTTGATGAAGATATTGGTAAATCATCCAGAGTTAATGATTATGATTCAGATGATCAACATGATGACGCTGACAATGATGCTCAGACATAGAATCAACTTCATACTAGAATGTGAGAGGGGGATAACATTAGATTGAAATCAAGATCAAGAATGCTAATCTAAGAATCTAAACTAATATCAAACATATTAATCTAATATCTAACCCTACACATGCAAAATGAAACTAAGCTATTTGAACATACATTAAAGAATCTATGATTACTGAATTGAATGTACAAAAGAAGCACAGTGTTAGCATCCCATAGAGGAGTGTATTCACCTGATGTTGGGTTGTTCTTATCACCACGAGCCTCCAAAGTTCATGTGCAAAAGCTTTGATGAAGGATTTCTTGATATTGGTTGATCAAAGAAATGAGGTTGAAGCACTAACAATGGTGGTTATGAATGTTAGCAGTACTTCAATGTGAAAATGATGTTGATTCTCCAATCCTTATTTGTGAAGAAAGGGGTTTGTTATATAGAAAATGAGATTTGAAATAGACTATCAAGATTGTGTTGAAGAATATCCAGATCAACGATCGGAGTATGTTGAGAGGATTTAGACATCAGAATATTGAACAAAGTTGATTGCACAATTTGTGTGATTGAGAAATAGATTGGCTAGTCAGGGATTAGATTGTTCAGTCAAGATTTTAGATTCATCAGTCAGGATTTAGATGGCTTAGTTAGGAAATTGATGGCTTAGTTAGGAATTTGATTGATTAGTTAACAACTTAGATTGCTTAGTTAGAAATCTAGATTGATTAGTTAACAACATAGATTGCTTGGTTAACAATCTAGATTGATTAGTTAAAAACTTAGATTGCTCAGTCAGCAATCAAAATTTGCTGAATCAAAAAGTGGTTAAGGAATATGAATTAATTGATTTAATTAAATAATTCCTTTTTGGAGTTAAATGTGCAAATCAAGTTTGAATTTTGCAAACAAAGTTGCATTAGTTTGATTTGATTTGAATAGTTTGATTTAATTACTCAAATTTTAGAGGAAAGCTATCAATTAAATTATTATGATTTAATAATTTAATCAACTTAGGCAAATACGGTGATTTATTGACGTAATTAAATAATTGGTGTTATTTAATTAATCAAGATGAAATAAAGTGAGATTAGGACTTCATTAAATAAATCTAATTTATTTAATTGGTCAAAATGATGAAACATGAATTAATCAAATAGCTTTGTTTTATTTAACTAATAGTAGAATCAGGGTTTTGGGGAATTTATTAAATAAATGAAATTTATTTAATTTATCAGAAATGATGAAAAAGTGAATTAATTAAATAATATTGTATTATTCAATTAAATAACAGAATTAGGGTTTTAGATGACATTTTATGTGGTGTTTTGGGACATTATGGGATGATTCTAAGATGTTTTGATACATTATGAGATGATTTCAAGATGTTGCAGGATGATTTTGAGATGTTTCGAGACATAATGGGATGATTCTGAAATGTTCTAGGGTTATTTTGAGATGTTATGGGATAATTCCAAAATGTTTTGAGTCATTCTAAGGCAATTCCAAGATGTTCTGGGGTGTTTTGAGATGATTTTGAGTCATTCTAAGATGTTATGAGATATTTCAAGATGTTACAGTATATTGCAGGATGATATTCAATGTTGTTCGATGTTGTTTGAGGTGTGTGATAGGTGTTAAGTCAATTTTACATGTGTACAACACCAAATATTGAAAGAGGGTAAATTATTATTCTGCTAACATAATTAATTGCTAACCATCCAATTATTAAAGAATATCTAGTTGTGACTATAAACCAAAGCATAAAAGGAATCATTACACATTAACATAGGATTTTTATGTGGAAAACCCAAAATGGGAAGAAACCATGGTGAGGATTAACTCACAAAATATTATAATTGGTCACAAGATATTACAAGGCTAACTATCAGGAAGCACTATCCTTGAAAGCCTCACAGCCTGAATACAAGATGGCTTATCACCAAGATACAAAAAGTATGGCTCACTGCCAAAAATGAACTGAAGTACACCTTCAAAGTGTTGAGATCAGTTTCAGTTAAGCTCTGGAAAATCAAAATGCTACTCCAGTTGTAGGTATACAAAAATTATCAATAACTTCACACTATAACATTTGACACATATCTCGCATCATTGTTCAGACATCCACATGCATACACACACATGCACACACCTATCTTTTTCATCTTCTTGATTTCATATATATATGGCTATATCTTCAAACATCGATTAGGTCGGCCCAATTAAAAAATATTTTAGGCACACAAAACAAAAACGTATCATCCACAAATTAGGTTGGTCTAAACCAAATAAGGAACACTTTAAACATTCATAAGACAAGCAAATTTGAACCCTATTGGCCAAAGGAATTTCAAACTTTTGTCATTTCGATATCTCAGCTAGATCAACCAACGTTATTGAAAGTTTGTTCATAGTTGTAACTAGTACTCCTAAGCAACATATCAAAAAATCATAGAAATATATTTTACTGAGAGAATTTCTGGATCAAAATATCGGATTAGTATAGATACACAATTTACTTAGCCAGTTACCAAACAATGTTGGCATCAATGACAACAAACTTGGAGGTCACCTTCTTCATTCTTCTAACAAAAGAAACATTAGTTGTTGGAGATGTGTGTGGATCTATAGAAGGTGTTAAAAATCTCCAAATTTTATTAAGTGTGGTGATCTAAGTGCAAGCTTAATTCCTATGACTCTAAATGTGGTGAGTAGAAGGTGTTTATATTTTCAGTGTGTTTAAGTTATTGGAGGCAGTGAGCTGAAGGTTGTGGATGGTGTAAAGTTGTAGTGGTGGATTTCTCCTATTTCCTTAAGATAATGAATCTCTTTGTAATAGTAATCTTCTATTCTTCTTTATTCTTGGTAGTGAGCCACCTAGTTGTGAACCTAATTGTATTCGATGTTATTCATATATATGGGAGCTACTCCTCATCGTGGTTTTTCCCTTCTTGAGTTTTCCATGTAAATCTAGTGTTCTTATGTGTTTGGTTGTGTTTGCATTACTATATTATATGTTTACATTCCACTATGGCATGATAAGGGTTTGAATGATATCGATGGATTGAATGTTTTAAGTGTACAACTGATTCACCCCCCTCTATTTGTCATGTGCATCTAACACCTACATGATTAAGTTGCATTTATCACATTTGTGATGGCTTGGTCATATCTTTCTGCCATCTAGGTTTTTATAGCCTTGAAAAATATACCTCTAGTTCCACTCTAATGATATCTTTTTTATAATTTGGACACCCATAGTGTCAACAAAGGTTACTTAAATGACCTAAATAATTGAGTTTTTGTATTTTTAATTTATCTCTTTGTCTCTTTTTTCACTACATAACCTTAGAATCAAGAAATAAATATCAAGGACACCTTGGTATAAATGGTGGGCAACAAAAAATAAGTAAAAGGGAATACAAATCAGCAAACATAGAGTTTCATCATTATATTGCACAATTCTCGAAAAAAATCAAAAATATATCCTTATACCTTTATAAGAAGAGAGAAAAAGTGAAGTTTGTAGTAATGCCAGAATCTATTTGGTAGATGAAAGAATTTTTTTGGATGGACTGTGACATGAAAATATGTGTTTTAAATTGATTGCAAGGAAGCGCAACACCTAGAATGCAAAAATTGCCACTACAAAGGAAGAAGAACCACCAAAAAGAAGAGTATATGAATTATAGTAAAATAACAAGATATTATATTAGATAACATGATAGAGGGATTACCAAAAATATAGAGTATGTCATCATATAGACCTAATACCTAGAGACAATTTACCAAACAAGTAAGTGCAAAGGATGACACCAGTGTAAATTTATAAGCTGAATCGATAGGTGTAGGAGTTATTGGGGAAAAGGTTAATTAAAGAAATTTTAAACCCATGTGTGGTACCAATATTTTTAGTACCAAAGAAATATGGAGAATGGACGATGTATGTATATTTGAGAGCTATAAAAATGATCACTATCAAGTAAAAATTTTCATTACCAAGGATGCATGACATTATAGATTGTTTGAGTGACACAAATTCTTTACCAAAGATTGACCTTGTTGAACATAGGTTGTCATTGATGTCAAAGGATTGTCAAAGGTTGTTGATATTTGTTATCAAAGGGTGTGAAGGCTGTCAAAGATGAAAGAGATTGTAGGAGTACTAAAATTGTCATTTTACTTAAAGTTATGGAAGCATGTTGCTTATCAGTTTATAGATTGTCTAATCAATCATATTCTATATGAAGTAACATGAATCAAGTTTTTTTGAGTTGTGATTGCCTTTAGATAGTTGGTGTATTTATCATACTATGTAGGGTATGTAGTTAGTATGAGTGTTGTGGTTTGGAAGGATATCTTTTGGGAAAAGAGATTACTCTAGAATTATAAATGTGGTTAGTATTTCTCTCAAAAATGTAGTGTTGCTCTATGGTTTGGAAGGAGAGTATGTCTACACTACTTCTATCAGTTTCCTAAGTTTTCAAAGAATTTGTTCAACATGAAAGAAGCTTGAAGTGTTAGAAGGTTTGTCAAGCTATTCAAATCTCAAGGCATGTACAATAATGGCTAGTAGTGTGTAGAATTCAAATCTTGTGTGTGGAGTGAGGATAAGACCCGGTTAAGGTTCATGTGGTAGCACACAATATCAAGTTTTTTTTATGGAAAAAAATTATGTTTGGACTATTGTATTACACATTTCATGTAATTTGAATTGGTTCCATCTTATGTCAACCTAGTTATATGTGGATCCTTGTTTGACATGGAAGAGTTTCAATGTATTGTCATGCATATATTTCAAATTTTTAGATGTATTATATCGTGTACGAGTTACATGTTTTGTTAGTTGTAATGGTTGTGATCAAGTAAGGTGATTTTGAGTATAGAACTATGAAGAAAAGAGGGAGTGCTAGTATCAGAAGATCATTCTCAGCATGGAACTATGTCAGCTATGAAATCGGTGCATATCAGAGTTATATTTCAAATCTGCCATTATCTTTGTATTCTAATAGGGGTATTGTTCTTCCTATTGTATTGTTCCAATAAGGATTGGTGTCTCTTTCTAGTGGGGATTGTTGTCTCTAGTAGGTTGGTGCCTATAGATTCAATAGGGGATCTGTGTCTCTGATAGGTTGGTGCCTAATTCATATTGTAATCTCACCTATTATATTTCTATATTATGAGGTTGTATTTGGATAGTAGATCCAAGTAGATATTCTCACCATGGTTTTTCCATCTTGGGTTTCCACGTACATTTGGTTTTATCCTGTGTTGTGTTATGATTTTTTTTTGTGTGGTTAAGTGATCTTCATGTTGAAAAAGTATATAATAGTAGCAAAATTAAATTTTTTTAGAATTTCTTGATCTACTGACTCACCTCCTCTCAGTAGATTGTATGCCCTTCAAACCTAAAGAGTGGATATCACTAGATTAGGATCAGAGAGGGAGATGAATGGAAGATTGTATTCAAGATAAATGAGGGACTATACAAGTGGTTAGTTATGCCTTTTGGGTTAAAAATACATTGAGAACATTAATTTGTTTGATGAATGAGCTATTGAAGGAATGTTTGGGTAAGTTTGTTATTATTTACTTGGATGATATTCTAATTTTTAGTAAGACCAAATAAGAACATTTGTAGTACATTAAGCAAGTATTTTAGAGATTGAAAGAAAATAATTTGTTGATAAATATGAAGAAATATAGTTTCATGAGGAAAAAATTAACATATTTTGGGTTTTTCATTTATGTGAAAGGATCAAGAAGATGGTTCTCAAGAAATTAAGAGAAATTGTTAAATATAATACACCTCATACATCAAAGAGGTAAGATCTTTTCATGGACTATAGAAATTTTGTAGGGATTTCATCATTAATTTTAGTGTCACTTACACATTCCTAACAAAAATTATGAGGGGAGATCATAAGGATTTTAAGTGGACATCAAGAGCACAAAAAGAGTTTTGAACTACTAAAGAAAAAATGAATAGAGTAGCTAGTGTTAGTATTACCTAATTTTAACAAAGTATTTTAGGTTGATTGTGATGGTAGCGGAAGTGTGATAGTGTTGGAGTACAAGACCACTCAGAGGGGGGTGAATTAGTGGTCAAATAAAAAAAACAATTTCAAAAATCCACTCACTTGATTATTTAAAGAGGCTCTATTGAAAATAATTTAAACAATCTAGATATTATATATTGAGGGAGACACAAAGATATGAAAATATGAATATAACACTTAAATCAAAGATGATTAATCAAGCACAATATAGAACACCACCAAGAGAAAACATAACATTATTTTATGAGTGGAAAACCCTAAAAAGGGTGAAAAACTTGTTGATTACATATTGCATTCCTCACTGGCAATACAACAAGCCTCACTAGCTACACTCTATCTACCTCATGGAAAAAAAATGAGCCTCATGGCTACTCAACCTGCCTCACTAGAAAAGCACGATGCCTCACTAGGAAAAATTATGCCTCACTAGCTTATCAAACTGCCTCATTGGCCATTCACCTTGCCTCACTAGAAATTCATCATCACCTCAGAAGAAATTAAGCACAAATCAGAGGGTTACTCTATTTTCATACATATCATTGTTCTCAAATTTTGCAACTCAATAAACTCTATCTCTACATCTGCAAAACACTATCTTTGTTATTTCAATTCATGTATCTCTACATCTACAATACAATAAACTTTGAATCTATCTTTTCAAGCCAATAAACACTATCTATGAATTTTCCATTCAAGACAACTATATCTCTACCACTTTCAATAATCTTCTTCAATGTTTATTTTCTTACAAACAAACTTTTGTATCAATGAATTCAATTAGTTCATACCTCTAATCAAATAAAATCTCACTTCTCAGCCCAAAACAACTTTGATAAGACATTCACACATCATATCACCCTTTCATGTTCTACTATTCTCGAATCAACTTTGTTTACAATAAAATCTAGTGCTCAAACTTTCCTTAACATTCATGTAAGTATTCAATTCTTTCATACATAATTAAAGACTTCTCTGCAGACTCCACATCATGAATAAATGAATATAACTAGTCAACCAATACCACTACATATACCTTGACTGATATACTTTATGAACAAATAGAAAGATGACAATAATTGTACTTTTACATAGCCTATTGAAACAATCAACCTTATGCAAAGTAAGTCACTATCATACAAAGGCACAGGTAAGACTTTTATGCACAATCAATCAAAGACTTTGTTGTCTTCACAAAAAAAAATTCATGTTCTCATATAGAGGCCTTTGACATTCATTTAAAAAGTATTCTTTATTCATGATGAACATACTATGTAACACTGATGAACATACTCAACACATGTACACACCTCTCTTTGCCTTTGATTACTTACCCACCAAGCTACAAATTAAATAATAACCCTTTATTCTCTTTTGGGCGGTGAGATATAAAGACTTAACTTGTTAAGTCAGTTAGCCAAGGAGAGAGGGTCGGTAACCAATGTAACTAATACCCTTAAGATTTCACTAAGATATTTTTAACTTATCATAGTAAATCAACTGCAAGATATAACAAAAATAAGTTTGTATTGACAGCCACCATGAAGTCTAAACCCTAGGTCTTTAGGGTTTTGAATATGCTTGAAAGTTGAGATTGAATGATGAAAACATCAACCAATGAAGAAAGAACAAATGAAGCCATGTGACTATTCTAAGACTTATGTCATTCACAAAATGATATTGATGTTGAGCATTGTACCTGTGACTTTGAAAAACATGAGGGCTTGAAACCTTATGAGGACAATAACATGAAAACCCCTTCCATTATACACCAACTCAACACACCTCTGCCTTTTTCAAGAAGCAACCACATTGAAGATCAGCAAAAAAATACCTTTGACAAATACTTATCAGTGTAACTTTTGCACCACTATGCACCTTTTTATACACCATGATATGACTAGCATCAACTTACCTTGCATCAACACCTAGCATCAATTTGTATCAACACCTTTGAAAGATATTTGAAAGATATGTAACATAAGATGGTACTAACAAAATGAAATGACCAACACCATGACATCAACATCATATCTTTGAACCCAAAACCCTATGAACAACCTTTAACATCAACATGTGATATAGCTTACATCAATGGAAACTCAACCTTTGACATCAATGACAAACTTCATGCAACAGATAGGAGTAGTGTTGAGTTAGGAAGGAAAACCAATAGACTATTTCAATGAAAAGTTGAATGATGCAAGGAAGATATACTAATTCTATGACCAAGAATTCTATTCCATATTCTAAGCCAAGTGAAGAAGTGGAGACATTATATATTATCAAATGAATTTGTGTTGTGCATTAAACATCAAGCCTTACAATATTTGAGTAGTTAAGGAAAGTTGAATTAGAGACACATGATGTAGATAGAGTTCATGTAGAGTTACATATTTATGTTGAAGCATAGGAGTAGTAAATCTAAAAGGGTTGTAGATGCATTGAGTAGAAGAAGGAACTTGTTGATCAAAATAAGGGTAATAGTAATGGGCTTTGAAGGGTACAAACATGTGTATGAATGTGACCTATACTTTGTAGAAGCTTGGAAGGAGAGTAGAGAGAAAATAGCAATAAACATGAGTAAGTGGTTGGATTATTTCATTCAAGATGGCATGATATTCAAAGGGAGTCAATTATGCATTCCTAGAAGCTTAAAGAAGGATAATTTGATCAAGGATAAATATAGTGGTAGATTAGTAAGAAATTTTGGCATTGATAATATAGTGGCTCTGGTAAGTGAACATTATTTTTAACCTCAAATGTATAAGGATATAAGGATATTTGTTCAAGAATGTAAGACTTGTCAAGTTGCCAAGGAGAGTAGTTATACCACTAGATTGTATCAACCTTTGACAATATTGAAGAGACCTTGGGAGGATATCAACATGGATTTCATATTAGGACTACCAAGGACACAAAGGAGACATGACTCCATAATTATGGTAGTAGATTTTTTTTTCTAAATTGATGTATTTCATTCCTTGTAAGAAGATCCATGATGTTGTACATGTTGACCTATTTTTCAAGGAGATTGTATGAATTAATTTGAAGCATAATATTAGAAAAGGACACAAAGTTCACATGATAATTTTGGAAAGAATTATAGAAGAAGATGAAGGTCAACCTAAAATTCAATTCCAAATTTCACACATAGATATATGGAAAAACATAGGTGGTAAACAAGAGATTGGGAAATTTGTTGCGATGCTTAATGGGAGACAAGAAAAAAAAATGAAATATAATTCTATCATATGTAAGAAGAGTTTAAATACAACTCAATGAACATAAGTATAGGGAATACACCATTTGAAATTGTGTCTGGATTGTAACCTAAAGGAGTAACGTAAATCAAAGACATTGGTAAGGAAACCAAAAGGAGTGCAAAGGTAGAATAATTTATAGGATAAATGGAAACAATACATAATCAAGGGAGAACTTGGAGATAATGAACAACAAGTACAAGTGATAGGTAGATGTAAAGTGAAGACATAAATAATTTGTTGTCAGGTATGAAGTTATAGTATATCTTAGTAAATATATTTCCAGCAGGCACATCTAACAAGCTAAAGACGAGAAAGTTTGGTCCATGTAAAATTTTCAAGAAGTTTGATTCAGGGAACATTTATGAGGTTGAGATACCAAAATAAATTGGTATATAGCCTATATTCAACATCATAAATATCCATCAGTACCATGAAGGCCAATCAAGTAACAACACCACATAAGTCTTTTGGTAAAAGTACAAAGTTGTGTCGCACTTTTATAAGGAAACAACCAACACCGATCAAACTTTTAAAATCGAATCACTAAAAGTGGCATATATGTTTAGAATTTCAAAATGATGTAAATTAATAAAATGCACATTTTTAGTATATTTTATGTTTGTATTTAAAAAACATATATTTGAATATAGTTTTTTTATAAATTGACACTATAATTTAGTTGTTGATAAAATGCTAAAAACACGAAGTTACTTGTGACGTCACTCTTTATATAGTAAATTTATTTATTTTTCCTTCAAATATTTTGTGTCTATTAATAACTTGAACCTTTAGTGCATAGATTTATGAATTTTGATAAATAAATGTTTTTAAATAAATATTAAAATGTGTGTACTAAACACAATTATTTCTATTTTGCATCAACTTTCAAATTATCTAAAATATATTTAAAAAATGTTAGTGTAAACGATTATTTTCTTACACTCACCTAAGCTACTTAGCATGTTTTTATCTAGTTGTATTTATTCATGCAAGTAATTAGTTTATTAGCTATTTTCTCTAGATTTGGATAAGCTTTCTTCAGATAAACTTTACATCTTTTTTACCTCCAGTTGAACTCCATGCATTATGTGAGACCTTGATTTACCTCAAGCTCTAGTTGAACTTTGTGAGACCTTGAGTTATCTCATGTATTGCCTTGCTCTATATAAAGCAATGGCTATTTGTATATTTTAACACACAAACTCTTATTTGATATATAGAATACAATCTACTCTAGCACATTTTTGTCATGCTTTCCTAATCTTTCATTATATCTTAGGCTTATTTAACAAAAAATCTTACATAGTGTCAAAGCCCAGATTTGTAGCCCCCTATTCAATTTCTGAAGAGATCTAGCCTTGAGTTTTTTCTGGTGCATCTTGGAGAAAAATCAATCTTACCATCGTGATCAAGAGGCTGAAGAGATGAATTTTGACATAAAATTTGCCTGGGTTTGGAGTTGGGAGAAGAAAAAGCAAAAAAAATGGTTCTAGAGGTCGTATGACCTCCAAAACCCTGGTCTGTATAGCGTTTTTTTCAAAAAAAAAATAAAAAATTAAAAGTTATGGGTGTTGTCTATTTTAGTCAAGCCGCACACATAGTTTAGGTGGTGGCCACCAGGTATCACTACCCCTAGCAGCTCTCCCTAGCCATGCCACTACAACAAACCATCCATCGGCATCCTTGGAATATTCCTAAATATTTTCTCGAATATTCTTCCCATCACTCCATAGTGTAGCCCCTGCAAAAGCCACCGATCCTATTAGGATCAGGCGCTCAAGTATCAACCCCCATGAGCCCTTTTGAATTCTAGTGATGGTCACTTGGGTGACTATGGGCTCTATCCAGTACCCTACCGCTAGCCCCCTGGTCACACATGTGATTAGGGGCTAATTTTTTTAGCCCCTTGAGCACCTTGAGGACAAAATTGGGCTTTTTTGAGTAGTTTTAGTAAATCAAGCATACGATCTCTATTTTATGTGAACGAGATACCATTGGAAAGATGATTCCAAGTTGGATCCATTAGTGTAGGTAATTTTTTCATATTGTCCTATTTTAATTTATAGTGCTTTGAAGTCAAATCAATTGTTTTCACTCTGGAGGGCATAACTTTTGCCTCATTTATCTGATTTCAACAATTCAAGTGACATCAAAAAGCTGATTCAGTCCTCTACACATATATCAGGCCTATTTTTTCATAAATTTAACTAGGTATTTCTTATTTCAATTAGATCTCATATCTTAATTTTGTTGAAATGCACAAGACAACTAAGAGGGGGGGTGAATCAGTTGTATCAAATTCTTTACTTCCTAACTTAATCAATTCCACTTTATCTTCAATCCATTTTTAAGTATGAACATGAAAATGGAAATAAAAGAAACACAACTCCAAAGACACTAAATTTACATGGAAAGCCCAATGAGGGAAAAACCATAGTGAGGATTAACTCAAAACATAGTAGTAATGCAATACTGGATACAAAAAGGCTCACTGCCATAAGGCTCACTACCCAAATACAAAGGCTCGTTGCCTTAGGACTCACTATCCAAAAAGAGAGGCTCATTTCCTAAAGAAAATAAAAAGAAATAGATAATGATCCACCACTAGAAGTTACACACACTTCGCAACTTGGTCAAAAGTTTATGAATATAATGAATTACTATTGCCTTAATTCGCTCTTCCACACTCCAATTTTCGCACTTTTTTTCACTCTTCTCTTTCTCAGAATGAATGATGGATTGATATGAAATTTGCTACAACTTAACTTGCTTGTATACCATCTTCAACCTTAGAAACATTATCCAAGGTTGGCTTATACAATTTCATTTTACAAATTCAAACTAGGTTAGTTGCTCAACATTCCCGCGGTGGATAAGAATGTGAGGGGACCAAATACATGTTTAATTTAAGACCCAGACAACATCCAGGATCACACACACACATCCTTAAGTTGATGTAAAAACAAAATGTAATGTGTAGACACCAAGTCAACCAAACCTGATGAAAACACAAATGAACTTTGAAGTACACACATCATCAGCAAGATAAACACACATGGATTTCTCAACATGCTTCACCAATCTTTTTACCATCTCTGAGAACAAATAAGATAAATCTGCAAGAAATTCAAAAAACTTCATTTGTTGAGAACACTTTACCAGTTCAACCAGGACAACCAACAAAACATAGAGACTCTGAAGCAAGTCTTCCAGAGCTCCAAACCATAAGAGACTTTTTCCAAAAAAAAGACCGTCAAAAGAAATAGTCTCCCAGATCCGCATGATCTGAGGCAAAATATTAAAATACTATAGAGCCAAAACATTTCTCGCAATCAATAACTAGATAAGTCTGACAAACCAGGTCACACACTAGTGAACATAACTTTTTCTCTGCATCAATCTAGAAGCTGAAACTTGGAATATGTAATCCATTTAAGCATATGAACACACCTATGAATCCATGTAGGCATTGGGTCAACACAAAATAAATTCATACCAAAATATTGGAGCACGCTCAGAACACGCTTAAACATAGCTTTCATTATATTTCAAATTTT
Source organism: Sequoiadendron giganteum (assembly GCA_007115665.2). NCBI lineage: Eukaryota > Viridiplantae > Streptophyta > Pinopsida > Cupressales > Cupressaceae > Sequoiadendron > Sequoiadendron giganteum. The sequence goes on from CM021106.1 coordinate 410,252,083, forward strand.
CTCAAAAGTACTTGGCAAAATCCAACTTACTCAACCTTTATAGTGTTGACATCAATGATAACATTAATCAAAACACCACCAAACACATTCATACTTTCAATAATCTCCCCCTTTTTCATTGATGATAACACATGATGTAAAAAACCATCAAAGACATCATACATGATTCTTAGAAGCAACAACCTGCCAAGCATAAAAGTTTCACATGATTCTCTCTCACATATCCTACATGATTTTCAAAAGCGACAACCTACCAAGCATATAATTTTCACATGATTCTCTCTCCCCCTTTTACATCAATGGAAAACTACATACAAAAAAATGCACTTATCTGCTCCCCCTGAGGAGTAGACCTCAATCATCAGTCCAGAACAAAAGAGTGTGAATCCACTAGACTGATGCACCTCCCCATGCACTTAGTTCAAAGAAAGAGGGGAAAAATCCCTAGCTTCCTTCTGAGGTACTCAAAAGTATCCTTTGGAAGGGCCTTCATGAATATGTATGCAACTTGTTCTTTGGTAGGTACATATTCAAGTCTAGCTTCATTCATCAATACTTTCTCCCTCAAAAAGTGGTACTTGATAGATATATGCTTTGTTCTAGAATGCATCACTAGATTCTTTGAAATTTTTATAGTGCTTGTATTTTCACAAAAGATAGAAGTAGGTTCATCACTCATCATTCCTATTTCCATCAAATTTTGCTACATCCAAAGTACCTATGTACAACAGGATGTTTTCACAATATATTTTTCTTCAGCTGTGGATAAAGAAACTGAATCTTGCTTCTTGCTCAACCAAGAAACTAATATTTCTCCAAGAAAGAATTCTCCTCCACTTGTACTCTTCTTGTCATCTAGACATTCATCCCAATCAACATCAATGTAGGCATTCAAAGTGAAGTCATTTTCCTTCGGATACCATAGTCCATAATCCAAAGTTCCTTTAAGATATCTGAATATCCTCTGCACAACTTTAACATGTGTTTCCTTTGGTTTTTATTTAAATCTTGCAACTAAACATATTGCATGCATAATGTCAAGTCTAGTAGTAGTAAGATACAAAATTCCACCAATCATGGATCTGTACATGCTCTGATCAACTTTAGCAGATCCATCATCCTTACTCAACTTGCATCCAATTACCATAGGGGTACATACCAATTTAGAATCATCCATTCCAAACTTCTTTAACAAATCCTTAACATACTTGGATTGTGAAATAAATATCCCTTTGTCAGTATGATTAACTTGAAGCCCAAGGAAGAAATTTAGTTCACCAATCATAGACATTTCAAATTCTTTTTACATCTCTTCAACAAAATTCATACGCATACCTTCATTACCACCAAAAATGATATCATCAACATAGACAACAACTATCAGTATTTTGTCTTTCTCATCTTTGAAGTAAATATTTTTGTTTGCAGACCCTTTGTTGAATCCTTGCTTTGTCAAGAATTTATCCAATCTGGCATACCAAGCTTTGGGAGCTTGTTTAAGTCCATATAATGTTTTATTTAACTTACAAACCATGGCCAATTTTTTTGATAGTAAAAAACCTTTCGGTGGCTCCATATATACTTCTTCTTCTAGTTCCCCATTCAAAACTGCAAATTTGACATCCATCTAATATACTTTGGAGTCTTTATGAGCTGAAAATGCCAACATTTTAATGGATTCCATTCTTTCTACATGTGCAAAAGTTTCTTCAAAATCTATTGCTTCAACGTGTGAGTATCCTTTACATACAAGTCTTGCTTTATTTCTTACCACTTGTCCATCTTCATTCAATTTTTGTATGAATACCCATTTTGGACCAATTACATTCTTGTTTGTTGGTCTAGGGACTAGTTCCCATGTCTCATTCTTCTCTATCTACTGTAATTCCTCTTTCATTGCTCTAACCCAACTTTCATCATCACATGCTTCATTCACAGTCTTAGGTTCTAGTTTAGAAAGTAAACATAAGTTTACCTCAACCACTTTACTTCTTGTCTTCACTCCTTCACTTTTGTCTCCAATTATTTGTTCCTCTGGATGATTTTTCTGAACATATTTAGGAGTCTTAGGTGCAGGTTCCATATTTTCTTCTTCTTGTATTTACACACAAATAGGCTCATCATCAAGTTCAACTTCAATTATCTCCACCAGTCTATACATAGCTTCATAAACTTTCACATTAGTACTTTCAATAATTTTTCTCGGTCTCTTATTAAAACATCTGTAAGCCTTACTATTATTTGAATATCCAAGGAAAATTCCTTCATCACATCTAGCATAAAAATTTCCAAGATTTTCTTCATATCTTCTAATGTAACATCTACTACCAAATAACTTAAAGTATTTCACAGTAGGAGTCTTACCAATCCATAACTCATAAGGAGTCTTAGAGCTATTACCTCTGACTTGAACTCCATTAAGAATGTAAACAACAGTTTGAATGACTTATTTCCAATACACATTAGGAACATTTTCTTCTTTCATCATAGTTCTAGTTGCCTCTTGCACAATCTGGATCTTTCTTTCTACAACTCCATTTTGTCACGAGGTTCTAGGATAAAAAACATGTCATTTTTTGACATGTTCTTCACAAAATGCATTGAATTCACCGGATGTAAACTCTCCACCTCTATCAAATCTTAAACATGTTATCCTTAGGTTTACCTCATTTTCTACACTTTCTTTAAATACCTTGAATCTATCAAGAGCATCATACTTTTCCCTAAGGAATGTAACCCATGTCATCCTAGAGTAATCATCAATTAAAAGCATAAAGTACCTATCACAATTCAAGATTTATGTTCTTATAGGACCACAGAGGTTTGTGTGGATTAATTCAAGCATTCTGATAGATGATTGATCCTTTGTTTTAAAAAAAATCCTTGTTTGTTTTCCCATCTGACAAATTCTGTAGATTGATTTTGAAGGTTTTATGATTCTAGGCAGATCTCTCACAGCTTCTCTAGAACTGATCCTAACCATATTATCAAAATTCACATGTCCCATCCCCCAGTGCCAGATCCAACTTTCACTGATATTAGAAACAAAACATAGACCATCACCACCTTTGATTTGATAGATGTTTCAATGAATTCTTCTTTCAGCTGCAACCACAGTTCCAGATCCTTTTCTGATCTCACAAGTGTTATCCTAAAACACAAGCTTAAAACCTTTGTTGCATATCTGTCCAAAACTTAAAATATTATGCCTTAAACCCTTTACGTAATAGACATCATCAGTGTTATTTTTTCCATCAAAGCTAATTGTTCCTTTACCAACAATCTTAGCACTAGAATCATCTCCAAACATGACTATACCTCCATCATACTTCTCAAGTTTAGTAAACTTACTCTTATCTCCAATCATATGATTTGAACATCTGTTATCAATTACCCAAAAGTCTTCATCCTATCTGGCATGAAAATAAGTTACCAGAGTACCTTTTGATTCATTCTTCTTACACTCTGGACTAGGTTCTTTTGCAGATTTATTTTCCAAGGCTAGAAACAAACATTCATCTTTATCTTCCTCAAGGTTAGATTCATCATCAAAAATTCCTGCATCTTCCTTGACATAATAAAACTTCTTGAACTTCCTATCCTTCTTATCCTTGTAATTATTGTTATTATACTTTTTCTTCTTTTGTGTAGCTCTATTAGGACATCTTGATACATAATGACCAATATTTCCACAAATGAAACACTTAAAATGAAACTTGCCTTTATATTTACCAGTACCTTTCTTCAATCTTCTTGTGAAATTTGCTTCCAAATCTTTTGCATATTCATCATCATCATCTTCTATCTTCACGACTTTAAAGGATGTTTCAATCATCTCATTATCTCTTGGAAATTTTCCCATCTCAAATGCAGTCAGGACACCAAATAGATGTTCCTTAGTAAATGTCTTTGGGTCATACTATTCTTCTAGTGCAGATAGTTTGTCATTGTAATTGTTCAATAAGGTCATCAAGATTTTCTCAATTATATTTGCATCTCTCTTTATTAATGTATTTCAATTTTTTCCATATTTCATTAGTTGTAGCTAAAGAAATAACTTTTGATCTTTCAGTTTTAGACAATGCACTAAAGATAGGAAACCTTTCTTTTTAATTTTCTTCAAAGTCTGCAACTTCATCAGCAGTAGAAGGTCTGGCTTCTAGAATCACATGCTTTTTCTCCATAATTTTCTGGGTATTAAAACTAATTGAAATCAAATAACTTATCATCTGCTCTTTCCAGTCACTGTAATCAGCTCCATCAAACATAGGAAGCTACAACTTGTGTGTCATCTGATATACCTCAAGTGGTTAAGATTTTAACCGAGGAACCAAATCTCTGATACCAATTGTTGAAATGCACAAGACAATTGAGAAGGGGGGTGAATCAGTTGTATCAAATTCTTTAATTCCTTACTTAATCAATTTCACTTTCTCTTCAATCTGTTATTGAGTATGAACATGAAAATGGAAATAATAGAAACACAACTCTAGAGACACCAACTTTACATGGAAAACACAATGAGGGAAAAACCACAATGAGGATTAACTCATAGTATAGTAGTAATACAATACCAGATATAAAAAGGCTCACTACCCAAATACAAAGGCTCACTACTTAGATCTAGGAATCACTTCCTTAGGACTCATTGTCCAAAAAGAGAGGCTCACTGCCTATATAAAATACAAATAAATATATAATGATCCACCACTAGAATTTACACTTCACAACTTGATCAGAAGATTATGAATACAATGAAGTATTGTTGCCTTAATTTTATCTTCCACACTCTACTTTTCACACTTGTTCATACTCTTCTCTTGCTGGGATCGAATGATGGATGGATATGAAATTCGCTACAACTTAACTTTCTCTTATACCATCTTCAACCTTAGAAACATTCTCCAAGATTAGATTATACAATTTCATTTTACAAATTCAAACTAGCTCGGTTGCTCAACATTCTCGTAGTGGATAAGAATGTGAGGGGATCAAATACATGTTTAATTTAGGACCCAAAAAACATCTTAGATCACGCACACAATTCCTCAAGTTGATGCAAAAACCAAAAGTAATGTGTAGACACCATATCGAAAAAACCTAATGAAAACATAAATGAAATTGAAAGTACACACATCATGAACAAGATAAACACACGTGGATTGCTCAACACACTTCACCAATATTTTTACCATCTCTAAGAACAACTCAGATACTTCTGCAACAACTTCAACAAACTTAATTTGCAAATAACACTTTACTAGTTCAACTGGGACAACCAAAAAAACACAGAGACTCCAGAGTAGATCTTCCAGAGCTCATAACCACAAAAAACTTTGTCAAAACACAGAGACCATCAAAATGAATAGTCTCCCAAATCCATACGATCTAAAGAAAAATATCAGAAGACTGCAGAACCAAAACATTTCTCCCAGTCAATAACCATATAACTCTGACAAACCATTTCACACACCAATGAACATAAATTTTTCTCTCCATCAAACTAGAAGCTGAAACTGAGAATATATAATCCATTTAAGCATATGAATACACCTATGAATTCGTGTAGGCATTAGGTCAGCACAGAAGAAACATGGACCACAATATCGAAGCACACTCAAAACACACTTCAACACAACTTTCATTATATTTCAATTTTTTTCAAAGGGACTTGGAAAAAACCAACTTACTCAACTTGTATAGTGTTGACATAAATGAAAACATTAATGACAACACCACCAAACACATCCTACATGCAACACCTTTCTGGGTTATTTTCTTCGAAAACATCCAAAACAAGTCAATTTTTTTAGATTCAAAGCGGAATTTGTTTTGTGTTGATGGGGTTAATACTATTGTAGCAGTTCATTACAGTATTTTTTCATCATGGATCCAACTCAAATTACTCTACTCACTCCATACAACTATTATAGTTGGAAATCACAAATCGAGATAAATCTGTAGAAAGCATTTTGATAGTATTCAGGACTTCTTCACCAAACACAAATCTCTTAGATTATAGTTGAAACAATGTGATATTGAGAATAATGACACTCAATTGGCTCTTTCTATCCTTTTCAAGGTTGGTCCTAATTATTTAGTTTTTGTTTCTACTTTCTATGCCACAAAAGATGCACTTGGTGTCAGATTCAATATGCCTTCACTTGATGATTTTACTAAATCACTCACTCGAGAGCAGGAAAAGTTGGTATAGATAGGCTCATTGAAATATACAACATCAAAGGATCTTATTTCATCTATAATCACTACATATCAAAAGGCCTCTAATGGTAAAGGAAAGAAACCAAAGAACAAGGATTCCAAGTATAATGAGCACGCCAAGGAATCAAAATCACATGATACCTCAGATTCTTCTACCTCTTCAAAGAGGGATTCATCTAAGAAGGATCAACCTAAATGTTCATATTGAAAAAATACATGATGAGCATTAGTGTTATGCAAATTAGATTGATGAGCTGAAGAATCTTCTTCGAAAGAAAAAGAATTAGTTGCCTTCATCCTCTCCTTCCACCACATCACCTTCACAATCAAGGTTAGTTAGAATGGAATGTGGAGAAGAAAAGAATAAAGGCCATGCTCTCCTTGCATCCACAAATCTTCATTCTAGTAGATGGCTTCTTCATTTAGGAGCCTCATATCACATGGTTGCATCTTTGGGTATGTACACATAGTGGGGCAAGTAAGACCATAGAGTTCACACCTGATTCAATGTTTATCAAAGATTTGCATACTACATATATTCTTGCAATTGGGTTCATAGATCATATATCTCGATTGTATGTTTTCTCACATTTTTCTATAGATGAGAAAGCACCATTACTGGTTGATCCTCACTCACATGCATTTAGAGTGGATCAGATATCTAAGGAGAGGTTTGGTCACTTGAACTTATATTTACTTCCATGATCAACTTTCATTCATGAGACTTGTGATGAGATTCTTCCTCCTACAGCTCTTGCATCTTCAAAGTTCGGTTCCTTTCAGAAAGATGTTTCCAATATTTTAGTTTCAGTTTTGTGGGATGACTACTTGCTTAGCTTTGCCGAGTTATCCATTGAGTCACACATTCTTGATATTGGCGACACAATTGAGGATATTCAATTCCTCTTAGATGATAGATATGGCCCACCAGTCAGCACATTAGCATTTCCTTTGGAGGTTGTTCTACTTGCATCTCCACAGTTGATTGATTCAACTTCATTTAATTTAGACATGTGGACCTTTGATCATTCTTACATGCCATCAATCATGAGACCATTTTTCTAGAGAGAGTTTCTCCTTCATGCACCATTGGATTTATTTATTCTTAAGGGGAGGAACAATTTTTGTTGTAGTTGGATCATCTTCAAAATCCTTCTTAGAGCATTCACTTCTAGCAGAGGAGCTTCTACCTTATGGGAGAGATTCATTGTTGCATCCTTTCTCACCTATGGGGATGAACTTGTTTGTACTTAAGTTACTGAAGCAACACTTGGGGGGAATTTTGAGTCCTACTTTTCTTAGTCACACATATGATTTCATTTTCTTTTATCTCTCTTTTGGAGAGGGGTTTTTCCCATGATTTTCCCATGAAAATAAAAAATAAAATACAAATAATAATTAATCTATTAATTTTTATTTTTTTTTAAAACTACACTTATGGATCTCCAAAAGAGTTTTTTTTTTACACAAGTAGGAGTTGTTGAAACATTAATTTTTTAAATAATTTTATTTTTTGGTAAATTGGCCTCAAAGTGGTTCTACATATGCATTTAGTCAACAATTTTAGTTAGAAAATTTATGCACATATCTAACTTAGCTAAAATGAATCTAACTAGATCACATGTTTGATAAAAAATGATATTTAGTTAGAAATAGTTAAATTCACTTGTGCTGATAATTTGGATGAAAGTGTAACACAACTTTGTAATTTTAGCCTCTTTAGAAGAACTACTGCAACAACCACAATAATATATAGAGAAATTTTTGGACAGTAGAATTGGATGCAACACTAAAAAACAAGTAGTATGAAGAATGCCTGGTTAAATTGGAAAGGAAGACCAATAGAAGACTCATCATAGATTTCATGAGTTGAGGTGGAATGCCTTGGTTTCCCTCTTGAATAAGAAAAGTGTGGGACTCACTTTTCAAATAGACTTGAGTGTATGATGTGAGGGCATCTCAATAAAAATTACCACATCCACCAATAAAACTATTTTAGCTCATGATAAAGAATAAAAGTTCTATAATAACTCACTTACATCATATCCAAATCTCAAGAGTTTTGGATCAAATTATAAAAAGGCTATCATTGTTAAAATAACACAGTTTAGAACAATCAGAATTTAGTTCATTGGGAAGGTTTTTGAAACCTTTTTGTACCTTGCAGCATTCAAACCAACATATCTCAAGGTAGTGCAAGAACAAAAGGAATTTCAACTAGAACTGCATCGAATTTTTCATCATCTAATGCTTCATCAATGAGTTTTGGTTGACCTGCACGTTACATCAAAGATTAAGATTTTGAATTTCTTATAGCTGATATGGATCATTACTAAAGCTTGGAGCTAATATATAATCAACTCTGGAATTAATTTTGGGGATAAATAATAAATAATTGATCTTTGGAGGACAATATTTAGTGAGTTAGTAAGTGATAAAGTAGTGTAATAGAGTGATAATAGTTCTTTTTCATATCTTAGCATATAAGCTTGTATTAATCTTGTGGCCCAATCTATATTTATAATTTATGTGTGATAGGCCAGTGAGCCAATTGTAAGAATCTCATGTTAATGAATCAATGAGAAGTTATTTTTTGTTCTATGTTAATTTCACCATGTCAATTCTCAACTGCATGTAGGACAATCCTTTCTCTAGACTTTGAATTTATGACTGTAGTATCACCATCAAAAGTGAAGATAATAAAGAGCAATTAAAAAATACACCTAACAAAACATATGTGTAACACAAAATAATAAGACACAACCAAACCCTACTACTCAACTCTAAGAAAATTTTAGTATTTTTCCTATATTTGTTAGCATCCAAAAAAAATAGAATAGAGAGCCACTCAAAAATTAAAAAAAAATCCAAGATAAAAATATTTGCAATAATGGCATAAAAAGAACAACTATATAAAATGACTATGAACCTTCAAAATTTCACCGTGCAAAGCCCCAAACTTGCTCTCTAGACCAACCACCACCATCACACCATAAAGACAACATGAGTTGAACTCCAAACCAACCATGCACTCTCCATCAACCACAAAATATAGCCATAAATAGACATAGAAAAACATCACTCACATATAATTTTGGTATTTTTTCATGATACATATTATTTAAGTTTAACAATGGTCTTCAACTAATTAAAAATGTGTCAATAGAACTAGTAAAATCCAAAAAAAATTATAAAAAAAATAATTATATAATATTCCTCACCACTAAAAGTGAAGAGAACAAAGAACCATTCAAAAACTAATACACCCAACAACAAAAATTGTAACCTAAAACAACCAAACACAATTGAACACTTCTTTACAACCCCCTAAAAATCCATTATTTTCTTATAGTTGTTAGCATCAAAAGTAAATAGAACAAATAACCCTTCAAAAATAAGCACACACCCAAGAAAATGTATTTGTAGAAATGAAATGAAAAAAAAAACTATATAAAATGATAGCAAACCTTCAAAACCTCATAGTGAAAAGCCCCAAACTTTCTATCTAGACTAGCCACCACCACTGCACCATAAATAAAACAAAATTTGTGCTATATACCAACCATGCACTCTATAAAAAAAACTAAACTTTATAAAAAAAAGACCTCATTCACACAAAGTTAAAAATTATGAATGCTAACAAAAATTAAATACACATACCTGTCAATGCAACTATAAAGCTTAAATGAAATTTGTCTTCTATTTATATTCATCACTACTAGAAAGTTTCAAATCACAACACATACCATATTCATAAAAAAAATTAAACAAAAATATTACTTTCACCACCTTGATATGCAACTTGAATATTAATTAATTAATTAATTAATGACCAAGAGGAATCGATATTTTATCTCAGACACTCAAATCTTAGCTCTTTACAAGAAAATCCCCCTATAACATTTCAAGTGATGTGCAACAGATCCTCATCCACACACAGCGGGCAAATCAAGAGTTGAACCCTAGGGGTCACATTAATTTTTTCTTCCTTCTAATATGTATACATAGTGTAGACACCTAAAATATTCCCTAGTCATCCATCACCTAACCCTAATTGGTCAATTCCCTCACCTAGGCCTAGTCACCTTCACCTAGTCCTGATCGACAAAACATATCACCTAGTCTAGTCCCATTTACCTAAAGTCCATCACTTAATTAAATAATCTTATTATTTAGTTAATCCCCTTTCCCATATCACCTCATAATAAATCAATAAATAATTATCATATTCAAATTATTTTATTTCTCACACATGGCTAAAATAATTAAATAATATTTATTTAATTATGCATATATTCCCTCAACACATTCTAAGAATAAAGGGAACTTAAGAACACTTTTCCTAATGATCCCATTATTCTCTCAAGCCATTCAAAGAATCTAGCCCCACTAGATGCGCATGTCCCTTATTTCCCTCATGCTCACAACCACTTACTAAACTTAGTAAGTTCACCCTAACCATTCACAATCAAACCTCAATCTCCACCCTCCATCCTCTCCTTGATCCTAGGGAAACCCTATCAACCATCCTCTACCATTGACCTCACAATTATATTGACCATCTATTTCCCCCTTCTAAAATTTTATAAATTCATACACTTTTTTATTCATTCAAAAAATGATCATCACTTATTCTAGGTAAATGATGTAAAAGCAGGTATCTTCAAGGCAAAGGAACATTCATATATCAACCAATCAAGGAGAAAAATAAATCACAATAAGGTTTTATGGTAACATTTATTTTAGTTCTTGATTTTGTTATGTTATTTTTAATTTCATTATGAGCTCTATCTAGAGGTAAGTAGTGGTTTGAAACCAAAATATTATGTCTTACATTAGTTTCCATTTCGGTTTTTAAATTATTTCTTACATTTTGGTGCCTTCGTTGGGAAATTTATCCCTTATCTAACTCCATTTGTATGATTTTTTGTCTTAGATTATTTTTTGTGTAACTGGTCTTACAGGTTCTAAAAGTGGCTTTAGAGGATAATTTTTTATAGTTATTGTTAGGAGAAAAATAAATTGCATCATTGTGTTTGAAACAACCGATTAACAAAGTTTGACATATAACAATCGATACTTTTCTTACAAAATTTTTAGTGTTTTTTGGGGCATCTTGACCTCTAGTTGTATGAAATTTTGTGTTACTGAATAGAATCCATATGCCAAAAAAAATGTATTGTATAGACAACCATACATAGTAAACAAAATGAATAGGTGAGCTAGATATAGTATTTTTGAAAGACATGTATACAATTGATTTTAAGCATATACATAAAGGTTTGTAAGGCTTTAGGTACTTGGGAAGAGTTGGTGTTACAACTCAAAACTCTGGAATGTGTATTGGCAATGGAAACCTATGCACAATATTAACTGCTCTTCAAATTTGGTGGGGAAGCTCCATCTTTTGCTGATATGTGTAAATAGTAAATAAAGTATTCTAAATTCCTCTTTTTGACTCAACTAGTAGAGGCACAAGGTTATAAAACAAAGAACATTGCAGCTAAGGTTTTCTCTATTTTTCATAGATCTTAACTACAACTAGGCTAGCTCTAAAACTATCATATCTCCTCTAGAAAAATAAAGCAAGAGGAATTAGGAGCAAGTGGTAATGGTTGATGATAAACTCTATCTCAGGATTCCCAAGGAAGTGGAACACCTATCCGAGGTGTAGGCTGAAATGAATATTATTGGAAACAACATCAAACATCAAGCTAGTTCTCAGGATTCCCAAGGAGGTGGAACACTTATCGAAGGTGTAGGTTGAAAGTAGATTACTAGAAGAAAACACTAAATAACAATATTTATTTCTAAATTCCAAAGGAGGTGAAACTGAGGTGTAGATATGAAAGGGATTATTAAAAACAGCATCAAACAATAATCTCTATTTCTAAATTCCCAAGGAGGTGGAACATCCTAATCTATAATTCATTGGCCATGATCTCAAGCAATTAACCCCTCCATGATGTTGTTGATTGCAGCTTCTTCATCCAGAGATCCTCACATACCTCAACTCTTAGTTTATTGCTTGTTAGCTATTTGAGCACTCTAGGACACACTTCAACTAGTAGTTCACTGATTGGTAACTTTGGCAGCTCTATAAATGGAGTGATGATCTTTGTTTCTTCTATAGATTGATGCTTCTAATGCTCTTCTTGATTCTTCTCAATGGAAGAGTGTTGCATGATGAAAATACAAAGTTTGAATACAAACACTCTAGTTGTGAGAAATGTCTATGAACCCGTTATGCACACAAAATTCCAATGGTATCAACCCTCCAAACTGGCCTAAGAAGGCAATCAAATATACGAGGTATGAAACCACATGGACTTTGAGTGTCAACACTTGTCAAAGTGTCTTAAATCAACCCTCTAGATGCACTTGATGTAAATTGGTGTCAAATTTTCTTATGAAATCATGAATCAAGACCGATTTGGTCTTGAATTTAGTTTAAGTGAATTGCATATTGAAAAACTAGATTGTTGACTGTAAACATGGATATGTTCTAATAAATTTTTCGGAAAGCTAAAAATAGCATCTAGTGAGGCTAAAAATAGCCTGTCGAGGGGCAATTTTTTTGATAAATTATGAGATATGGGTTTTATAGAAAATGTATTTATAAGTCAGTTGAGATCATCAAAAATTCAAAAAAATGACTTTTACTTAGGCATGCAATGTCTTTTCAATATAGAAGCCACATAGGGCACCGAGACTATTTTTCCAAAAAAGAACTGACATATGGTTTTTGTTGGTGCATGCGAGCTGATCAAACCTAGTTTCTTTGTTTTTTGAATTTTTGACTTTTTCTAGAAACCCTAATTTTAGGGTGCAAGGGCAATTTTCCTAAAAAATTCTGGCACATGGGTTTTGTTGCCAACACTATGCTAAGTGAACCTAGATGACTAGATTCTGAAAAAAATAGGTGATTTACTTGTGCATGCAAGAGAAAACATAAGACAAAGATGGAATAACTGTAAGAGAGAAGATAGAAGTTATTTTATGCCTCTATCAATCTTCAAGAAAATTGCCTCCTTGTCTTAGTCTGATGAAATCTGCCAAGAATCTATTGGAAAAATGAAGCATGCAAAACTATCTTGTTGAGAAATCTAGACCTGTAACTGTGAAGAACACTAAAAACTTCCTCTCGTAGGACCTCCAAATCTTTCTTTCACAAGAAAATGTGTTTTTCTTCAACGTGTGATGAATAAAATGGATTCCTAAGTGCATATTTAAAGAATTTCATGAGTTAAGGTTTCATATGCAAGTAAAAACCTAAATTTAGGATGCAACATTCTCATTGGACCTCATTCAGTTCATAGAAATGAAGGTTGATCCTTCAAATAGGTGCCACTCAACATGCAAAGAAGAAATACACCACATGCAAAAATAATGGAGTATTTTGTAGTTTGATTCAGAGGTGAAACTGAAGTTTTATTATTATTTAAATTCAATTTAAAAATCCCTCCATTATAGGGCAACCAAAGCACTTGAGTTTCAAAAGTCAAAGTTTGACTTTAGGCACCATGATTCTCAGACTAAGAAACTTTCTTGAAATTTCCAAATTTTAGCCTTTACAAACATCATCGAAGCTTTTGTTTGACCTTGAATTTTGAATGCTCGATTAATCCTGCAGCTGAGCTGACCAATTCATCGTGTAGCCGAATCAAGTTCGAAAATATGTTCCTGGAAGCTGTGAAAGCTAAAAACTTTATCTGGTGCCTTGAATTTTAGGGTGCCTTTTTCCAAAAGGGTGTATGTTTCACCAGACTTAGCCATTTTTGGATTTTGACCCTCCATGCTTCAATCTACAACTCTCGGTGATTGATGATTCCCATCGACAAGATACTAAATCCATCGTGAAGCTAAAAAAAATCTACAAAGGATGAATGTATGTGCAAGTTTTGAAATTTGATTTAAATTTCTCAAATTCAAGGGCACTTCTGGCCTACAAGGGTGTAATTGACCTTTTGAGACTGATTTTGCACTTTGTAACTTTCAATGAAATGCCCCACTTTGACCCTAAATTATGGAGGTTGGACTGCTCTGATGTTCATTCTGATGATCTCATCATGGAGATTGAACAACTTGGAAGAGATGTTCTTGGGATTAATGAATCCAGAAGACTGCATCTAAGGACCCAGAAAGTTGGGCACCTTTTCCAAAAAGGTTGCATTTTTCAACACAGTCAAATTTCTAATTTCTTTCCTCTCTGGTGTTTTTATGTTGATTCTTCATCCACGGGTGTTTGACAGGTCTCAAAAGCTGATGGTTGGATTCATTGTGTAGCTAGAAGGATTATGTACATATCTCTTGAAGAAGACAGTTGTCGAAAACCTCATCTAGTTGACAAAAAGGCTAGGAACCCTAGGCCTGTAGAGGTACATTTTGACATTTTGACTTTCATAATATCTATCATTTTGCGTGCTCGTTGGATCAACAACTACGGTCACTTAGTATGTCGTATGGACAAGCGAACAGATTCATCATGCACCTGGGTTGAAATTGAAGAGACCACCTAGAGATGGTCATTGCAAATTCTAACATCTAGCAGGTTGTATTCTTAAGCGCCCCTGGGCTATAGGGAAGCAATTTCTAAAACTGATAGCCATCTTTGATGTTTGTTTCTTCTTGCATCTTCTTCCTATGTCGTCATTTAGCGGTGTTTCACAAATCTAATGGATTCACTTGATGATTCACTGGAAATCAAGCATAATTTTAGAGAAGAAGATTGTATTTGCAAGCATTAACAATTATATTTAGGCCTTCAATTTCAAGGGTGCCCTTGGCCTACAGGGGTACAATTAGCTCCAACATTGGTGATTTTTCAAATGCTTTTCACCTCTTTCATGCTTCATGAACACCATGCCGCTTGTTGAATTGACTGTGTTGAAGAATTGTTGTTGCTAACATGAGTGCGTGACTACATTTCACCATTTTTATGTGTACGGACACTACAAAGTTGACATGGGTGTTGATTGTACAAGCACCTCCCTCGTAGCAAGGTGTACTATTTCCAAACTTAAAATATTTATCATATTTTTCACCTTTAGAAAATCACCTCCACTATAAAGCATCTTTTTAGCATCTTTCAGCATAGAATCTTTTGTGATGAGTTTGAGGCTTAGATTTTGAAACCTAATACTGGCCAACTTCCATTGATGACCACAACGGTCCTAACTTTTCTCCTGAAAATTTAAAATAGACCCATCAAAGCTAAACTAGCCTTTTCTTGATTCTAACTTCCCCAATGTGATCGTGACATGAAATAAGCCAATCAAAATTATTTTCAGTCAATTCTGAGAAGACCCTATTTTTTAGGGTTTTTCCTAAAAATAGGGGCTCAGAAACCCTAATTTTTAAAATTTTCAAACTTTTCCAGTATCTTCTAGACAAAAAACCAACAAAAATCCCATGCTTAGTTTGACCTAAAGCTGACTTTTGACTACAATTTTATGAGATTTGGACCAATTTAATCAAAATGCCTTGATGAAGCAAAATAAATATTTTGGGTACAACATTAGGCTTTGACTAGTGACCATGTCAGATACATACGACAAAGGAGAACTAAGAAATTCTAGTTAAAAATGTAGACCAGTGTGATATCAGTCGGGCATTGGAGTCAGGACTTTCCTAATCACCTAAAAAATTGAAAACTTTCCTAAAATCACCAAAAAACATGACGAAACTATATGGAATGCAGAAATACATTACGACATAAACAAATAAACAAAAAAATAAAATTACTCCACCCTTGAAGGGATGGGGTTCTTCAGATATTATTTGTTTTATGGCAGTGGGAAGAGCCTTCCATTGATGCCTTTTCTGCCTAAAATACTTTACTTCTTTTCTGATGGGAATTGCAAGAGGCAATCCCTCTAGGATGAATATTCTTAGGTATTCATACATCCAAGCAGAGGTACTCTAAAAAAAGTTAGAATATGATGCAAATGATAAAGTTGATACCCCTGAGGCATTAGTTTTGTTATCGTCCATCCTCAGTATGTTGAACTCTTCAAACCAGTCGATCGAGTTCCAAACTCGATTTCTATAATATCGTAGGTGATCTTTTCTAACCTGAAAATATCCTTTGATTGCATCATTAAACAGCTCTAGATCACCTTTAACACATAGGAGTTTGATTCCCATGTCTTCGACATCTTTTAGGCCTAACAAAATCACCTCATTTTTAGCTTTAGTGAGTTCCAATTGCACAAATGGATGCAATCGTCCTTTAGGCCAGGGGATGATCAATTCCCCTACTTCTAAACTTGTATTTCAACAACCTCCATTGAATTGCATTGTCCATAACTTTGTATCTTTTGTTAGTCTATTTTCAAAACAAACAATGTTCTAGTCTTTAGTTTCAATCTCTAACAGAGTCACACAATTACCAAGACCCATTTTAGGCTTTTCTTCTATTCGAACAGATGGCTTGTGCACAACCTTCTTGTTTACAATGTTGAGAATCAAATCTAGTTGTTTTGGATGATCCTGAAGATATTCCAACTGAGAGATTTGTGCCTTGGTCTTTATCATGGAAGCTACGATGTCAAAATTTGTTGAAGATTTCTCTTGAGCAACTAGCATAGTGTTCTCATGTGAAGGTTTGGATTTAGAAGTGGAAAGCACTTATTTTCCTTTTTCATTTGATTTCCATCTTTATTCTTCTTCTTTTTGTTCTTTGAAGTATTGAGCACATATGAACATAGACATTGAAACATTTTCATGATTCACTGCAGGAGCATACTGATGGTATTCTTCTTCTTCTTCTTGATTTGGTTCTTTCTCATATTCTCAGTACATGTGGATCTAGTATGTGCATCAGTATCATGGAAATAGAAAAATACTACACTATGTGTTGCTTCAATCATTGGTCTTGATGGAGATGTTGGCAACCATGGCTAAAAATTGTCTCTTTTTGGTTGGCATGGTTGTTGAACTAGAGATCTGATAGAATATATTTTCATCAAGCCGAAAGTGATCATATTATCCTCCAACTTGATGGTGTGTTCTTGCGCACTCTTCAACTCTTTTTTTTTTTGCCATCTTGAGGAAGAAGGCTATCTCTAATGGAAGAGAACTTATGAAATATCTCATCAGAATCTTTGGTGATGGATCAAGTGTAGAAGAAAGTTTTGTAACAAGACAATTAAATCTTTCTACAAAATCCCTCATGTGTTCATTGTGCTCCATCTTTGAATTTGTAAGTTAGGAAAACAATAGGTGAATACCTTCAATGGGCTTGAATCTTACCAAAAATTTATCTCTCATTGTTGCACAACTTATGGTACTGCCTAGTGTCAGGTGATTGAATTAGTTGGAAGCATTTCCTGTAAGAGTCTCAACAAAGAGATGCATCATGATGTCTTCATGTGCCATATGCTAGAGGATGCAAGTTGTTGTGAATACAAAAAAATGTTCCTCTGAGAATTGAGTTCCATCATCATGAAATCGAGGAAAGTGCTTCCTTGACCCTTTAGGTAACTCATGATTTATGTGAAAATCCAAAGGTCCAATTTTATTACCCCAAGGTAATAAGGGTGGATGACACTAATTTCTATCAGAATTACTAGCATTATCATTGTTATCATCCATCACTTATATATTGATCATGTAATAAGATTCCAAAGTGTTATTCCCATGTATTAAAACCGTTTATCTTTTCTTGAAGTTTTATGCCTCATGCCCCATGTTGCGCACTAGAAAAATGTTGGTGTTAAAATTATCACCTCTAGAGTGTGTATTGGCAATAGACAATTATTCACAGTATTCACTGCTCTTCAAATTTGGAGGGGAAGATCCCTCTTTTGTTGTTATGCATAAAAATAAAAGTATTCTAAATTCCTATCATTTTAACTCAACTAGTAGAGGCACAAGGTTATAAAACCAAGAACATTATAGCTAAGGTTTTCTCTAGTTTCCATATATCTTAACTACAAGTAGGCTAACGCTAAAACTATCCTATCTCCTCTAGAAAAATAGAGCAAGAGGAATTAGGATCAAGTGGGAATGGTTGATGATAAACTCTATCTCAAGATTATCAAGGAGGTAGAACACCTATCCAAGTTGTAGGCTGAAATGAAGGGTATTGGAAACAACATCAAACAACAAGCTAGTTCTTAGGATTCCCAAGGAGGTGGAATACTTATCTGAGGTGTAGGCTGAAAATAGATTACTGGAAACAAACACTAAACAATAATATTTATTTCTAAATTTCCAAGGAGGTGGAACACCTATCCGAGGTGTAGATATGAAAGAAGGATTATTAAAAACAACATCAAATGATAATCTCTATTTATAATATACCAAGGAGCTGGAACACCTATCCGAGGTGTAGATATGAAAGAAATATTATTTAAAATAAATAAATATGGGATATAAAATTATGTAATGAGATACACACATAATGAATGATCAAACCAACTTTATATTAAACAAAGTGAACTAATAGAGAATAACAATCTTGCACGACAAGGTAGGCACAACAATTTTTTATCAAAACAAAAGTTAAAATACAAATGATCAAGGGTGCTCTTATCTATAGAAGCTTGAAGGACTAGAGAACCCTAAAATATCCTTGAGTTAACATCAATCTTGCAAGCATGCAAGATTTATTATTAATTCTAAATGTGCGTAACTTAACAGTTAGCTGGAAAAACTACCTCAGTTAACTAATTATAAACTAAACTAATTACACTATATAACATGCAAGTCCTTATTGATATGAGATTCAACTGATAACCAACATAAATCAAATAAAATATAACTAAATTATAACTTCATATGTACATAGGTGACTCCAAAATAGACATGCAATGATATGTGGGGTAGTGAGTTAACTTGGAAAGAAACATCAAGTTAACTATTGTGTCTAATGTCTATCCTGAAAATGTGGGACGTCCTGGTCTATAGTTCACTATCTGTGACCTCAAGCAATTAACCCATCCATGGGATTGTTGATTGCAACTTCTTCATCCAAAGATCCTCACATTCTAATGGTATCAACCCTCTAAACTACCCTTGGAAGGAAATTAGCTATACAAGGTATGAAACCATGTGGACTTTGTGTGCCTATGCTTGTCAAATTGTCTTAAATCAACCCTCTAGATGCACTTGATGCAAATCGATGTTAGCTTTTTTATGAAAGCATGAATCAAAACCACTTTGGTCATGAATTTAGTTCAAGTGAATTACATATTGAAAAACTATACTATTGACTATAAACATGGATATGTTTTGACAGCTTTTCCAAAAAAGCTAAAAATAGCTTATGGTGAGGCTAAAATTAGCCTATCAAGGGGCAATTTATTTGAAATGCACAAGACAACTGAGAGGGGGGGTGAATCAATTGTATCAAATAACTTTACTTTAAACTTAATATTTTCTCTTTAACTTCAATCTATTATTAATTGTAAACATGAAATGAAGATAACAGAAAGAAAACACCAGAGACACAGATTTATGTGGAAAACGCAATGAGGGAAAAAATACGATGAGGATTAACTCACAATATAGTAGTAATGCAATATCAAATACAAAGGCTCACTACCAGAGGGCTCACTACCTAGAAATAAAGGCTCGCTGTCCAAATGCAAGGGATCACTGCCTTGAAAGAACTCACTATCCAAAAAGAAGGCTCACTTCCTAAAAAAAATAAAAAGATATAAATGAAGATCCACCACTAGGGTTCCACACATTCGCAACCTGATCAGAAGATTGTAGATGCCATCAAATCATTGCATTCAAGAATATAACACCTTAAAGTCCTATTGCCTTAATTCACTCTTCCACTCTCTACTTTTCACACTTTTTCACACACTTCACTCACTTGCTCAATTCATGGATGGATGGATATCAAATTCACTACAACTTGATTTTCTTTTATACCATCTTCAACCTCAGGAACATTCTCCAAGGTTGGCTACTAAAAATTCTTGTGGTGGATAAGAATGAGAGAGGATCAATTGCATATTTAATCTAGGACCCAAACAACATCTTGGATCAAGCACATACTTTCTTAAGATGATGTGAAATCATAGTACAATGTGTAGACACCAAGTCAGACAAACCTAATGAAAACAACAATGATCTTTGAAGTACACACATATCTAGGAAGATAATCACACGTGAATCACTCAACACGCTTCACCAAACATTTTTCCATCTCTGAGAACACCTCAGGTACATCCACATCAATTGCAACAAACATTATTCAAAGAGAGTACTTCATCAATCCAATCAGAACAATTAACAAAACATAAAAGCTCTAGAGTAGATCTTCTGGAGTGCCAAATCACAAGCAAGTTTGTTAGAACATAGAAACCATCAGAAAGAGTCATCTCTCATATCCACAAGGTCTAACACTAGATATCAAAAGACTACGGAGCCAAAACATTTCTCCCAATCCACAAACAAAAAGTTATGCCAAACCAGTTCACACATCGGTGAACAGACCTTCTACTCACCATCAACTTAGAAGCTAAAACTCGGTGTATACAATCCATTGAAGCTTATGAAAATACTTACAAATCTGCATAGGCATAAGATAATTAAAAATAAAATGTAGAGCACATTCAGAACACACTTCAACACTACTTTCATTATTTCTCAAATTTTCTCAAAAACACTTGGCAAAAACACAACTACAACTTCATAAATATAGCTCCATGTAATCTAAGCATTTCTACAGTATCTCAACTATACAAATACCATATGTACACAACATGAACTATGTTGACATCAATGACAACATTAATGACAACACCATCAAACACATCCATACTTGCAACATTTTTTTTCAAAAAATTCTAAGATATGGCTTTTTTAGAGAATGTATTTCTAAGCTGATCCAGATCATTAGAAATTTAAAAAAATGACTTTTACTTAGGCATGCAATGGCTTTTCAATGTAGAATTTGTAGAGGGCACCAAGGCCATTCTTTCCCCAAAAAATATAACATATGGGTTTTGTTGGCGCATACAAGTTGATCAAACCCAGTTTCTCTATTTTTTGAAATTTTGACTTTTTTTGAAAACCCTAATTTTAGGGGGCAGCGAGGCAATTTTCTCCAAAAAAATTGGAATATGGGTTTTCTTTCCAACACTGTGTTGAGTGAACCTAGATGACTAGATTCTAAAAAATATGTCATTTACTTTGTGCATGCAAGAGAAAACTTAAGACAAGGATAGAAGAAATGTAAGAGAGAAGATAAAAGTTATATTTTGCCTCTATCAATCTTCAAGAAAATCGCCTCCTTCTCTTAATCTAATGAAATCTACCAAGAATCTATTGGAAAAATGAAGCATGCAAAACTATCTTGTTGAGAAATTTGGATCTGTAACTATGAATAAAATTGAAAAATTCTCCGTACAGCACCTCCAAATCTTGCTTGCATGAGAAAATATGTCTTTGCCTTCAACCTATGATAAAGAAAATGGACGCCTAAGCACATATTTAAAGAATTTTCATGAGTTAAGGCATCATATGCAAGTAAAAACCCTAAATTTAGGACATGGCATTCTCATTGGACCTCATTTAGTTCATAAAAATTTAGATGGATCCTTCAAAAGGTGCCACACAACATGCAAAGAAGAAACATGCCACATGCAAAAATAATGGAGTATTTTGTAATTTGATTTGGACGTGAAACTGAAGTTTTATTATTATTTTAATCCAGTTCAAAAATCCCCCCATTATAGGGCAACCAAAGCACTTTAGTTTCAAAAGTCAAAGTTTGACTTTAGGTGCCATTATTCTTAGATTTGGAAACTTTCTTGAAATTTCCAAATTTTAGCCTTTGCACACATCATAGAAGCTTTTGTTTGACCCTAAATTATGGATGCCCAATTGATCCTTAAGTTGAGTTGACTGATTCATCGTGTAGCTAGACCAAGTTTGAAAAGATGTTGTTGGAAGTTGTGAAATATAGAAACTTTATCTGGTGCCTTGAATTGTAGGGTGCCTTTTTCCAAAAGGGTGCATGTTTCACCAAACTTAGCTGTTTTTGGATTTTAACCCTTCATGCTTCAATCTACAACTATCAGTGATTGAATATTCTCGTCGACTAGATATTGAATCCATTGTGAAGCTAAAAGAATTTTGTAAAGGATGATTGTATGTGCAAGTTCTAAAAGTTGATTTAAAGTGCTCAAATTCAAGGGCACTCTGGGCCTGCATGGGTGCAATTGACCTTCTGAGATTGATTTTGCAATTTGTAAATTTCAATGAAATGCTCCACTTTGGTTCTAAATTTTGGAAGCTCAATTTCTCTAATGTTCATATTGATGATCTCATCGTGGAGATTGAACAACTTGGAAGAGATTTTTCTGGGAGTGCCGAAGCTAGAAGACTAACTCAAAAAGTTGGGAGCGTTTTTCCAAAAGGTTGCATCTTTTCAACACTTAGTCAAATTTCTACTTTCTTTCATCTCTGGTGTTTTTACGTTGATTCTTCATTCACGGGAATTTGACAAGTCTCAAGAGCTAATGGTTGGATTCATTACATAGCTAGAAGGATCCTGTGTAGATCTCTTGTAGAAGACAGCTCTTGAAAACCTCATCTAATTGACCAAAAGCCTAGGTGCCTTAGGCCTAAAGAGGTACATTTTTACTTTAAATATATCCTTCATTTTACATGCTCGTCAGATCAACAACAACGGTCACTCAGTACACCTTATGGACTAGAGAACAAATTCATCATGCAGCTGGGCTGAAACTAGAGAGATCACTCAAAGATGGTCACTACAAATTTTGACATCTAGCAGGATTTATTCTTGGGCGCCCCTAGGCTATAATGGCATAATTTTTGCAATTGACTACCATCTTTGAAATTTGTTGCTTCCTACGTCTTCCTCCTCTATGGTCGTTTTCTGGTGTCTCGCAAATCTGATGGATTCGCTTGATGATTCACTAGAAAGCTAGTAGAATTCAAGAGAAGATGGTTGTATTAATAAGCATTAACAACTGCATTTAGACCTTCAATTTAAAGGGCACTACTAGCCTGCGAGGGCGCAATTAGTTCCAAAGTTGGTGATTTTTAGATGATTTTCACCTCTTTCGCGCTTCGCGAACACCGCGTCGCTTGTTAAATTGACTATGTTGAAGGATTGATGTTGCTAGCGTGAGTATGTGATTGTGTTTCTTAATTTTTACATGTTCAAACACTGCAAAGTTGACATAGGTGTTGATTGCACAAGCACCTCCCTCATAGCAAGGTGTAGTATTTCTAGACAAAATATTTTTCATATTTTTAACCTTTAGAAAATCCCCTCTATCGTGAAGCATTTTTTCAACATATTTTGCCATAGAATCTTCTGTGATGAGTTTGAGGCTTAGATTTCAAAACCTGGTACTAGCCAACTACCATTGACGACCTCAAAGGTCCTAAATTTTCACCTGAAATTTTGAAATAGACCACCAGAGCTAAACTAACCTTTTCTTTATTTTGACTTTGCCAATGTGATTGTGATGTGAAATAAGCCAATCAAAATTATTTTCAATCAATTCCGACAAGATCCTATTTTTAAGCATTTTTCCTAAAATTAGTGGCTCGCAAACCCTAATTTTCAAAAATTTCAAATTTTGCCAGTATCTTCTAGATAGAAACCCCACAAAAATCCCATCCTTTGTTTGACCTAAAACTAACTTTTGACAATAATTTTACAAGATTTGGATTATTTTAATCAAAATGCCTTAATGAAGCAAAAAAAATGGTTTAGGTACAACATTAGGCTCCATTTGGTGACCATGTTGGATAATTACGGCATAAGACAATTGAGAAATTCTAGTTAAAAACATAGACCAATGTGATATCTGTTGGGCATTGGATTCGAGACTTTCCTAATCACCTAAAAAGTTGAAAACTTTCCTAAAATCACCTAAAAACATGAAAAAACTTAATGAAACAGAGAAATACATTACAACTAAACAAAAAAAAAAAATCAATCCAATTCTATATGTGCCATGGTGCAGTGTGCTATGTGATAATCACTCACTCATTTGTAAGATAAATCTACCCTTGTGATCATTCATTTCTTATGGCCATCTCCTTTAAAATTAAGACATCTCTATATTTGTTCATTGTTTTGGTACCTGCTAGTTATTAGTCTCTAAGATATCCTAAATGGACTATCACTTGCTAACTAAAATTTTCATGTTTTGTTCTATAATAACTAAAAAGAAATCAATTCACTTTGCTACTTTGCAAATTCCAAATACTTAGAAATATACATATACAATGAATAGCAATCAAATGCAAGGTTGAATGCTTGATTGGCTCACCAAGAATAAGCTAACTCATAGACCTTTAGGTTTCAATTACCAAGGGACGGGCATTACAATTCATATTAGGATTGGATTGGTAAAGTCATTTCCTTCTATGGTTTTTTTAATATTAGAGAAAGCTAGGTGGATTCAACCTCACTACATGGTACCTACAAATCAAGAAAACTAAACCCGAAAGATAAGATAAGTTATTATTGTTTTATCTATTTATTTAATTGTCATTTATTTGAATTCATTTTTCTCTTATATATATAAACTTTAAGCAATAAAACTATAATTATAATTATATATATATATATATATATATATATATATAATAATATATATAATAATTCAGAATTGCAATAATTATGATGATCCTTTACAACTAAAAAGATTATCTCTTATGGCTATCCTTTAATAATACATCTCTTATTAATAAATAAATATATTATTTTACTTTAAAGGGGCTTAAAGTATACAATAGAATATTCTTTTTTTTGTTTCTAAAGGAATGATAGATTAGTTAATTTTTTTTTGCCTTTAGCCATACTTTTATTTTAAATTACTAAGACTTTATCTTTAAGAGAGCAGGAATATATTCTTGTGTGCCCTTTAATGAAGGACTATTTATCCGTGAGGAAAGATTTAAAGATTCTTTAAGGCTAATGTGGTTTTGTCTTTAATATATATAAGGTTTAAACCTTGGGAACCATGCAGCCACTGGGATTCGATATCATCGAAATTGCTTATGAGCTCCCCTTATCAAATTGTTGTTTTAGGATTGATCGCGTTATTAGCATGTTATTCTTTTAGATCCAACATTGGGCCTCGTTCTGTCTACTTCCATATTAATATTAATAGCGCATTTGCTTAAAATTTGTATATAGTAATATTTATGGGTTAGATAATACTAACAACATATTTGCTTATATTTTCAAGGGAAAAACAAGAATAACGTTAATAACTGATAACCATATTGTCTTGAGGAAGATGCATAACCAAAATAATAGAAAATTTAATCATTGAATAACCAAAATAATTCTCACCCTTTAACACAACCACTAAGTATATAATTTTATTAAACCTACCGTTCAGCTAGGTTGCTAATACATTAAAAGAAATAATATTTATATTACATCATATGAAGACTAAGTTTCCTCTCTAAAGGGCAGTACACCAACAATACTTATCTCCACCAACACGACGGGTACACCATTTTCTTACGCAGCAATTTGAGACTTCATCGAGCACGGGGAGGTTTGGATTTCTTTTAATTCTACACCTCTATCCTCGATTTGCCACTAATGAGCTGAAAATGAATGAATGCAAAAGAATAGTTGGCACGCACTTGCACTTGAATATGTTTCCATTATGGCGCCCCTTAAAGTAGGTACAAATGTTGGCATTTCACCAATCTGGTCACCAATAACTGACATGCCAGGGCCATTATGGCGCCCCATAAAGTAGGTACAATAAATTTGCAACAGGGAACGTTATGGCAGGTAAGAGAAGAGAAAATATGGGATTGGTATTATTTTAACAATACTCCGACACCCCCTAATACATTTTCCTTACAATAATTCTAAAACTTGATTTGACACCCATAAGAGGATAAAACCTAGGAAGGACCATGAGGGTAAGAGAAGAGAAATTTCTCTAAGAACAAGTGCCAATCTTAAACCACACTCTAGAATACGTTTTCCCAACCTTGGCCAACTCTAGATATGGACACTAATATCTTTAGTCTTGGAATAGCACTACCATTAGAATGTTAAACATTACTCAGAAGGGTAGAGTAATAAGTTCAGGCAATCCTAATTTATTTATGTTTGCTTCATTATTGATTTAAGGTGTTTGTGATAAACTCTGCACACCCAATCGCTCTAGTCCTTCATCTTCCCACTCTCAAGCAGTGTGTCAAAGGTGACATTTCATGGGCAACGTCATCTGATGTGTTCATGAACCATGGGAGAGTTCACCAAATGTCTTTCAACATTACCTTCTACATTTAAAAAATTCAATTATTTTTACAGTGCAATAAGTGATAGTTTTGAATGGTGTTATTTCATCCCTGGTTTTCTTGCTTTATATGCTCATATGCTCATTCAGACAAGATAGTGACAATGTTGCAGTATTCCTTCAAACATCAGTAGACATCAGGTATCTATTCATAATAGTGTGATAAAGGTATTGATGTTATGAACATTGGTTGTTTGCATCAGTAATAAGTATCAGTGACAAAGTTTTAGTCATAAGATAGAAAAGGTTTGTAACAGAGCAATGATCATGACCATCAGTGTGCAATGACTATAATAGATAGGGGATTGAAAGTGTTTATTTTTTTTCTTATTATGATGATCTTAGTCTACATTATTTGAATTAGTGTGCTTCAAATCAAGGTAGCGGATAGTTATGGTTGTGATACCAATCAGTATATCAATTAATCTCATAATTGGAGAATTTGTGTTGATGTTATAAACTAGTCAAGTATATGACATATAAGATATGCCCAAGGGGGAGTATGATCTCATTTTATCATTTGCAATATTGTTCATTATTGCTCATTCAAACATAAGGTGGTTTTGATTCATTCAAACATCAATGGTTTGTGTATCTCAGACAAGACATTAGGAGTGGTTGATCAATGGTCAATTATAGTATTAGATCTTATCTGTTTATAGTGCTAAGAGCAGTGACATTTGATGTCAGAGTAAAGTACATGATCTTAGAAAGTACATTTGTTGCAAAATAGATACTATTTTTGCATGACACATAGGGGGAGCTTCATTGCATAGAAAATTCTCTCAATGTGTTTATACAATAGAACAAGGGGGGTCATGCAACTAGACTATATCATTTTTCAAGTATATTGTCCAATGCACATCAAATGCAATTGCTAACTTTTCACTACGGTCATAGATAAATAATTTTTTTTTTTTAAACTTCAAAGTTTCGTCAAACTTTCGATGAAATGGTCCAACGAAAAAATACAAACTTTCGACGAGGTTGATATACCTCCAAAGGAATCTTCATCACATAGTCAACTGATATTCGTCGGTTTTCTGATGATTTTTTTTTGTTTTTTTGATGGTTTTTTATGGAAATACCAATGAAAGTTTGTTGATTTGGTGTTGATAGATTGTCGAAGGTTCGTTGGAATTGCAATGAAAACCACACAAATTTTTTGTACTATTGACCGAAGATGATGGGTCGTTGTTTCAACGAACAAATGTTGGTTGGAAAATTGACAAAATACCACCAACAAAATTGAAAACAGTGTTTCATCAAAAATTTGACAATAGTTTGTCAAAATTTGGACGAATATTCGTTGGAAATTCTATTCAAATAGAATAGTGTTTGGATGCTTTCATCAATTATTGATAAGGTAAAATTATCATTTCTAATGGATAAAAAAAGAAATAGTTGACACTGTACCCACTATCATAACATTATGATCCACTATCGGTTGATAGTGGCTTGGATGAATCACTTCTTGTTTAACAATTGAATAGAGTCTTAATTTTCATGAACCACCTGAAGATATTATTATTCTTAATTTCTTTCAAAATAGGTATTCATCCAATGATATCTTGGAAATATTAATTTTTTACTCTTGTACAAATGACAACAATCCATTTGGGAAATTTCCTTTAATAGGTGACTCATAGTCTTTCCAATATTTTATTACATTACACCAATTACTACCACATAATTGTTTATATAGCCCATTTTTATTTACTAAAACATCCAATAATAAGTTCATTATTACTATCCACTTCCAATTAGTAGCTATAGATTTTACTTGCACCTTCTCACTCACAACCAATGAAAATATTACAAGGACACACTTAATATTAATCCATAATTAAGAACTATACAAATTGATGATTTGATTTCTATGCTATAAAATCATAAAGATGCATTTTCATATATCTATACATGATATCAATCCAAAAACTCTTACTCGCCATATTTATATGGAATAATTCATCCAATAAGACAACCACAACGAAGAATAAATCCTAATATGTGTAAAATTGTTAAAGATTTTTTTTATTGTAGGATTTGTTTATCTGATTTCAAATAGCCAATGGGTTTCACCTTTTTTAGTAGTGACCAAGAAAAGTGATAAGTGGCACATTTGTGTTGATTACATAGATCTTAATAAAGCAACCAAAAAGGAGCATTTTCCATTTCCTTTTATTGATAGTTCTTGATACTCTTGCAGGGAAAAAAATATTTTCTTCTCAGATGGTTTTAGTAGATACAATTAAATTAGGATGGCATTTAAAGACCAAGATAAAACTACTTTTACTTGTCCTTGGGGAAAATTTGCATATAATATTTGATGGGGGAAAAACATTCCATTATTTTACCTATTATTTGCTTTAACCTTTGTCATCTTTCCTAGTATTTCCTATTGCTCTTGTCACTTTTTGTTAACGAACTGGAGATATTCTATGAAATAGAAGGAGAGGTTAAACCTAGTGAAAAATACCGATTTATTTAACTATTGCTAACTATCTTTATGATTTCGGTGATAAGAAATGTTTAAGTGATTGAGAGCAAGGCATGAAGGGCATCAGTGGAAGGAAGACTAGGCCGGTTGAAGTCATTTGGTCACTTCTGCTATACTTGTCGAGATTAGAAAATTTGTTTTGATTTGTTATGTTGTTTCAAGATACTGTTAAAAGACTTTAAGCTATTTTTTATTATCTTTCGATGGTTGTTGGCTGTAAGCCACAAATAACCAAAATGCTTATTCACTTTCATCTGTAAGACTATTATAGGTATAGGTAGCTACGATATATATATGTATGTGTGTGTGTATGCCAAAAATGGGAATAGATAGACATAATAGATATAAGATATTGGTGATTAAATTTGTGCTCATAATTTGTTGCTGCAATCCGAATGAATGATAGTTAGCATGGAGTAATTCTATGTTTTGTGATTTTCATCACTCAATAGTCAGCGAAGGAAGGGCCCACTTCCTTGGTTGTTGGTGATCTTTCCATTAGATATATGTGTGTGGTAATGTATGTTGTGATTTCATAGTTATTCGATTGATTTCATATTGATTATTGTGTTAAGTACCAGATTCTTATCTGTATAATTCATCTTTGTTATTACGTTAATTTGTATTGGTTTTTTCAATACTTGTTAGTGTGTATAATTTACCTATCAACTATTATCAGTATTAAGAATAGTTAGATGTTGATTAATAAATTCACTATGAGTTAAGAATTTGAATGGTTAATCGATGTTGAAAGCATATTTACATTCACTATTTTAACTTTGATTTTGTTCATCTTATTTCAAGGAAGATTTTCATTCTCTTATATAGAGATTTTTAGTTCAGTTTTGTTGTGTGCCAGTAATTTGTTTTCTATTTCAGAACTATTTCTTCACGGGTTTCTATCACATATGTGACAAGAAGTCTATCAATCAGAATTTTTTTCAAATGCAAATTACATTATTTTTCATCCATCAACCTTTATTGATTGCAACTCTTTGGTATACTGCCACAACATGGTTCAAAAGCCTACGTTCTCGGATTGACACTTTAGGATGAACTAAGGAAGCCATTTCTAAAGATTAATTCAAACCCATTTAAAGAATAATTTGAGACCATAGTTTAATCCAATCATTTTGGTGCCATTGTCGGGGAATGGTGTTAAAGGCCTGCATTCCAGTAAATTGAGTTAGGAGCATTATGCTAAGGAGAAATCCCACAAGATAGTTGACCTTGTTTGGATAACTACCCTTAGTTTGCTTTGTCATAAGTCATTTAGGTGCATGAATCATAGTAAGGATAGTAGAGGAAGATTCATTAGAAAATAAATGGAAGTAGTTTGCAACTTGAAAAACCCAAAAATAAATCAAAACCATCCATTGAAGGTCCACAACCCAAAGAATTGCAAGAAAATTCAAAATCACCCATTGAAGGAAGTAGCTCAACTCAAGAGAAATTGAAAACTAATTTGCAATCATTCGAATTACCCGAACTTGATCTTGATAAGTGTGCTATTGAGACCAATGTTGTTCAAATGCCCGCAGGTACTCATCCAAGCTCTTCTAAGATATTATGCAAAAAGGTTGAATTTTTTTTCCAAGAGTCCTACGGGGATAAAGCTGGTCCATTTTCGAAAACCCAAGAGCCATTTAAAACTTATTTTACCCGTTGGGCATTAGAAGTCATGGATCCCAACAACAACAATCATAATAGGGCATTGGCCAACAATAATCCGATTACCTTTGAGTTTCCAATCACACATCCTAAACAAGACGCTCCCATGAAGAAAATTCTTCATTCTTCTTTTCCTATTTTTGTGGTCTTTCGATTAAGGATCCTAACATGTTTTTGTTTGAATTTGATGTGTTGTGCCACAACTATGAATATCAAAGTGATGCACAAAAACTCAAACTATTTCCAGCTACATTAAAGGATGTCACCCTACGATGGTTTATGAACCTTAGGAACATCAAAACATGGGAAGTCATGAAGGAACTATTCCTAACCAAGTACCAAGAATATTGCAAAAAAAAGGAGGTTGGGATGAAATTTTCCGCATGACTCAAAAGGAAGACAAGTCTGTAGAGGACTATCTTGAACGCTTTATGTTTAGTCTTCAATGCTCTTGCCAACATGGACTAAATGATGATGCTATTAAAATGTTGTTTCTTAGGGGCATAAGAGATGATGTTATGGAAGCATTAAATTTAATAGGAAAAGGGAATATCTCCAAAACATGATTTGATGATATATGTGATATTTGTAGGAACTATATGGGGTCTCAGCATTCGGGAAGGAGCTATCCAAGTAAGCCTTATACCACAGGCAATGCGACATGTATAACGAAGCGTGAAATAGGAAATTTACTTGAGGATCTTAAAATAGAATTGTTGAGTAATATGGGTAAACATATAGACACTCTTTAGACCTATAGGAAGCAAGAGCAAGCCAAGAAGGCCTTCGCCGTTTTTTTTCCAATGTCTCACAACAACTTCTTTCGGCCTTGCCATCATGCGTCGCAACAACTTCTTTCAGCCTTGTAAGGGCCCACCATTACAAAAATCAATGAGGAGTCAAAAGCAAAGCCAGCCAAAGAACCTCCCTTTCCCGAATGATTTCAGTCTGAACCAATACAAAGGGAGGATTCTCAAGCTAAATTTTATTTTGTTAATGAGTTACGCAATGTTAACATTAAGATTCCTTTGTTGGAAGTCATCAAGGACATCCGTGTCTATACAAAAATAATTCATGATCTATGTACTAGGAAGCAAAAGAAGAAGAAAGACCCAAAGACTATCCAATTCATCAGACAGTTAGAAGATCTTATGCTCAGGAACATAACCATTCCAAAGTACTCAGATACATGGAGTCCTGTCATTACAGTATCTATCAGTAAAGTAAGTATTCCTAATACCCTTGTGGATTTGGGTGTTGTAATTAATGTTATGACAAATGAAACAAAGGAAAGACTATCACTAGAGGGACTTAGACCTACTCCCACAGTTCTTCAAATGGCAGATCGATCTTTGGTCAAGCCCGAAGGAATGATTGAAGATGTAATCCTTTCTATTGATTTGTGGGAATACCCAAATGACTTTATGATTTTGTAGCCAAAAATTAAACTAGGGGGATACCCCCTGATTTTGGGATGACCTTGGTTGGTAGCCTCAAATGCATTTATAAATTTCCAGTTAGGGAACATGGTCATTTCTAATGGCGAGAACAAGAAACAATTGACTCTATACCCACCAGAATAACCTTTGTTGGAGATGGAGGACCCAGTTTGGAGTGATAGTGACTTAGACAATTCATTGCCAATTCTAACAATTGATAAAGCCTTAGATATGGAGGAGCCTACCAAGGATAAATTTCTTGTTAATTTTCTCCAGATCAGGTATACGTTTAATAATTTTTTTGAAAGCATGGTCTTCCATTTAGGTATAAATGCTTAATTTCCTTTCCATTGGTGGTAGTTCACGATCTGTTCAACACTTTATCATATTGCATCAGTCGTTGCCCCATAATTGCTTGTATGGTTCATTCTTATCTTCTACAAATTCTAGTGATTTTCCATCCACCTCGCAAGTCTTAGCAATTAAATCACCTACACAATCAAAAGCTATGGAATTTTTTCTTAATCGCACACTTAATATTATTCCATAGTTAACCCCTGGACAAATCCAAGACCTTATCGCCAAGCTTAGAACAAAAAAAGATGCATTCGCTTGGGAATACCAAGACATGAGTGGAATCCATCCTAACACTTGCACCCACCATATTTACATTGAAGAAGATATTCATCCAATTAGGCAACCACAACGTCGGCTCAACCCTGCCTCACGTGAAATAGTTAAGGATGAGTTACAAAAAACTATTAAATGTCAGGTTTATATATCCCATTTCAGATAGTCGTTGGGTTTCTCCTTTAGTTGTGGCTCCTAAGAAAAAATAGTAAGTGGAGAATTTATGTTGATTATAGAGCATTAAATAAAGCTACTTAGAAGGATCATTTTCCATTACCATTTATTGATCAAGTATTGGACACTCTTGTAGGTAAGAAGTTCTTCTTTTTTTTGGATGGGTTCAACGGTTACAACTAGATTCACATAGCACCAGAGGATCAAGACAAGACCACTTTCACTTTCCCTTGGGGAACCTTTGTTTATAGTGTATTTCCATTTGGTTTATGTAATGCCCCTACCACTTTTCAAAGAGAAGTTTTGAGAATTTTTGTGGATCTTGTAAATGATTGTGTTAAGGTGTATATGGATGATTTTACTATCCATGGTAATACTTATGAAGAGGCTAAAAAAAACTTAGAAAAGGTACTTAGGCGTTGTATAGATACCTTGTCATTAAGTCATGAAAAGTGCCATATGCTTATGACCAAAGGGATAGTGCTTGGCCATTACATCTCCTCTAAAGGTATCCAAGTGGATCCTAAAAAATCCAAATTATCCAAGACTTTCCTACTACACCTTCTAGCCAAAAAGATGTTCATAGTTTTCTCAGTCATGCAAAGTATTACTAGAGATTTATCTAAAATTTCAATAACTTTGCCTCTTCCTTATTTACCTTGTTAGCTAAAGATATTGCTTTCTCTTGGACACCTGAGTGTCAAGAAGCCTTTGAGGCCATCAAGAAAAAAAATTTAACCACACTGGTCCTTAGAGGTCCAAACTGGGAGCTACCATTTCATATTCACATTGATTCCTCAAATTGTTTGATGAGAACTATGCTTGGACAAAAAGAGGATAATATCTTTTATTCCATCTACTACATTAACAAGAACTTCATAGGAGCCAAGGTAAACTAGCTAAAAAATATTTTTTAGCTGTTGTGTATGCAACTAATAAGTTTCATCATTATATTACTGATTATAAAGTATTTTTCCACATAGATCATTCGACAATTTGGTTTTTAATGAATAAACCTATCATAGCTGGTAGAGTTATTAGATGGTTGCTTTTACTACAGGAATTTGATATAACTATACTTGATAAGCCTGGTCGAGAAAATGTGGTTGCAATTTTTTTATCCAGGTTACAAAAGCCAAAAGATGAACCTACTCTAGTTGATGATGCATTTCCAGATGATCACCTCTTTGCTATATCAGCAAAGAGCCGATGGTTCACCGATATTGCACACTATCTAGTTACATGCAAGTTCCCACCACATTTCTCTCTGAGGGAGTGACGGAAGCTCATTGGACTCAGTGGATAGTACACATGGATCAATGAATTGCTCTTCCGCACCAGAATCAACAATATCATGCAATGTTGTGTACCTGAAGACGATGTCTTTGATATAATTTATGAATTTCACACAAAACCATATGGAGGACACTTTGCTGCTCAAAGGACTGCTTAGAATATTCTCACTGTAGGGTACTATTGGCCTACAATCCATAAGGATTCTAAACGCTATGTTCGTCATTGCGACAAGTGTCAACATATGGGGTGCCCTACACGCTTCGACAAGATGCCCTCATATTCGCAGTTTTCCATAGAGCCATTTGAGAAGTCGGGCCTTGATTTTGTTGGCCCAATAAACCTGCCATCAAGAAACAAGGAATACATCCTTGTGTGTACTAATTATGTAACCAAGTGGTCAAAGTGGTAGCCCTGAAGCATGCCAGAGATACAAAAGTAGTAGATTTCCTGTACTTCAATATTTTCACCAGGTTTGGTGTGTCGTGAGAGATAATCATGGATCAAGGACCACAATTTACATCTGAGCTCATTTTTGCCTTGGTTCGTGAGTATGAAATTCGCCATCTCAAGTCTACACCTTATCACCCTCAAGCCAATGGGTAGGTAGAAGTCACCAATAGGGAAATTAAGAATATTTTTACTAAGACAGTTTCTCTTCATAAGCGTGATTGGGCTACATGACTACTTGAAGTTGTGTGGGCCTTATCAGACAATGTGGAAGACCACCACTAGTCTAACCCCTTATGAACTCAACTATGGTAAGAAGGCAATTCTTCCCATTGATTTTGAGATAAAAACTCTTCGCATGTAGTTGGGTATGAGTCTTTCAGATGCATAAAAGACACACATTGATCAACTACATTCCTTAAATTAATTGCACCAGAAAGCACTCTTCCACACCGAGGTTGTTCAAAAACAACGTGCTCTATGGCATGATTGTCACATCTGAAAACAATCATTCGAACCTAGAGATTGGGCACTCTTATATGACTCCTGCTTCCAAGACTTCAAAGGAAAGTTTCACACATGGTGGCTGGGACCCTACAAGACCCAAACAATATATGCTAGTGGCGTTGTTCATCTTTGTACAATGGACTCCAAAAGAAGAACTCTCTTTGTCAATGGTCACCACCTCAAAATGTACAAAAAGAAGCTTTCTTTTTAGAGGTGGCAAAGGAACTTACAGTTGTTCCTTTTGGCCTCCTTCGGAACTAATCAATAAATAAAAGAAATAAAACATCCAACAATGAAAACCCTTTTGGGAATTGTTGGTCGGTTAATGTTCAAAAGCTGGTTTCTAGCGAGCATTACCGTTGAATAACTTTACTGGTGAAAACCGATTTTTTGTGCCACTAAGTGATGGTAGACTAAAAAATGGGTAACTACTGGTCTATTGTCGTAAAAAATTATAAAAAAAAAGTGGGCACCCCGCCTTCCTGTCACTTTCCTACCAGGAACTATTTTACTTTGCATTATAGTTGCTTGGGTCTCTCACTCCATTCATTTGGGGTCATCCTTTGGCATCCTGTTCTGAACCATGGCACTGTCCTTTCATGTCGTACAAGCAAACTTTGACTGACAATATCTCAAGCGTACGATCTCAGATTTTGATGAAACGAACATCGTTGGGTTCATCTCCTCGAGCTCTTCGCGTTGATGTCATTTCCGTCAATTTCTGAGATAGTCAATTTTTTCACTTCCCATCTGGTCAACCATTGTACAAGCGAACTTTGACTGACAATAGCTCAAGCGTACGATCTCCGATTTCGATGGAACAAACATCATTGGGTTCATCTTGTCGACCTCTTCGCGTTGACATCGTTTCCGTCGATTTATGAGACGATCAATTTTTTTGCTTCCCATCTGGTCAACCATTGTACAAGCAAACTTTGACTAACAATATCTCAAGCGTACGATCTCAGATTTTGATGAAATGAGCATCATTGGGTTCGTCTCATTGAGCTCTTCGCATTGACGCTGTTTTCATCAATTTCTAAAATGGTAAATTTTTTCGCTTCCCCATCTAGTCAACCATTGTACAAGTGAACTTTGATTGACAATATCTCAAGCGTACGATCTCAGATTTCGATGAAATGAACATCGCTGCATTCATCTCATCGAGCTCTTCGTGTTCACGTCATTTTCATTGATTTCTAAGATGGTCAATTTTTTCACTTCCCATTTGGTCAACCATTGTACAAGCGAACTTTGACTAACAATATCTCAAGCGTATGATCTTGGATTTCGATGAAACGAACATCATTGGGTTCATCTCATTGAGCTCTTCACATTGATGTCATTTTCGTCGATTTCTAAGATGGTCAAAATTTTCACTTCCCATCTGGTTAACCATTATACAAACAAACTTTGACTGATAATATCTCAAGCGTACGATCTCAAATTTTGATGAAACAAACATCGTTGGGTTCGTCTCATTGAGCTCTTCGCATTGACATCATTTTTTGTCAATTTTTGAGATGTTTAATTTTTTCGCCTCCCATCTGGTTAACCATTGTACAAGCGAACTTTGACTGACAATATCTGAAGCATATGATCTTGGATTTCGACGAAACAAACATCATTGGGTTCATCTCGTCAAGCTCTTCGTGTTGACGTCATTTCCGTTGATTTCTGAGATGGTCAATTTTTTCACTTCCCATCTCGTCAACCATTGTACAAGCAAACTTTGACTAACAATATCTCAAGCGTACGATCTCAGATTTCGATGAAACAGACATCGTTGGGTACGTCTCTTTGAGCTCTTCATGTTGACGTTGTTTCTGTTGATTTCTGAGATGGTAAATTTTTTCACTTCCCATTTGGGCAACCATTGTACAAACGAACTTTGACTGACAATATGTCAAGCGTATAATCTCAGATTTTGATGAAACAAACATCGTTGGGTTCGTCTCGTCAAGCTCTCCACATTGACATCATTTTCATCGATTTCTGAGACGGTCAATTTTTTCGCTTCCCATATGGTCAACCATTATACAAGCAAAATTTGACTGACAATATCTCAAACGTACGATCTCAGATTTCAATGAAACAAACATCGTTGAGCTCTTCACATTTACGTTGTTTCCGTCGATTTTCGAGATAGTTAATTTTTTCACTTCTCATCTGGTCACAAGCAAATTTTGACTGACAAAATCTCAAGCATACGATCTCAGATTTTGATGAAATGAACATCGTTGGTTTCATCTCGTCGAGCTCTTTGCGTTGACGTTGTTTTCGTCGATTTCTGAGATGGTCAATTTTTTTTCTTCCCATCTGGTCAACCATTGTACAAGCAAACCTTGACTAATAATATCTCAAGCGTACGATCTCGAATTTCGATGAAACAAACATCGTTTGTTGGAGTTGAGAAAATACAACACTATAGTAGCCCAGTGATCTCTACAAGCAAATATACTTGTTACAAGGAGAAGCAAAGAGAAGCAACAAAGAGAACCATGAAAATTGCTCAAAGATGTGGAGCTTTGTATTTCCAAAGTGTAAAAGGAATAATTACAAAAGAGAAGAATTCAACGTCAAATAGGTCAAAGAGACCCAAAAAAAGGAAAAATCTAGGCTTGCACATTAATAATTAATAAAACAATTAATTATTATGCACCTAATGTTAGCTTAAGTGTAAAAGAGATAAAAGGGAACTTTAAATAATTAAACACATATTGTTTAATTAATAAAGTAAATAACCAATTACTCTAACACCCCCCCTTAAGCTAAACTCAGGGAGAAGCTAAAACCTAGAAGAAACTATTGAAAGCAAAAGCAATGGGTCCCGGCAACTAGGCCTGATCAGGTACCCAAATACAAGGAAATCTCTATGAAACGGAGAAAAAGGAGAAAACCCAGTGGGAAAAAACTCCTCTCCAAAAAGAGATAGAAGAACATGTTGAAAGAAACATGAACGAAGGAAGGCCTCATAAAGACCCCCCAAGGACAACTTCCTTCACCCCAAGCATAGAGCGCAACTGAAGATAGCGCGGCGATGTGAAAGGCTTCGTGAAGATGTCTGCAACCTACTCAGCAATGGGAATATACTCCAAGATGAGAGAACCATCCTGAATCAACTGTCTAATGAAATGCATATGAAGCTCGATGTGCTTCACCCGTTGATACTCCACCAAGTTGCAAGAAATGTGTATAGCACTCTGATTGTCGCACCAAAGAATAGTGGGACTATCAGGAGGAAAACCAAACTCATTCATCAACTGCCGAAGCCATAAAATCTCCTGACTAGCGAGCACAGCAGCTCGATACTCAGCCTCTGTAGATGATAATGCATGAGCAATCTACTTCTTGCAAGACCATGTGATAGCACCAGAGCCAAGATAGAAAACAAAGCCAGAAGTAGACTTCTAATCATTGACATCACCAGCCCAATCTGAGTCAGTGTAGCCAACAATGTGAGGATCCCTAGATGTGTAGTGAATGCCATAAGAAATGGTGCCCTGAATGTACCTCAAAATATGTTTGGTAGCTTGCCAATGACTCTCATGAGGATCATGGGAGAATCGAGAGACAAGGCCAACCGCAAAGGAAAGATTAGGACAAGTGTGAGTCAGGTACAACAAACTACCAACCAACTGCCTGTAAAGTGTAAAATCTACTGAAGGAGTGGGGCAAGTATTAGTCAAAACAACCCCAGACTGAAAAGGTGTGGGGGCAGGCTTGCAATCAAGCATGCCAAAGCGTTGAAGCATATCAAGAGCATACTTCTGCTGGTAAATAGAGATCCCATCAGAAGACTGAATCACCTGAACACTAAGAAAATAGTGCAAAAAACTGAGATCTGTCATCTCAAACTACTCCATCAAAGCTTGTTGAGCATGCTGAATCATAGAAGATGAGCTACCTGTGATGAGGAGATCATCAACATATAGCACAAGAATCAGGAGATCACCCTCAAGATTCTGAATATAGACTGTGGGATCAGAATGACAGCGTGTGAAACCAGTGGAGAGCAAAAAAAATCCATCTTCTCATACCAAGCCCGAGGGGCCTATTTGAGACAATATAATGAATGTTGAAGTTTGCAAACCAAAGAAGCATCCTGCACAAATCCCTGAGGTTGCTCCATATAGATCTCCTTATGTAGGTCACCATGCAAGAATGCACACTTCACATCCATCTGAAAAATGAGCCATACCCTAGAAGCTGCAAGTGATAGTACAAAGCGAATAGAATTCATCTTGGCGATAGGTGCAAATGTTTCAGAGTAATCAATACCTTCAACCTGTGAGAAACCCTTCACAACAAGACATGCTTTGTACTTATCAATAGAACTATCAGCAACATACTTGGTGCTATACAACCATCTGCACCGAACCATCTTTCTGCCCTTAGGAAGAGGACAAAGATCCCAAGTATTATTCCTCATCAAAGAAGAATACTCCTCTACCATAGCACTATCCCACTCAGGGTGACCTATCACTTGTGAAAACCTCTAAGGATCCTCTGAAAGAGCATGACTCAAAAGACTAGAACCTGTAGTATGAGAACGAGTGTGACGAGTGGCTGAAGGATCACCTGCCATAGATCCTGTTGCCTCAACAGTAAAGCGAGCCCATTTGGGCATCTGAGGTGGAGCAAGTGGAGGTGGAGATGGGGGATCATCATCATCCTCATCAGAATCATCCTCAACATAATCCTGAAGAGTTGCAGTGGGAGGAGTAGGTAGTGAAGTAGACACTGGAGACAGGGTATCCACTGTGGGAAGGCGCTCATCAAATTGGACATCTCATCGAAACAAGACCTCTCTAGAATCAGGATCAGACAACCTGTACATCTTAAAATCCTCATAGTAGCCAACAAAAATGAGGGGTCGACTCTTCCGCTCCATAGCTCTCCTCTGAGCATCAGGAATAAATGCCCATGCCTCACTACCAAATACTCGAAATGATGAAATATCAGGCTTGTCATGAGACCAAGCCTCCTCAAGAGTCATATGTCAAATCACCTTGTGAGGCATCCGATTCTGAATATAGTTGGCACAATTAACTGCCTCAGCCCAAAAGGATGGATCCATGGACCTGGACTGAATCATACAATTCGCCATCTCCCGTAAAGTCATGTTCTTTCTCTCAGCAACACCATTCTGCTGAGGGGTGTAGGGAACAGTAAACTAATGTTGCAAACCATGCTCAGTGCAAAAATATTTGAAAGCCCAATTCACATACTCCCCCCCATTATCTGTACATATCTATCAAATAGAAAGGCCAGACTGCTTCTCTACAAATGTCTTGAAGATTCGAAAGGAATTAAAGACATCAGACTTGTACTTAAGAAAGTACACCCATGTGCATCTGGAGAAGTCATCAATGAATGTGAGTACATACTTGGCCCGAGAAAAATGAGTGGTAAATGACATGAGGTCACTATGAATCAACTCCAAGGGTGCCAAAGCATAAGTGGCACTTCCCTTCAGAAAGGGATCCCTATGATGCTTGCCAAGCACACAACCATGACAAACACCATCTGTGCAAGAAATCTGTGGAAGACCAAGAACAAGTGCCTGTGTACTCATCTGCTGAAGATATCTGTAATTGACATGGCCCAAACACTCATGCCAAAGCTTACTCACCGAATCTACATGTGCTATAAGAGATGAACCTATACCCTCAGAAGGCTCAAATCCATCAAATCTGTAAAGACGAGATGCAGTATCAACACTTCCAGTAGCCACAACTAGATCAAAGTCATGGAGGTCCTGAATAACCACATCATGTGATGAGAACTCAACTGTCTTACCAGAGCCAGTATGGAAAATCTGATAAATGGACAGGAGGTTCGTCGAAATGTCAGGAACATCCAAAACATCCTGTAGAGTGCCCCCATCCAAAGAGACAGAACCTAAACCCAAGACTGAAAGATGAGTAGAGTCACC
This sequence comes from Sequoiadendron giganteum, assembly GCA_007115665.2. NCBI lineage: Eukaryota > Viridiplantae > Streptophyta > Pinopsida > Cupressales > Cupressaceae > Sequoiadendron > Sequoiadendron giganteum. Next base: position 410,293,189 of record CM021106.1, read on the forward strand.
CACTGCAATCTATGAAGTACCACAAGAGGCAAGAGAAGTGACCAACTGCTGAGAGGGAGTCATATGGTGAGAAGCACCAGAATCTAAAATCCAAGTGGACCCATAGGTCGATGCCCGAGCAGTGAGAGCATGGCCTTTCCCTGCGAAAGGAGAAGACGACTGAGGTGAGGAGATGTGTTGTTGCTGCATGGCTTCCTCTAAAGCCTCTAATCATTTCCAACACCTGGAAACTAGATGTCCTTCCTTGCCACAGAAGCTACAAGTGTCTCTTGCTTTTTGCTTAGTCTTGGAGGAAGACTCACTAAACTTCGAAGATTTCCCTTGTTTGGGATGAGGAGATGGTTTGGAATCAAACTTAGGAGGTGGCTTGGAGGAATGCTGACTAACTGCAAAGTCTTTCTTGGGCTTTGGTTTCTGCTTATGTTTCTCCTTAGGTGACTAAGCAACCAATGCTTTGTTCTTTGATCCTAAGAGCATATCCATCTAAGAAAGGTGAGACTGCTCCCGAGACAAACGCTCACAAAAAAAATCAAAGATAGGCATGGTAAAACTGGCACCCATACCATCCATGGTGGAATAGAAGGTAGAAGCAAATATATGAAATGGACCACAAAGCTTTGAAAGAATCAAGTAAATGCACTCTGTGTCTGACTTATTCTTGCCACAACCCTGTAAAATAGTGCAGATAGTTTTGAACTTGTTCAAAAAATCCTCAATAGTGGGAAATGATTTAGGTAACAGTGAAGTCAGCTCTGCCTCAATCTGTAATGCTCAAAACTCACTAATGGCCCCAAAAAGTGTCTCAAACTTCAACCAAATGGCTCGAGGAGTGAGCAAAGCATCAAGGTGAAACAAAAGACTGTCTGAAACATGCATGGATAGCAAACCCATAGCTTCATCCATCTTGTTCCTCTGCTGCATAATCTTAAAAGGACATTGCAACTGAGGGTGAACCTCATCCAAACAAGACCACAACCCTCATGACCGAAGTAGCCTCATCATGCGAGACTTCCAAGTGTGATAGTTGTGTGATGTGAGTAACTCTACTGAAGATTCTGCCATGAAACCCTGCACCTGTACCTGCTTGTGTTTTTTATTATTATGTGATCTTTCATAATAGACATAATTTGCAGAAGGGTTTGATTTTTTTGAGAGTTTTGGTGTTTTGGTTTTCTGATATAAATAACAAAAAGCGAGAAAAAACACCCCCCACAAGAGATAAACCCAAACCCTAGTACAAACAGAGAAAGAGGAAGTAATGCGGAAGCAAAAATTACTACAAAAAAAATTCTCGTGTACCTGAAAAATATGATAAAAATAATCATATATCTAAATAGAGCATGCTGAGAGCTTTCCAATGCCTATTTGTTTTCGAAAAACAGAGTTTGTTTGCACCTTCTATGGCCCCGGAAGTGCAGAAAAGAGACCCCACGTTGACTGGAAAAATCTATAAGCAAACTGGAAATTTTTTGAAAAAATCATGCATCATCAAATCAGTGTTGGAAGCATCTTTCCAACACCTATTTCAGTTCAAAAAACTGAGCTAAAACGCGCGAGTTATACCCGACTTTATGAAAGAGCATAAAATGCCCGATTAGACCCCCTTTAGCACCCTGGAGCTAAAAAAAATAGCCCCTGGTCACCTGGGCAGACCAGGGGGCTGGGGCGGCCAACCCGCGGTCACCCATGTGACCACCCGCAGGGGTTGGGAGAGCCGGCGGGGGTGGGAGAGCTGGCAGCGTTGGGAGGCGGTGGTCGCAGCGCAACTGGGGGATCGGCGCAGTATGCAGCGATGGCGCGGGCGCGGCGCGGGGCAAACAGCCGAGGGTGATGTCAGTGAAAGGTGGCGGTGCAGGGGTGGGCCACCGGTGGAAGGTGCACTTTGGACAAAAACTAACCTCACGGTTGAGTCCAGAAGGCCCAAAAACCCCTATTTTCATATATAAATTATCTAATTTGGCCACTATCAACTGGGGAAGCAAAAAAAAATTTACCCAAGGGCCACGACACGTTCTACAAGGAGAAAAACGCAAAAAACATCATTTTTTTAAAGGGTTTTCGGCTTGGGTTTTGGTGCGGCCAGTTGAAAAATCCGTCGCCACCGGCCACTGGCAGCCAGCCCTTGCGTTGCCCCCTTCCACCAGCGGCTCGCCCCTGCACCGCCCCCTTCCACCGGCGGCCCACCCTCGGCTGCCGCCTGTGCCAGTCGCCCACGCCACCACCTGCGACTGCCAACCGCGCCACCACCCGCGACCGCCACCGCCTACGACCACTGCCTCCCAGCGCCACTGGCTCTCCCATATTTACTTTATTAATTAAACAATATGTGTTTAATTATTTAAAGTTCCCTTTTATCTTTTTTACACTTAAGCTAACATTAGGTGCATAATAATTAATTATTTTATTAATTATTAATGTGCAAGCCTAGAGTTTTCCTTTTTTGGGTCTCTTTGACCTATTTGAGGTTGAATTCTTCTCTTTTGTAATTATTCATTTTACACATTCGAAATATAGAGCTCCACATCTTTGAGCAATTTTAATGGTTCTCTTTGTTGCTTCTTTTTGCTTCTCCATATAACAGGTATATTTGCTTGCAGAGATCACTGGGCTACTATGGTGTTGTATTTGCTCAACTCCAACATCGTTGGGTTCGTCTCGTTGAGCTCTTCGCATCGACGTTGTTTCCATCATTTTCCGAGATAGTCAATTTTTTCGCTTCCCATCTAGTCACAAGTGAACTTTGACTGACAATATCTCAAGCATATGATCTTAGATTTTGATGAAACAAACATCATTGGGTTCGTCTTGTCGAGCTCTTCATGTTGACGTTGTTTCCGTCAATTTCCGAGATGGTCAATTTTTTTGCTTCCCATCTGGTCAACCATTGTACAAGCGAACTTTGATTGACAATATCTCAAGCATACGATCTCGGATTTTGATGAAACAAACATCATTGGGTTCCTCTTGTCGAACTCTTCGCGTTGACGTAGTTTCCGTCGATTTCCGAGACGATCAATTTTTTCGCTTCCCATATGGTCAACCATTATACAAGCTAACTTTGACCGACAATATCTCAACCGTACGATCTTGAATTTTGATGAAACAAACATCGTTGGGTTCATCTCATTGAGCTCTTCGTGTTGTCATTGTTTCTGTCAATTTCTAAGATGGTCAATTTTTTCGCTTCCCATCTGGTCACAAGCAAACTTTGACTGACAATATCTCAAGCGTACGATCTTGAATTTTGATGAAACGAACATCATTGGGTTTGTCTCGTCGAGCTCTTCATGTTGATGCTATTTCCATAAATTTCTGATATGGTCAATTTTTTCGGTTCCCATCTGGTCAACCATTGTACAAGTGAACTTTGACTGATAATATCTCAAGTGTACAATCTTGGATTTTGATGAAACAAACATCGTTGGGTTCATCTCGTTGAGCTCTTCGCATTGACATCATTTCTATCATTTTCCGAGATGGTCATTTTTTTCGCTTCCCATCTGGTCAACCATTGTACAAGTGAACTTTGACTAACAATATCTCAAGCATATGATCTCAGATTTTGATGAAAGGAACATCGTTGGGTTCGTCTCGTCGAGCTCTTCGCGTTGACGTCATTTCCTACGATTTCTGAGACGGACAATTTTTTCGCTTCCTAACTGGTCAATCATTGTAAAAGCGAATTTTGACTAACAATATCTCAAGTGTACATTCTCGGATTTCGATGAAACAAACATCGTTGGGTTTGTCTCATTGAACTCTTCGCGTTGACGTTGTTTCTGTCGATTTCCGAGACGGTCAATTTTTTTCGCTTCCCATCTGGCCAAGTGAACTTTGACTGACAATATCTCAAGCGTACGATATCAAATTTTGATGAAACGAACATCGTTGGGTTCATCTGGTCGAGCTATTCGTGTTGACGTTGTTTCCATCAATTTTTGACATGATCAATTTTTTCGCTTCTTATTTGGTCAACCACTGTACAAACAAACTTTGACTGACAATATTTCAAGCGTACGATCTCAAATTTCGATGAAACAAACATCGTTGGGTTCATCTCATCGAGCTCTTCGTGTTCACGTCATTTTCGTTGATTTCTGAGATGGTCAATTTTTTTGCTTCCCATCTGGTCAGCCATTGTACAAGCGAACTTTAATTGACAATATCTCAAGCATACAAACTCGGATTTCGATGAAACAAACATCGTTGGGTTCATCTCATTGAGCTCGTCGCGTTGACGTTGTTTCTGTTGATTTATGAGACGGTCAATTTTTTCACTTCCCATCTGGTTAACCATTGTACAAGCGAACTTTGACTGACAATATCTCAAGCGTACAATCTTGGATGTTGATGAAACAAACATCGTTGGGTTCGTCTCATCAAGCTCTTCGCGTTGACATCATTTCTGTCAATTTCTAAGAGGGTCAATTTTTTCGCTTCCTATCTGGTCAACCGTTGTACAAGCGAACTTTGACTAACAATATCTCAAGCGTACTTTCTCATATTTTGATGAAACAAACATCGTTGGGTTCGGCTCATTGAGCTCTTCGCGTTGACATTGTTTATGTCGATTTCCAAGACAGTCAATTTTTTCGCTTCCCATTTGGTCAACCATTGTACAAGTGAATTTTGACTAACAATATCTCAAGCGTACGATATTGAATTTTGATGAAATGAACATTGTTGGGTTCGTCTCGTTGAGCTCTTTGCATTGACATTGTTTCCATCGATTTCTGAGATAGTTAATTTTTTAACTTCCCATCTGGTCAACTGTACAAGCGAACTTTGACTAACAATATTTCAAGCGTACAATCTCGGATTTTGATGAAACAAACATCATTGGGTTTCTCTTGTTGAGCTCTTCGTGTTGACGTTTTTTTCGTCGATTTCCAAGATGGTCAATTTTTCCACTTCTCATCTAGTCAACCATTTGTACAAGTGAACTTTGACTGACAATATCTCAAACGTATGATCTTGGATTTCAATGAAGAAAACATCATTGGGTTCGTCTCATTGAGCTCTTTGCGTTGACGTTGTTTCCTTCGATTTCCGAGACAGTCAATTTTTTCGCTTTCCATTTGGTCAACCATTGTACAAGCGAACTTTGACTGACAATATCTCAAGTGTACGATCTCGAATTTCGATGAAACGAACATTGTTAGGTTCGTCCCATTGAGCTCTTCGCGTTGTCATTGTTTCTGTCAATTTCTGAGATGGTCAATTTTTTCGCTTCCCATCTAATCAACCCAATCTACAAGCGAACTTTGATTGACAATATCTTTAGCGTATGATCTTGAAATTTGATCAAACAAACATCGTTGGGTTCGTCTCGTCAAGCTCTTTGTGTTGACATTGTTTCCATCGATTTCCGGGAAGGTCAATTTTTTCACTTCCCATTTGGTCAACCATTGTACAAGCGAACTTTGACTAACAATATCTCAAGTGTACGATCTCAGATTTCGATGAAACAAACATTGTTGGGTTCATCTCGTTGAGCTCTTCGTGTTGACATTATTTTTGTCGATTTCTAAGACAGTCAATTTTTTCGCTTCCTATTTGGTCAACCATTGTACAAGTGAACTTTGATTGACAATATCTCAAGTGTACATTCTCGGATTTCGATGAAAGAAACATTGTTGGGTTCGTCTCGTTGAGCTCTTCATGTTGACGTTGTTTCCATCAATTTTTGAGATGGTCAATTTTTTTGCTTCCCATCTAGTCAACCACTGTACAAGTGAACTTTGACTGACAATATTTCAAGCGTACAATATTGCATTTTGATGAAAACAAACATCATTGGGTTCGTCTCTTTGAGCTCTTCACGTTGACGTTGTTTCCGTCGATTTCCAAGATGGTCAATTTTTTTGCTTCCCATCTAGTTAACCATTGTACAAGCGAACTTTGACTGACAATATCTCAAGCGTATGATCTCGGATTTCGATGAAACAAACATCATTGGGTTCATCTCATTGAGCTCTTTGCGTTGACATCATTTCTGTCAATTTTTGAGACGGTCAATTTTTTCGCTTTCCATTTGGTCAACCATTGTACAAGCGAACTTTGACTGACAATATCTACGATCTTGGATTTAGATGAAATAAACATCATTGGGTTTGTCTCATTGAGCTCTTCGAGTTGACGTTGTTTCCATTGATTTCCGAGACGGTCAATTTTTTTGCTTCGCATCTAGTCAACCATTGTACAAGAGAACTTTGACTAACAATATCTCAAGCGTATGATCTCAGATTTCGATGAAATAAACATCGTTGGGTTCGTCTCATTGAGCTCTTCACGTAAACATCATTTTTGTTGATTTTTGAGACGGTCAATTTTTTCGCTTCCCAACTAGTCAGCCATTGTACAAGCGAACTTTGAGTGACAATATATGAAATGTACGATCTTGGGTTTCGATGAATCAAAAATCATTGGGTTTGTCTCATCAAGCTCTTTGTGTTGACATCGTTTCCATTGATTTCTGAGACTGTCAATGTTTTTGCTTCCCATCTGGTCAACCATTGTACAAGCGAACTTTGACTAACAATATCTCAAGCGTACGATCTCGGATTTTGATGAAACAAACATCGTTGGGTTCATCTCATTGATCTCTTTGCATTGATGTTGTTTCTGTCAATTTCTGAGATGGTCAATTTTTTCACTTCCCATTTGGTCAACCATTGTACAAGCAAACTTTGACTGACAATATCTCAAGCGTACTATCTCGGATTTCGATTAAACAAACATCGTTGGGTTCATCTCATTGAGCTCTTCACATTGATGTTGTTTCCGTTGATTTATGAGACGGTCAATTTTTTTGCTTCCCATCTAGTCAACCATTGTACAAGCGAGCTTTGACTGACAATATCTAAAGCGTACGATCTCGTATTTTGATGAAACGAACATTGTTGGGTTCGTCTCGTCGAGCTCTTCATGTTGACGTTGTTTCCATCGATTTTAGAGACGGTCAATTTTTTCGCTTCCCTTCTGGTCAACCATTGTATAAGCGAACTTTACCTGACAATATCTCAATCCTACGATCTCGGATTTTGATGAAACAAACATTGTTGAGTTTGTATCGTTGCACTCTTCGCATTGATGTTGTTTCCATCAATTTTTGAGACAGTCAATTTTTTCACTTCAGATGGTCAACCATTTTACAAGCGAACTTTGACTGACAATATCTCAAGCGTACGATCTCGGATTTCGATGAAATGGATATCGTTGGGTTTGTCTCCTCGAGCTCTTCGCGTTGATGTAATTTCTATTAATTTTCAAGATAGTCAATTTTTTCACTTCCCATCTGGTCAACCATTGTACAAGCAAACTTTGACTGACAATATCTTAAGCGTACGATCTCAGATTTTGATGAAACGAACATCGTTGGGTTCGTCTCATTGAGCTCTTCGTGTTGACGTTGTTTCTGTTGATTTTTGAGATGGTCAATTTTTTCGCTTCCCATCTGGTCAACCATTGTACAAACAAATTTTGACTGGCAATATCTCAAGCGTACAATCTCGAATTTTAATGAAATAAACATCGTTGGGTTCGTCTCATCGAGCTCTTCACGTTGACATCATTTTCATCGATTTTTTCATTTCCCATCTAGTCAACCATTGTACAAGCCAACTATGACTAACAATATATCAAGCATACGATCTCGAATCTATACACATATCATATCATCTCAAATGATTTTGTGCAAAATCTGAGAACAACCACCATTACACATTTTTCCAAGGTGCAAAAAAGGAGAACAATGGAGCTAAGCTAAGGATTGTTATGTAAGGCTTTTGTGTGTGCAGGTTTGTTATGTTATTTTTTTATGCAACTTCATTAATCCTCTATTGGGTAACTATGGAAGAAAGATTAAAGTGTGGACTAAAATCTAACAAAAGATTTCAACAAACTTTTAACCCATCAATATGGTATGTGTGATCAAAATTGTAGATAACCTGAAAAGCCTCTATTATTGAGTGTGGGTAAACCATATGGTGTTTTTAATCAATCATTATGTTTTCAATCCTTATAGAATCAGTTATGAGGTTATATATTTCATAGGTTGCTCCCTACAAAAAAATCTACATATCACTAAAAAGAGGGAAATATACAAAAAAAACTAGCAAAATCCTCCAAAACCAAGATTAAACAAGGTGTAGGTCCCATTGAGCATGCCAAAATATAAATACAATATTTATAATAAAATTAAAATAATATTAATTAAATACAAAAACCCTCTATTTTAAGTCAAACTATACCTATCTCCTGTAACGGATCTGATTTCTCCTCCTGTTCAACAAATGAAGGCTTATCAGCTACAATTTGTTCCTCTTTATACTTCCCCAATACCTCATTTTCCTTAGAAAACCATTTGTTGTCATAAGCAACATGTCCTCCTTTGTAAAGATGGATGATAACAGGCTCATAATCTTGCAAGTATGGGCTATGATGCTCTTCTAATATTGAATATGACTACCCTCATGGAAACACAAGCTTAGGATTTTGCAAAATAGGTAAACCTCTAAAATTTAAAATTTATTTTGAAGATGGAGAGGATTCACCTTGCATGACATTTGGAACTTCATACCTTGGAAACACCTCCTCCTGAAACTGATCTGACATGCAAAAAGTTGATTGGGCTTCTTTTGCAAGCACCTCCCTTGCAATCTCTTCCTCATATTGTTGTTTTTGTGCCAACAACTGTTGTTCATGAAAATGGGCATTGCAAGCCAAGTCCTACTATAGAGCATATTCCTCCTACCCCTCTATCTCAGCTAGTTTCTTGGTCCAATCAAGAAAAATGCTCTTGATGTTTGCAAACTCAGTTTTATCATTACTTTTGAACTGATTAAGATAAGGTTTCCAAGATGACTAAGAAGGGGTGAGTAGGAAGTATGTTGAAACTATTGGTTACTTTGAGATAAAGGGTGATAAAACATATCCCCATGAAACATAGACATGTCAACTCATTTGAAACAGGAAAAAAGTGATAAAGCACACGTTCTTGTTGAAAAACTTGAAACATATCAACACCTGAACTACTGAAACCAATAGAAATCTTATTTTTGGAGCCACCAAGTGTGTTGAACCTGCCTCCAAAATGCTGAAAACTACTGTTGTACACACCAAACAACAATAACATTAAGGACTAAATGAACTGAGAATCAGTTCACAATCCCACCGAGTGTACCAAAATTGTTAGCTTCTAAAAATGCACCCTTGCTAAGGTTCAATATTTAACAAATTAAGATGCAAATCTTATCTTTTCAGAGAAAAAATGGGAAGACCTTTTAAGTTGTGGATTAATTATAGGTAAAGGTCAACCTACGGAGAAGTCTGACTTCCTAGTTGATTATCACCTAAACTAAATACTTGCAGGGAAAAGGGAGAAAGATAACATGAAAACTAAAGCTTGGAAATTAAAATGTGAAGTGATACACCAACTAAAATGAGATAGTAAAACTCAGAACCTAACACTTGGCTACACCTAGTAAGAAAACCAAGATGCATAATTCATTTATGTATGTCTCTACATAAGTATTGTTACCTTTTTTTCACTACCAACTCAAACAGGTAGAGTTGAATTACAAATTCAATCCAAAAGGTACACAAGATGTTCAAAAATTTATACTAAGTACTCATTATTGTGCAATGTTTCATTACAGTGTGAATTTCAGTGATATTATGCAAAAACATTTCAAAATGATATCATAAGATTGCATAATTTTTGTTGCTTTATTCATAATGTACAAACCAAAGTCCCACACAAGTCGTGGGAGTAACTTCATTTGATTTTCATAATCAAATAAGGGGTGCATGAAATAAAGTAAACTATACAACTGAAAATAAAGAAGGTATAAGGTAGAAGTGATTCGTCATTGCCTGGAATGACGAATCACAGTCAAGTTGAAGCTTTCAGTTGTAACTCTGGATCAATCCACTTCCAAGCTTCGATGCACCTGCAAGTATGATAGAAGTGTGGTTAAAGCAATGTGAATCAAATCCTATCATATGCCTACATTATCAACAAAAATATAGTATAAAATTTATTAGGCATCCATCAGATGATTTCATTGCTTAAAGGCATCCATCAGATGATCAAGTTAAAAGATCTTAAGGAAAAGAGGAAGCTTTCAACTTAAATTATTTTGCTAACACGTTTGCTCACTGTGTAGGAACAGGTTCATTATGTTCATGATCATTTTTATCCAAATACAAATTTGCAATAGCTTGTAAATTATAGAGCACATTATAAGCAATAGGTGTTGTGCTTCATGTGAAGCATCATATGCAATACTGGTGTTGGTCTTGCCATGAGAAGATGACATGCAATGGAGCTCTCAAGAATTAAATATTGTAGAGGTTGTGGAAGATCAAGCTATTGTTACTCCTTCTCATACAGTTGTTCTAGAAGATCGTGGAGATACATAAGCAAAGGGGAAGTGTTAGAGTTTGAGCGAGTTGTGAGATTCACATAGGGGAAATTAGTTAACATGAAGGGTAGAGTTGTAAATGGTAATAACAAGATCAAATAACCACTAAACTTTTTCCACCAATTTTCCAGAGTGCATTAATTCAAAGATTTTGAGGGTTTGTGTTCTTTCTACAGTCTAATTATGTTGGCAGGAACAAAAAAAATGAAAAGAAGGTGCCTTTTTTCAATCAGGAGGTGATATTCATTTCAAAACAACCAGAATTTACAAGTATAATTCCGCTACAAAATAACAAGTGGATGCTTAAGAGCCTATTCATGCATGCATTTTTAGTATATTCACATAAAGAGGCTCGCCAATAGAATATAAAAAGGATATATCATGCTAGAATGTAAAGATGTAAATCTTCAAGGAAACCTAGATGGCTAAGACATAAACCCAACCAAAGAGATTCAAATGGATTAAGCTGAAATTTCAATCATGAAGAGAGAATGGATGGTGTAAGCCATTACAAAAAATGGAGAAAAGAAAACTAAGCTCTCTCATAGGAAGTCGCAGCTCTTACATACAGCGGGTCCTCTTTCCCAGCTAGAGAAAATTAAGAAGATTCCTCTTTCCCAACACAAAGAATGCATCAAAATAGTAAAGCATGGTCTCAGCATAACATAAATGAAAGAATCTTGCAAATGCAGTAAGAACCCTCTGAAATACAAGGAATTACATTTTTCTTTACTAATTGATAGAATGAGTCAGTGTTTTTCTTTCAGAAATGCGGAAAAGAAAGGAAAAAATCAGAAGAATATTATACATGGTGTGGCTTGCATCATAAACTTTTAAGGTTTATTTTATTCTGACAGGAAATATCAAAGAAAAAATGGAGATCACAATCCAGATTTGAGACATCAAAAAGGAAACAAATACCCAGATTCTTGCATTTTCTCAGTAGCAACAGTGCAGCCTGAACATGAAAAAAACAATAAGGAGGGAGAACTTACCATTATTTCACCTATTGGAAACCCAGTAGTCGTGGCCAAGCCTCATAGGAGCTTCCAGATGATGGGCTCGAGCTAACTCATTTTTGTGGCCAACGGAGTATTAAAAGAAATAGAGAAATGAAAGGAACATATTACGTTACAGATAAAGGTCAACATAACAACACAAAGAATGCATCAAAATGGTGATAGCTATGGACTAGAGGTCATTTTTCCTCATTGTTGAATTAACAGAATCATAAAAGTGTAATGGAATTACTTACTAAGGATTGCAAGAAAATGATGGTGAAAATCCTTATTCCGAGTTCCTTCCAGTACTCTTCATGGCGGCCAACTTCTTCATGAATCTTCTCCAACAAGTGACAAAAGAGAAATGATGGTAATCTTTTAGGGTTCAATGGATTTTATCAAATGCCTAATTCCAAGTGAAGGATTTTTGATTGATTTTTTAATCATTTCATATGGCCCGTGGTAATGACTTATAAAGTTAAAGAACCTAATGATAATGTGGTCGACAATAATCAAGTGCCTGATAATGCTAAGTGGTCGGCCAATATGTTAGAGATAAATATATGCTAAGTGTGGTGACGTGATTTTCTAAGTATGGAGACCAATACTACAGTCAAAGTTTGAGTTCTAATTTAATATTAGTAACTCAGTGTTTCTATTTTGTATTTTACATTGTAAAGTCTAATTGATTAAATGATATTTTATAAATAATTTAATTAATTAAACTCTTTCGAATGCAAATATAAACACTAAATTCGATCCTTAATCTTGCATGTCTTCAAGTCAATGAAGCAAGTGCTAATTATAGACTATGCATGGAGAGAAATATCAAAAAATACTAAAAACAAATTCGTTCATGCACAAGTGGAGTTCAGATTTAGTTGTTCAGATCATGCAGATCATGCAGATGAGGTTCTTCTTTTAGTTTCATTTTAGTTCATAGATATTTTGGTCATGTGCATGGAGAGGTGGAGTATTCTAGGCAGAAAGTGCAGTTTGCTTCATTTTTGAGCTTTTTTTATCAAGGTTTCCTCTTCTGCTCAGATTTCAGCTTTGGAGATATAATTTTTTACTTTAGTTCTCTGTCTGGTTCTATTATTGGCTGCTTTGTGCATGCCTTTTGTATATATTGAGGAAACTTAGTCATTTTTCCTCTAGTTCTTGTTTTTCATCCTTTGCATTCTGCAAAGCGAATTATCACGTAACTCAACTTTTTTTTTTAGATTAATATGGTAGCAGGTTTATAGGCTACCTTGGTTATTACATGGATTTTTTCCCTTTTATTTGCTTACAGGATTCAGGTTTTATCTTCTCATAACCGAGATTTTGCATTAATGATTGATTTGATGAAAATTATTGTGTTTTAATAAATCATAAACCTTTAAATATTGTCTCTTTCACTTATGCAAGTTTTCAAATGCAATCAAGTTTTATGTCTTAAGTTGTGCATGCATTCATCTCTTCAAAGTTGTGAAACATAGTTCCCTACCAGGAGAGATCAGTCAACCTTCCTTCAAAATACTTTTGTGATAAGATTGCCATTAATGAGCTATGTGAAGTATTCCTTAAAAGTCATAATTGTGAATCAATCTTCCTTTTTAGATCATTTTTTGATACAAACATCACCATAGTTCAATTTTCTTTTTCCAGTTTTTATGTGCATTTATTAGCTAATGTGGCATTTCATTTACAAAATTTGTAAAGAAAATCAAATGGCATGAGAATTTTCCTAAGGAAAAAATATTCCATTGGAACCCACAACATATATTACTTGACATGTTATTGATAAATAAAGTGATAAAACACTTCACTCATATCAATGACAAAAATACGGTTTTCAATCCTAAACCAAAAGCATCGAATGCTTGTATCCCCATTTTCACTTTTGAAGCTTTTAGGAGAAGCATCCACCAACAACAAGGGTTTGAGGAGCTTCCACAATGGTGAAAACATGTGTCTCAGAGGAAAATTTTTCCTGATAAAAGCTATAAAAAACTTTAGGTAATCATTTAAAAGTATTCCTCATCATTTTGCTCCACATTGTAGGAAAAAGAGGCGAAAATCTTAAAAAATTATATGTTATCTTCGTTGTGGCTTCCTTGCAATTTCTCCCCTCCATATTTATATTTCGGCCAACATCACCCTACTGTGATAAGATTATTGTAAGATTAAGATACGAATGAGACTTTTTGAGGGGTCGATCTTGTTGAACACCATTTATGATTGGCTTGAGGCCGAATGGGTAAGTTCGTGTATATAAAAAAACTCGGCATTTGTAGATTTATTTATGCATTTTTTGTGTGCTCTCCATCTGTATCTCATTTTCCATGGTCGTGACTACGGGATTTTGCTCCCATTGCACTTCCCATAGCTTCTTTTCCATGGTCATAGTCATATATGCTACAAGCACCGGGATTTTAGATATTCACTTATCCTCACTTCTCTCTCATTACTATCCTCATTACACTTGACAAGAATTGTTAGGCTTAGCAACTATGAAAAACCTAGCATAAGTCAAAAAGACTTGATATTCTATATCCATGTTACTGTCCCTTCCTTATATTTATCATGATCAATAATGATCATATTAATCATGTTTTGCAAGCTTAGATTGATACTAACCCTTGAAAAGATCACAATTATTTCTCATTGTCACTTTGTTTTATCACTTCAAACCTTGAGCATTGTTTGCTTCAGATAGTCTTCAAATTTTATTTAGGATAAGCCTATTGGTTGCTCAGCCAAATTAGTGAGATGACTGTATGCTCCATGGAATACCTTAAAATCTTGATTATGCTTTATTCACTGCTACTCTTTTAGATTAATGTATCCCCCATGAAGCCAAAGTCATCTCGCGACTGAAACTTGATATTTATTTGACCCATCCCACACAAGAGAAAACAAATTCACCCTACTATCATAAATCAAGGGTTTGCATTTTTTCCTCACTTTTGTCAATGAATTTGATGCTTCCTTGTAGCTTTTAAATCATGATTAAAACAAATAATCTATATCCTTGATATAAATTCCTTCTAGATGTTTCATTGTATCTGGGTTTTCTATCTTCTTCGTTCATAACTTAAAAAAAAACAAAACACTCTAGTTTCTTTGGAGCATTTCTAGATAAAAACTTTGTCTTCATGATTGCATTACATCCATGCATAGGAGGTTAATGTGATATTTAACAATTGCACTATGATTACACCTCTAAATCTCTTAACACCAAGTCATTTGCAAGAAGAAAAAACAAGTTTCACTTTTACATTTTCTTGTTTCTTGTACATTTATAGCATTCATGGACCTATTACTCTTGTTAAATGTTATGTGGCTTCTTTGAAGATACAGCCTTAGTCATTATCATGTGATAATATTCTCTTTTGAAAAACTTCTTTAGCATGACCATACTGTTATATTAAAAAATATTGTGACCTCATTTTTGTGAACCGTATCTTTCCTACAATGTTTGCCTTTAGACCTTTAACTTTGATTCTTATGTATGCATTTCTTTGTATGAAAACTCAAAGCATGCATAGTATGCTATTATATTTCATGAATAAAATTTAAATATGAATATGCCTCTATTTACATGGTCATCACTTCCTACCTCATGTTCACTACCACCTTCCCTTATCCTATGAAAATTGTCCTTATGTCCATGCATAACCCTGACAGTACTTGATAGCCCCTTTCACTTTAAACTCTTTTTATTGATGGGAGCAATTTTAAGTTTCCTTCATAGCATAAACCATATGTAGGCTATGTTCACACTATATTTACAAGAAATAACACATTATTTTATTTCTTAATGTTGTTTTGATATTGGTATTGAAAACACTCCACTATGACTCTTGAAACAGCTCTAATTACCCAATGAGCATGATGACTAATAGATGAACATGTTAGGGTTGTACTTATATGAGACAAAAATTTACATCTTCTTTGAGAGTATATGTCATCTAGGACAGTGAGTAAACTTGCTTATCATAAATGATATACACTTGTTTAAATAGAACATAAAGAATGTCCGATCTGATGAAATATCCTTCAATGCTTTTGTAAAGCATAACAAAATAGCACGTTGGGCTCAACCCTTGTGGGAGCCACATTTACCCCCACATGCTAAAATTGGTATAAAATGATAACACCTATTGTTGCACATGGATCAAACATGTTAGAAAAAAATAGATGCCTATTTTGGATTTTTTTGATGACTCTAATGTTTTCTTGAATATCCAAAAGATGCATGCTTGTTCAATGCAGATATTTGATCATTTATATATGCATAGGTACTTGTTCATGTAAGACTGGGAATTATTCATTGCTTAGAGCATTGGTCTAACACCCTTGTTTATGTCAAATGCAGGAAACTGGGAGTGGTTGGGAAACTAGGAAGGACTTATTAGAAAACAATAGCAACAACAAAGAACCAGTCATTCCCAGACAATGACTAGTTTCCTTTCCTACATGAACTTTTCCTTTTACTTATTCATGTATAATATTTTATGTATTTGTATTGAACATGTTAAGGTTAGTCTCATGGCTTGCATGATACAATGTACACTTATACATTCAATAAAGATTACTTTTTTGAAATGATCTGAGTCCTTCTTCTATTATATGCATGTGTATGAATGAAATGATCTATAGTTGTAATCTTTCTAGATTTTTCATTTACACACCTGAATGTAATGTAAGAAAGATAATAAAATGAATACATCATTTTCTCAGTCTAAAACCAAAGTACTTCACCCGATTGAGCCTATGGGTGAAAATCTGGTAACAATAATTAAGCATCTACAAGTCCTAATATAAGTCTCTTTAGGTACTAAGAAAAAGTATATAAGCTACCAAATAATGTATCGAATAGGATCTTTTACATTGAGTAGATGATGCAATTTAACACCATTGACATATAATTTTCTAATTCTAGATTCAATATCCTTTTATCACCTTCATGGTCAATGTACTAACATAGTGATGGCCAAAATAAAATTTTCCAAGCTCCTAGAGATAAAATTTAAGGAATTACAATCAAATATAATTGAATATCAATGGATTGATAATCATACAAATTTTTCTATGACATGGTTGAAGAAGATCAAGAGTGGTGAAGTGAATAAACTTTCCCATGATCCTTGGTCACAAATAGAAGATAAAAGAAGACCTAAGGAAAATGAAATTGAAAAAATATATTGATAAATTGCAACTCCTATGCCCACTACACTCCAGCCACATAAAACATTTTATGGTAAGTTTACTACCTTCCACATAGAATTGAGAAATGATTGGAAGACTTATATGGCGAAGCTAGAAGGGATTGAAAATCAAATGAGTGTTTGATGGTAACTCAAGTAAGAAGTTCAACATGAATAAGAAACCAAGAAAATTTTCTTAGGATGATAAGTGTGATTATCCATATCAGAAGGTTTATGTTAGCCCTACCTCTTCCTTGAAACCATGCAAATATTGTTGGATTCACCTCAAAGACTCACACAAGATATGATCTAGGTGATTGAAGAAATCTATGATACTAAATGCACTATTTTGATAAATAAAGAAAATAAACACATTAATATATGAAATAAGAACAATAATTTTCACAAGTGCAAGATTACAAAAACATAAAATTCTCAAGTATTCAAAGTGAGTAAGATATGAGTATTTATAGGAAATAATCAAGAGGAAACTTATCATATGACAACTAAGTGAGTCACCATGAATGAGGTTGAGTAAAAAATAACTTTCTAATAATAGAATATTATTTCTATGAGTGAAAAATGTAGGAGAGAAGATATGCTCCTCGTAATGTATGTGTTCAATTAAACACCTAAGAAATCTTATTCTATATATATAATAAACCTAAAATAATAAAATATATATGAAATAATATTATTCACTTTAACACCCTCATAAGTGCATTTTTGTTACATAGTGATGAAGAAGATGATGATGATGATGATGGGTCTTGATAACTAGGCTTGATGAAGTACCCATGTACAAACAAGTCTCTCAAAAGAAAAGAAATGGAGAAAACTTCTAGGAAATAAAACCTCCCAAAAGAGATAAAATGAGGACAAATTAATCTCCTCAAAAGTTATCCTAAAATATTAGGAACAATAATATGAATATGAAAAACTCTATAAAGCTTTAAGAAGTTAGAAACTATCAAACAAAAACTACTATACTGCCATAACTAAAGAATCTCCACTAAAATCATAATTCAGAAGAATATCAAGGAAGAAAAAAATTTAAGACTGACCCCAATGATACTATTTAAACAATGCATAGACGGTGATACACATCAATATATTGTATTAAGGAAATTATTTAGCAAACAAAAATATAGGTTCTAATAATCTCAAGAACACTTCATCAAATTGATGAAGGTATAAAGTGATTCCATCACTCCACTAAAACCAAGGAAGCATTAGCATAACCATAAGATAGCCCCATAATGCTAACAAGGGAGAGTATGACAAATTCACTAAAATTATGTCACAACGTAGCACAAATAGATGGATTAGTAACATCATGTCCAATATGATGTACATACAAGTGAAAAGAGTGTGAAATATCAATGCATGCTCTCATGGTACAAGAAAAATGTGCACTCACATGATGGTATTTACAAGGTTTTGATGAAAAATAACAAAGAAAATTCACAAAAATCCCTCATGGAACTTTACAAAATAGTGCAATTATAAGAATAGAATAATATGGTGAAAAATCCCCCAAAATATAAGTACAAATGTGGCACTTTATTTTAGTGCATTTACAAATATAAAAATCAATATAATGGATTCATAAAAAGCCTTTTAAAAGACCAAATTTTAAAAGTATAATTCAACTATAAGATTAAAGAAAACTAAAGTATTAGAATAAAATATGTGAAAAAATATGCACTTTCAAAAAAAATGACCCAAAAGGATTCTATATGTGTAAGATATGGACCTTTCAAGTTCCCAAAGTGATTACTACATAGTAAATCTCTTATAAAGATAATTTTTAGAAAGAACTAGAATTCTACACTAAAATTCATCTACACCATCATAGAGAGCGAGTGTTTCTACCCTATTTCAAAAAAATGCTCAAACGAATAAGACAAAGGAAAAAGAGGACCTACACAGGGCTTCCAAAAGAAGTTATGACTCCATGAAGGTCAAATTTATTTGGTGGGAGGTGTTGAAGGTGATCATGGAATACATTATGTTGGATGGAAGATACTCTAGGGTCTTTGGTTACCATTTTGTGTTCCTCAACCTTTTATGGCATTAGGTTAGGGTTTCTTTCCCTTTCTATCTTTCCACCTCTTTGAATGTCAGCCTTCATGACCATAGATTGAACCCGGTTAGATATCCCATCCTTCATGAGGGTTTGCTTGTTTTAATCTTTGAGAATTTCAAAGCTATGTTGTCTTTGTCCCATTCAACCCCTTCTCCCCAATCTTTTTCTACTAAGGATGAATTGGGTACTAGTTACATGGATAAGGGTGAATGGGAAACTAATTTGGAGGGTGAGGAAGGCCATCCCTCAAGGAGGTGGGGAAGGGTAATAGAAAAGGAAATTATAAGACTCATGCCCTTCCTAAGCCTAGGTCTATGACCTCTAAAGGTAGAGATAAAGTTATTTTCCCGAGTTTTGAAGAGGCGAAAGGAAAATCCATTGTCTCCCTTCAGGAGAAGGGTAAGAGAAAGGTTTTGGAGGATCCCTCCTATGAAACTAATCAAGATAATCCTTAGTCGACCCCTTCGTTGGAGTATTCTAGCTACCCTACTACTGAAAGAGAGGATATGCCTCGTTATCCTAGTGATCTCAAGGCTGATGACCATTACTTCAAAGTCAAATGCGAGTTTCCTGTTGATATTCTTGCTATTGCTCGTAATAGGTCTGTGGATTTTTTTAGGTTGATGAGATGGGTGTTTTTTGAGATTAAGGAAGTTAAGCTAAATCAGAGGACTATTAACAGCAAGTTGGAAAGGCTTGATTTGATAAATAATACAATAAGAGATAGAGAAAAGGCCACTGATTTATGAACTGAGGAAGAAAAGAAATACATGGTGGGCTGCCTCCAGAAAATAGTTGAAGACCTGCAACAATTTAAGAGTAACCATGATGGTAAGCTTTATGCTATGGAGGAAAAGCTAAAGAACATAAAAGAGTCTATCCATATGGTGATGGAAATGAGCCACAAGATCTTAAAATCTATCGCAAACACATAAATATGATGGTTGAGAAGGAATGCTTATCAAGTAAGGATTGTTGTGGATCTGGATGTTGAGAAATAAAAAAGCCAGGTGGAGGGTGTTGGGAAAATCAAAAGAACTAGAGCAAACTTGAAGAGGAAGGCTAATAAGATCCCTGTTAATATTCAGAAGATTAAGAAAGCAGTGTTAAATATGAACAATCTAGAGTAGGAGGTGGTGGACATCTTGAGGAATTTGGCCTAGTGGCTGGAGTTTTGTTGGTTTTTTGTCGTTTTGCCTTTGGGCTAGTTCTTTTTTATCTTCTGTTCAAGTAGCTTGTTGTTCTTTGTTTTGAACTATTTCTTGTTATACTTGTCGCTTCTTCTTTTTTAAAGGGTTTCGGGACCCCTTCAAAACCTATTTTTTCCTTAATCAAAAACAATTTATAGGCCCTCTAAAGTTGTCCTTCAAAATTGAAAATACAATTGGAGAGGGTCTCTACCCCTAGTGGTTCCTGGTCACTAATAAGAGGAATGTAGGCTAATCCACTAGAAGAGGTGGCAACCAAGTGCAGCTAGGGGCAAAGGTGGGCACTATTTTTCTTTTTATTAAAAACATTTTTTTTATTTTTCTTACAAAATATTTTCTTAAAAAAAATAGTGGGGGTGAAACCCCTTGGCTTGCAAAGGGGGATTTGAAGGGTGGTACTTTCTCCCCCACCCACAACCATATACCCCTCTTAAAAGAGATGGAAGTTTTGGACTCAAGGGAGCACTAAGAGGGGGGTTGAATCAGTGTTCAATCATTTGTAACAGTTTCATCCATTCCAAAACATGAGAGCATTTCAGCATTGCATTAAGGAAAGATGTATGCATTAAAAGTAAACACTCATAACATGACACAATTTTTTTTGTGTGGAAACCCTGTTAGGGGAAAACCCATGGTGGAGATTAATACACTATTTGAGTACTCAAAATATAGTGTTTGTAAAAGGAATGCACTTGCATTCAGGCACACTGCCTAGATAGAGCTCATTGCTCAAAGGTAAAGGCTTACTACCTAAAAAATTCAGATTAAAACCATCTTAAGAGATGAACTAAGATGATAGCATCTAACAATGCCAAGTAATAGTTCGGATGAAGCTCATGAATCTTATTCGGGATCTGCTTGCTATTTTTCCACTTCACTCTGCCCTTCTCTACCCTTTTCTACTTTTCACATTAGATTCACATTACTTCTCTGTAATGACTCGCAACTCGTAGAATACAATCTCTATACTACATACATTTCACACACTCCTTCAAATGATGAAAGCAATCCTTTATATATATCCGCAATCAAGGATTAGTTTATCCAACAGTCGACTTCATACGGTATCAAGATATTTATAACTTGTCAACCAGATCCATCACCAAACCATTTTGTGCATCCTCCAAGAATGGTTAAGACCAAGAGAGGACCCATACAACACTTAATCCAGAAATGAGACTTATAATTAATTTCATGTTATACATCTGTGAATTTTTTCTTTGTTGGGTTGACCTTCTAACATAGATATTTGACAAATTAACACACTGTACCTCCTAGATCACTTATCAGTGAGTGTGCATCAAAACTAAGATACTGCAAGCCTCTGCAAACCATCTTCAAGGGTTCATAACCCAAAATACATGTCTGATGAGATGATTAACCCAGTTTTCCATCAATGACAACACCTATAATGAAAAAAATTTAGCCATATGCCAATAATCTCCCCCTTTGGCATTGATGGAAACACTTAGTGAAAAACCTTCATCACTGCACTTTCTCCCCATTAGATATTCTCCCTTTTAGATTTGTGAGATGTTTTTCATTGCATTCTCTACCCCTTTGACATCAATGACAAAGCATGGATGCCATATTCCAAAAAAACTTTGTGGCCTCAAAACTCTAATACATATATGTTGACAATTATTCTCCTTCAGTCAAAATTTCAAAAGACTTGAACACTATTTGTTGTTTCCTTTAAAATATTATCTCATGATTTTTCTTCACATCTGGAAGAAACTTCTTCCAACCATCAATTACAGTTCCAATGTTGATAATCAAGCTATTATTTTTGGAAGTCTTGTTGATAATCTCAATAAGAGATTCATGGATTGTGATTGTTTCTTCCAATTTTTCACCATCTTGCAAAATTTCCACCAACTGCTCTAGCCTTCACTCAACTAAATCTTTTACCTTCCAAAAGGTGTCCACAAGAACATTCTTGGACAGTTGAATTTTTTTTTGAGCTGATTGTAACTCCCGAATTCTCCTTCTGATAATGCCATCTGGATCTTGAGACATGTCAAATCTTTTTCCAATGTCGTTCAGTTCAGTCTCAATCTGATCCAACTTCTCTTTGTAATTACTGACTACATGGGGCCAACAGACACAATAGTTATAGATTCATGTGGCTGAGTTAATGCACTATCTTAGCTCATTCATCTTCTTTTTAAGCTTAGCAAGAGATAGTTTGAATTTCTCTTTTAGGTGAGAGATAATTTCACCTTCTTCATTGCCTTTTGTCTTTAGAGCCTATTGATTCTTTGTTGAATTCAATCATTTCTTCAGGTAGAACATCTTTTAGACTTTCCAATCTTATCTTGCAATGCTCAATATGAGCATTCAAAACTTCTAGAATTAGGTCCTGATCATAGGATGGTCTGACTGACCATAACCTTGTAATCTTTTGCATACCACTTGTGCTTTGGATAAGTTGTTGAAGTTTCTCTTTTGATAGATCTTCTTCTTCTTCACTACCTTTTTCAACACTTGAGTCATTTTCTAGTGGTTTCTCAGGTTCTTCATCTAGAATGTCCACAACTTCCTTTTCTTTCCCTTTTCCTTCAATCTTGGGAACTTTTCTTCCCAGAGGGCTATATTCAATAATCTCTTGTCATATTTTATGTCCACTATCAGTGCTACCGAAAGAGGAACCAACTTCCATTATCCTTACCGGAGAGGAAATGACTGATCCATACTTCACAAGTACAATATTACATAACCTTTGAAACTTTGAATCCCAGTTAGATAGACTCTTAAAATAAGAGTAAATTTGGGTACATACCGGTTTATCTTATGTCCATACTACATTGTCCATTCTTGGCAATAAATTCAAAAAATACATAACCAGACAAGTAATTAGGGTACCAAACCTGAATGGATACCTTCATTCCTTTTTTAGTTGAACACTCTCCAGCAATTGATCCTTTAGCAATCCACATAGGTCGAATTCATGACCTCCATATTTGTTGTAGTTGTAGCACATAATGCTCCTTTGTCCATTCCATTGGATTTTTCTCATCCTACATTGTTTAGCAATTTGTCCAAACTTCCCACATGCATAACATTTAACATTTCCTTTATCAATAGAGTGACTTGACACATTTCTACATTCAATTGATTTATGACCATGCTTTTTGCAATTGAAACACTGACTAGCAAATGATGAAATTATTGAACTATTACTTCTACATTGAGCAACCATATGACCAAACTTATTACATGCAAAACAATACCCATTAAATCTTTGTGCGTTAGGTTGTCTTACCGGATACCTTCCATTTTTTTTTTGTCTAAAATTCTTTTGTGTTGATCTATAATTTTCTCCATTTTCATATCCAAGACCTCTTTTATCATTTCCACTATGTTGTCCTTGGGTCAGTTCATCAAGCTTTACTAAACTAACCTTGAACTTTTCTTTGAATTCGTTTGCAATGCCAAGATCATTCTTAAGAGTAATAATTTGCTTACCAAGTTCTTCTTCATTGCTTTTGGTTCTTTGTAGTTCGCTTTCAAACTGAGTAAGTTCTCCACTTATTCAGTTGCATTCATCAAATTTCTCTTTTAGGGTCTGAACAAAATTTTCTTCATTTTTCTTCCTTTCCTCTATCTCTTTTGTCATCTTCATCATCATAGATTCCATCTTGTGTTTCAGATTGGCGTTGTCTCTAGCGAGCTTTTCACATTCTTCAGTTATTTCCTTCAAGTCTTGGTTCAAGTGAGCATCATCCATATCTTCACTTCCTTTATGCTTGATCTGATCACATAGATCTTTCCTCTTCACCCTATATTTGACTATTTGATCCTTTAATGACTAGATTAATTTCTCAGCATCTAAGATTTTCTTTTAATTCTTGAAATTTTTCTTTAGATTGATCAAGGTCATCAAGAGCTACCATAAGTTGTTGTTGAAGACTACCAGAGTCCATCACATTCCAAGATCCACCTCAAGTTGTAAAACATCTCTAGAGGAACTAGCTCTGATACCATTTGTTGGACTCAAGGGAACACTAAGAGGGGGGGTGAATCAGTGTTCAATCATTTGTAATAGTTTCATCCATTCCAAAACATGAGAGCATTTCAACATTGCATTAAGGAAACATGCATGCATTAAAATTAAACACTCATAACATGACACATACATTTTTTTGCATGGAAACCCTATTAGGGGAAAAACCACAGTAGAGATTAATCCACTATTTGAGTACTCAAAATATAGTGTTTGTAAAAGGAATGCACTTGCATTTAGGCATACTGCCTAGAGCTCAATGCTCAAAGATAAAGGTTTACTACCTACAAAATTCAAATTAAAACCATTTGAAGAGATGAACTGAGATGATAGCATCTAACAATGCCAGGTAGCAGTTTTGGTGAAGCTCATGAATCTTATTTAGGATCTGCTTGTTGTTTTTCCACTTCGCTCTGCCCTTTTCTACTTTTCACATTAGATTCACATTACTACTCTACAATGACTCACAACTCACAAAATACCACCTCTATACTACATACAATTCACACACTCCTTCAATTGATGAAAGCAACCCCTTATATATATCCACAATCAAGGATTAGTTTATCCAATAGTTGGCTTCATACGGTATCAAGATATTTATAACTTTTCGGTCAGATCCATCACCAAACCATTTTCTGCATCCTCCAAGAATAGTTAATACCAAGAGAGGACCCATACAACACTTAATCCAACAATGAGACATAATTAATTTCATCTTATACATCTGTGAATTTTGTCTTTGTCAGGTTGGCCTTCTAACATAGATATTTGACAGATTAACATATTGTACCTCGTAGATCGCTTATCAGTGAGTGTGCATCAAAACTAAGATACTACAAGCCTCTAGAAATTATCTTCAAGGGTTTGTAACCCAAAATCCCTGTTTGGTGAGATGATGAACCCAGTTTGTATACAAAGGACCAGATCTCATGTTGTTAGCTATGTTCTACTAGTAGGAGCCAAAAATAGTGTTGCTTATGTATGACTTGGGTTGCATGTCTTGGGTTTCCATTAATGACAACACCTATAAGCAAAACTTCTTAGCCATATACCAACGGGAAGGGGTGTGTGGGGCCCCAACCCTATCACATCCTTGACATGGTAGGGGGTACAACGGTACAAGATACCCCATGCCCCCAAAACTTTTTTTTAATTTCAAAAAAATCAAAGCTAGGTTGTGTTATACATGTGCCCAATTTTTTTCAACAATAAAATAAAGTACTAAAAATATTTTTTTACACAATACAACATAGTAGTTTTTAGCCACTCCAAATGTAATGTCATTATTTTCTCAGCCCCAAAGTGCTCAAAAAAATTATTTTCTTGTAACAAAAAATAAAACCTTGAACAAAAAAAAAAGATAAAATAAAAGTGCTCATTGGCATTTTTGGACACTGTAAATGTATTGGAAGTGTCAAAATCACATTAGGATTCCTTGGAGATATTTTTTGTACACAGTCCTCTTGAAAATTTTGTTCTTCTCTAGACCTAAATAAGCTTATTCTCACTATATGGCTCTTATACCATGTTGGATTCACCTCAAATACTTGTACAAACCACAATCTAGATTTTTGAAGTGGGCTACAATATTGAATGATCTATTCCAATAAACTGATGCAACTAAGAACACATTCAATAAAATTTAATCATTACTGAATAAAGAAAACCAGGAAATCCAAGATGGATTCGAAATAAAACTTATTATATTATCCAACTCCCCTACTACAATGAAATAAATGCCCTTATATTTAAAAAACTAGAAAAAAACAAAAAACCCAAAAATTACCTTTTTTGGTAGTTTTTTACGATTGCCAGTTTTTTTGCCATTTTAGGTAATTTCGCATACATATCCCTTTGAACCCAGATTTTTCCTAAAAACTTCCTAAAACTAAGGTGACATGAATTGCCAACTTACATTTGAAATTGGAAACATGATTTCCAAGTTATAAAAGAAAACGATTTTCTTAAAACTCGAAAAATAACACAAAAAGCTGATTTTGAGGGCCAAGATGAAAGAATTTGGGCTAAAAAAAATGTCAAAATGGCCCCCAACTGAGTTATGCTCTATTGGTAATCCTATCAACATCTCATAATGAAACCACCTATAAAATTTCACCCAAACAGACATCTAAGTCAAAAGTTATGATCGTTGAAAGTCCCTGCATCATAAACTAAGGACACAAATGCACAAATTTATGAAATAATAATAATATATTATATATCAAGATTACAAAAATAAAATTCTAATGTACTCAAATATAAGAAAAAAAGGACTACTTATAATAAATACTCAAGAGGATCCCTATCATATGACAACTAGGTGAGTCACTATGAGAGAGAATAAGTAAAACAATAATTGCTAAGAATATAAGATTCTTTCTATGAATGTGACACATATGGGTGAGAGAAGTTTTTTCCTCATAATTTGACATGTGTTAAATTCAAAATCTAAGAAAAAATGATCATATACAGTATTAACCTAGGATAATAAAATGGATATGCAATAATAGTATGCACTCTTACAAATATCATGATCATGTTGAAATATAAACTATATCATTTCATGATAAATAAGAGGAAACATCAAGCCCTCAAAGTTTCCAAATAGAATAATTATTATTAAAACATGTTACAACCTATACACCTACTTATCCATCTATGACATCTAGGATTAGTGTGGCCATATTCCAACAAATATTCCAAACAAGAAAATAACAACAAACACAAGGCCTCACTAAAAAGGTATCTACTTAGAGGGTCCTCACATAGAGAATGAGATAATCAATCACACTAGGAAAAAATGGCTAGTAACAAGGAAATCACCTAAGAAGATTAAGGGGAAATTTAGTAGCTCTAGTACATCTTAGTAGGCACTTGTCATTTTTTAAAACCTATTTCAAACTATGTAAGTGGAGATTAGGATATAAAAGAAGAAAATAAAAATAGATAATGAGAATGAGTTGTCAAATAATACAAGGTCAGAGAAGTAGGAAAAAGAATAACAAAGTATGTAAGAGTAGTGAAAATTTATCATAGAGTAGTTGTAGGCTTCATAGAATCTCACTATAAGTATCTTCCCTCCCTCTCTTCCCTCTAGCATGATCCTTGCTCCCACTCTTTACATCCTACATTCCCTCCACTTTCTTTCTCCATGCCTCAAGGCTCTATCCAAGAAACCACCAAAGTTCCCCTACAATAGTAGTTTTGTATCCCCCTTCATAGTTCTAGTTCCTACCTTGATACTTTCCTCCCAAATATCATCCTCTAGTTCGATAGTACCAAATGGTCATATCTTAATTTTCCCTTACTAGAGGTTGCCACCTTGAATCTTTCCAAGTGCCTTTCACTCCACCTCTCTGATCCTTGGGAACGTCTCTTTCATTATCCCCTCCTAGTCTATTCAGCTTATCATCCTCCATGTTGTCACTTCTCTCCCTGATGCACAAAAAATGGACCAAAAATTCTCATTTCATTCCTACATGCCACATAGTATCTACAAGGTGCTACAATAATAATATAATCTACACTATACTAGAAAATAATGTAAGAATTACATACAAAGGTTTTAAAATAATTAATTAAGAGAAAAATCAATCATTATACAACTCTAAAAATTAGGAGGATGAAGATAAAATATGAGCTTGTTCATTATATGATGCATTTTTCAAAATCATGCCTATTGTAGATAATCTAAGGGGACAAATGTTGGAAAAAAAATGTGAAATGGAGGAAGTCAACATAAATATTAAGTATGCACAAGAAAAATATAAGATTGGAATTCATCCAAGAAGTTGTAAAAGTAATAAACCACACTCATCTCACTAGAGAGAAAATTCAAGAATAAAAATATCAAGATTGAGTAATTCAAACAGAAATTTAAAGCATCTAAATTGAATATCAAGGTATTAGAAGGATATATTGCAACAATTAATAAATTGGTTTATTTAATTTGAGTATTTGTAAGATAATTCCACATAAAAATAAAATTAGGAGGCTTAATTCAACTTAGTAGAAGCATGAATAGATCTATAAACTATCAAGATTTGGATGGTAACTAAGAGATTCACCAAGAATGTTTTATAAGATATGTGGAGGACCTATAGAATTAAGTCAAAAAAAGATAATGTTGGTGTACATTTCATATAAATAGGATAAAAAGGACTCAAACCAAGACTATAGGCTAACCAAGCTCAAAAATCAAGTAGATACATATGCCCAAACCCTAAAATGACTAATAGAAAAAGAGATATACCTTGAAAGTAGGCTGAAAATCATCTAAAGAAGAGGTTAGAACATTGATGGCCCAAATGGAATAGTTCAAGAAATCTATGGATTTACTCAAATTCATTAAATCCCTAAGGAAATATTATTGTAAATAAATAATGAGTTCATCATAATCATTTTTCTTAACATTATCATTTATGGAGATGGAACAAACTTTGAGTTTCATGGTGAAGAAGTAATTTTATAAAGTAGAGGTGAACCTCTCCTCCATGTGGTTATTAATTGCCTATCCCATCTCAATAATTTGTATGATAGTCTACCCTATAGCTATTTGTAATAGGATTCATGAAAAAAAATCCAATCAACCAAAAATTGAATGAATAAGAATGAAGCCAATGTAACTGCAATAGAAACTAGATGTCTTAGGATATATAATAATGGGTATGTAAACCCACATTAACAAATAGTATGATAAATATTTTTGTCACCACCAAATGAGAATAAAAAAAATTCTCCCACGTGATAACTTTTTGAAGCTAGTAAATGAGTAAATCTAAGATGAATTAGTGTTTATAAAGTGGTCTTAGTGCCCTTCATTGAAAAAGTTCAAGAAATATTCTAGCCTTTAGAAAAATTAGATCCCCTTATGCAATTAATCATGGCTTAGGTGCATGGAATTTAAACACAAAGACACAATAGAAGAGTGTGGTTTCAAGCCATATAAAAGATCCAATTACCTTAAAATAAAAAATTGGACTTGAATTCTATGCCTCCCTATAAATTCTATGAGTAACAAGAAAAATATTCAAACTTCCTAAATTTTAAAGTTTTTCAAGGACTATGTATTTTTGCAATAATAGAAACAAAAATGTAGTTTTTTAAGTTTGTGGCCTCTCCTAAGTAATTCAAGACATTTGTTGATACAAAACAACACATTGAGTATCTATTTAGTTCATACATTTCCAAATTCATCCCTCAAGTACCATTCAAAATTAATTACTAATAACCATTTCCCTAAAATTATCCTTAACTTACCCAATAATGGCCTATGAAAAGTGAGGAATTAGAATTTAGTAGCTAGATACCTTCCATGGATTTTGAATGTAATCCAACCAACAATAAGGGAATTCAAGACTAATTCCTCACTCAATTCTATTTATTTTATCACTCAACATGCAACTAGGAATAAAGATAAAGTTGTTTGACCAAGAAATGATAGAATGAAAAATATTTTCAAATGGTGGCATTAATATATATATATACTAGGGAAAAATTTAGTGGCGAATAATTGAAATCCGGACCTCCAAAAATGGTGAATATTACAAGCTAAAAACGATGTTGAATTGCCAGGTTTTTACAAAAAACAAATTGCATCTCGATTAATTCGCCTATGTCTTATATTTTAAACAATACATCATTGGATATGACTCGCCAAGAATTTATACTATAATCACAAATATCGATTATATTTGCCAGTAATAGTATATTCCTACCATTAATTTTGGGGAAATATCGCCACATTAATAAATTACCATTTAATTTCAAGGACATTTTAGCTTTGAATAAGGCTTTTATTTATTGCCATCAATTCATCGCTTAACTTTTTAATGAAACAGCAACAGGTTGATTCCGCAACCTACTATGCGCATGCCTTTTAAAAGGCTTGTTGAGGCCCGAAATTTGTTTTGGGCCACATGATTAGATTTAATCGTGTGGCCCAAAACAAATTTCGGGCCTCAACAAGCCTTTTAAAAGGCATGCGCCTATTAGGCCGCGAAATCAACTTGTTGCCGTCCGATTAAAAAGCTAAATTGCTAATCGATGGCAACATTTACACTTTTCATTTATTCTTACTTTTAAAGTGAGATTTAAAAAAAAAAATTAATCTCTGTGTTATCCAATGCATTTTTTATAGTGAATTTATGCTTGGTGGGCGTCGCTGTCCTCGGACCCCGTGAGGGGGCATTGCCCCCTCGACCCCCACAAGGGGGCAAAGCCCCCTTCACCCCATTAGTGGCTGCTGCCCCCGGGCCCCTACTTCAATATTACAAAAAACAAAAAAAATATGGGGGAATTGTGCCGACCAACTATGCAAATTTTTAAAGGAGAGATTCACCATTGTCATTAATATTTTTAGTGAATATTCACTAGGATTCGCCACTGTGATTATTATTTTTACCAATTATTCATTAAGATTCGCCAAGATTTTACAAACTTCTTTAATAATGTGCATAGATTCGCCAAATTTTATTTTTTTTCAAATATAAGGAAAGATTCGCTAGGATTTTACACCTTGTCCGATGGGGGGGGTTTCTTAAAGTTATCCCATATATATATTCTTATTAGAAGAACAAGAAAAAAAAACATTTTTTGATGAGGATAATTTGAAAAAAATATTATTAATATTTGACATCTTACTAAGAGATTCATTAGAATAATTTTTAAAAATATTGGGTTCGTGGATCTAAATAAAAATATGGAGACAAAAGGAATTCTTGTGATAAAACCTATTACTAACTATTTATTTATTTATTTATTTTTTGGGTGGAAATCCCTATTGTGGGATGGATGTCTTTTATAAATAAAGGTCGGTGTGCTTCTCCTTAGTTTATATTGTGTTTATGGATGTGATATTATGACTTTTACATTAAAATATTTTCTCATTTTTTTTGTAATCAAGTCCAAGGGAACCTATATGTAACTTACTAGAGTGATTTATATTTCATTGTATGTGGTTGTTTAATATTCTATAAAACATCAATATAAGAAGTTATTACTCTAGATTCTTTTTTTTTTAGGATTTTTTTTATATATACTTGCCTAATATTTATTATATTTTTGTTTGATATTATAGAATGAGTTACAAATCACTAGTAGGTTGTAGGAGGATAATCTATTTGGCCTAAGCCTTTATTTTATTTTATTATCTTTCTTTAATATCTCACCCCTTTTCACCCCAATTAATTAGGAAAAGGATAGAAAAGATAAGAAGATGGCCTTTTAATCCCAAAAATTGATTCATAAATTTGTCCCATATTTATGAGATATGCAATGCTTGGTGGCCCTACATGGTAGTTTTATCCTTAAAATTTCATCTCTAATTTCTTATACAATAAAGTGGTACAATCCAATGACCAAAATAATGCAAGTTCATATTGATTCAAAAATTATTTTATACTACTTAGACGAGAAGCAACAATAAGTGATATTAGTAGCCCCATACAAGAGTTACAAAGTACCTTTAAAAATAGGCACCTTAAGTTATCACATTAAAATCTAAATACAATAGTGTTCCAATCAATAAGGAATGTTGTCTTAGAATCCAAAATAAAACCCTAACACCAAGATACACAACAATGTTACTCAATGTAACTCAAGGTAATACAAATCCACACAAAATATTGACATACAATGTCACTCCATAGACCTTATATATTGAATGATAAAACCAAAATGACAAATTCAAACACACATAATTTATGTGAATAGATATCCCATGGAAAAAGAACTAGTGGATTACAAGACTAATCAGTTTCTTATAGACTTTAGGAACTTCTAAAATTAATTTAATTGTAAAATAAACCAAAACATCACCAATACAATGAATTGAGATCCTAACTTGTCACAAATGTGTAATTATTCATATAAGACTCTTAATTTAAGTCCAAAACTTAAACACACATGCCTAAGGAAGACCTTATATTTTTTAGAAAATCCTTTAATAGTATATTCAAACTCAACAATGGACAACAAGGATTCATAGTCACAAGTATCCACACAAACTCAATATCCTTTTTCTTTTGGATATATTCAACTTTTTTTTCTTAAATAAATGTTTAATATAATTACCAATGATATTTAAGAATCAAATAATAATAGCATGTATCCAAAAGAAAAATCTGGAGATTCCTACTTAATAAGTAAAATTCAACATACTAGAGAAGATGGAGTTTTAAAACTATTTTTTATTTCTATAGTGAGATCTTCACCATGCTTGTAACATCAATATTTTTTTTCCTTTAGAGATATATTGAATAAAATAATAATAAATGCATATTTACCAAAATTGATTTTTTTATATGTACCAAAAATTTAATCTTAAACTAGAAATGCCACTTGCTAAGAATAGATTCATACTCATGGTTGCAAGAAGAGAACTTCCTTGTAAAAATACCATGGCATCACTATTATCTCATTGGAAAACTTTAAAAAAGGAATAAACATGAAAATAATGCCAACAACAACTCAACCAAATTTTAACCTACAGTGTATACCTAATTAGATATTAGGTCTATAAATAAAACCACAATGTCATTTAAAGTTATTAATCACCATGCCCTATGCAAATATAAGTTTTAATTATTTGAGTTACATGTCATGTGAAGTGGTAGTTTGACTTAAAGTCACCAATATGTTAAGAAATACTTCATGGCTTAAACATAGAGTAGTCAAG
This sequence comes from Sequoiadendron giganteum, assembly GCA_007115665.2. Classification (NCBI taxonomy): domain Eukaryota; kingdom Viridiplantae; phylum Streptophyta; class Pinopsida; order Cupressales; family Cupressaceae; genus Sequoiadendron; species Sequoiadendron giganteum. The sequence goes on from CM021106.1 coordinate 410,325,795, forward strand.
TCTAGTCTTAGATTTAGAACTTAACATTAGGTCAAAGCTTTTAGCAATAGAACAATCTTAGTTTTATCTTTTAAGTAGACCTCTCTTTCTTTGTGTCTGTGTGCATATGTAATTTAGGACCTTCAGCTTTATATAAGGTTTATTTGTTTCATAAATTTAAAGTCAAGACAAACAAATAAATAAATGTATGTATTTAACTTAATCCATATGAAATAATTATAATTTAGTCATACATACTTATAAATTTAAGTATTATGATCCTTGAGATCATGTTTTCCAAGACCCATCCATAATATCAAGGATAGGACATATATTAGAGTCTCTCACCAAGTCCAAACCTCAACATAATAGATTAAAAAAATTAGACACATTGATCATGAATGAAACATCAAACTACTCAACACAAGAAACTATCATTCAAAATGAAACACAAACAAGGAAATTAACACATAGAATCACATAAAATTGTCAAATTATATCTACATCCTAGTAGTAAGGTAAATCCATCTTGACCATTGTTTGAATGCCCCCTCAAGAAACCCATTTTACCTCCTAATAGGTAGTATCAAATTTTATCTAGACATGTATCATCAACAATAGAAAATCAGCACATCCATCCACATTATCACCATAATATTTTACATGTATGATTTGATTGTGTCAAAATAGAAACAATCATCCATCAATTTCATAATATCACAAACTAAGTTAAAAAGTATCATCCTGATATCAATGTATAAGTAATCACTATATCAATATGCAAGTAATCAATGTATTAGATGTCATGATACTTGTTCTCTCCTTTAGCACTCATCTACATAAGTCAATTTCAAATATTTTTTCTCTTTTTCATTTTTGCCAAAGTGTTTCCTCAACCTTATAAGTTCCATTTATATAATTCTCATTCTTGCATGACATATTTTTTGACTTCCCATCATAAAATTTTAAGCACATTGACCAACTAGTTGATGTCTATTTCACTTCTATAATTGGGTAATCTCCCTTTTTCTTGAGTAAATTTTCCTACATCCCTCTATAGATACACTTTGTGATGTTCTACATTTTATCCATGCATCTATTTCTACCACAACTCGTGTATCTCCCTTATCTATCCAAAAAATATCTATTATTGGGGTGATCTAAGGCATTGAGACATTATTACCTCTACATTGATCACACAATATTTTGTCTTTTTATTTTCTAGTTCTTTCATTTGTATACGCTCTTACGTGTATTATCTTAACTTTGTTGTACTCATTATTTGCATCTTCCTCATCATGACATTTTGGGGGTGATTCAATGTATAAGGAATCTCTTACATTTTTCATGTTGACCCAAATATGTCATGCATGTTTCCAATCCATTTTCGTATCTTGCCTCTTTAAACCACTTCTACCCTTGTATTGTTATTTTATGCCTATTAGGGATGATGACACGTGTTACTTATATCCTTGATTCCTTACTAATAAACATTTTTTTCATAACCTAATTTGTATAGGTTCATTTTTCCTTGTTCTCATTCCTATATATCTTCACCTATTTTATTCTCTTTTTCACATATTATATCTAATATCCTATTATACTTGTTATCTTGCAACCCAACATTTTTCTTGTATGTTATTATTTGCATTCTTCATGGGAAAAACATATTTTTATTTTTCTAGGGGAAACATCTTATCATTTTCTCTTCTTTATCATATCACGTGTATCATTTTCCTTTTCTAATACCAATTAAGTTCCTTTCTTCTCCCATGATCACTTTCTCTTCGCCCTTCCTTGGGAGAAAATCCATGATTACATGTGTGTTGGAAACACTTCATTTTTTTATTCTCTTTTCATGATCATATCCTAATTTAATACCTTGGCATTTATTCCTTCCTTTCAATTTTCCTTATTTTGAATGTATCATATTTCATAAACTTGATATAAAGGGGACATACACTATCTATGCATCCTTAATCATAATGTATGTTTACAAAAAAAAAATTATGGTGGATTTGGAATCACCATACCTTGTTCTTTAAATTTATTTTTTCCTCCTTGGCACCTTTATTGTGTTTACAATATTTTTTATAGCGGTTATGGAATATCCATGGTTCATTGATCGATTTGGATCCTTCTTCACTAAACACACATTCAAGTGAATCTTATATAGCCAATATTATGCCAAGGTGGGTATTTCATCACTATATACACATTCTAATGATTCCTACATAGCCATTATATTTCCTATATCATCATATCATTCCTAATCTAAATGATCCCCCCTTCCCTCTACCTAGTTGGGTTCACTAGTAGTAGATGATGTATGGTAAAGTGTGATAGTATTTTTCTTTTCTGTCTTTTTTATTCCTAGGTGGATTGGAGGGAAAACCTACAAATTAGATAGTAATAAACAACACAATATAAAGGAAATTATTATATTGGAGTAGATATGTTAAATTCACAAGAGTACATTAGAGATGTTGATTGGTTCTTATCTATTGTACTATATAGAATTCAATTATTTATACAAATAGGCTATCAAATGAGCTTCACGGTATTTTTTCAAGTGTCACATGTATGGTGCACTAATCACATGGGCACAATGATGACATATTTTTATATGGTGTCATTTTTTTGGTAGGAACACGTGTGTATGTTTAACCACATGTTGAATGTAATGGTCTAACTAGATACTAGAATTTTTAGTCATATGCAAGGTCATAATATGTACATGAAAAACTTTATCACATGAAAACTATGCATAGATGCATGAGGTTAGTGTCATGTTGGATATAAGAGTACCATGTATCATGAATTGGGTAAAATTAAGCAAGTATATGTTGCAAGTATGAGCAGGTTGTGTTTTCATTAATGCCAACATATCTATCTTTTTGTTGTATTTACGTCAACCTTGGTGATGCTTTGATTAGTTGCATTATATTTTCATTAGTAGTATCACTTGTGTCAACCTCTAGTGTTTCTTTTATGATCATGTGTGTGGTTGAGTTGAAGGTGTTTGTGGTGCTTGGTTTCCAAGTGCTTTTGAGAAAATTTGAAGAAAAGAGGAAACAGTGTGTTGGAGAGGTGTTTTGTGTGACAAAGTAGTGTTCTAGTATCGCTCCACATGTCTTCATGGTTGAAGATTTGCTTATGCAATTTAGATATGTTGATTAGACATGTTCAAAGGTGTTATATCCAAAGTTTTTGGTTTTAGATCATTGTGTAGAGAAATTTGTGGTCACCAATGTGTTAATAGTGTATTACTATGGTGTCTGGGACAGATGATTGTACTCCACATTAATTCTTTGTAGTGAGGTTTTTGGTCCTACAGATCTAGAAGTATGCTTATATTGATAATATCTATCTTCAGTCTAATTTTCTTGAATTTTTGTTCTTTGCAAGGTTGGATTCATGTGTTACAATATTTAGAAGGTTAACTAGGTGTACATGATTATTATGTTCTTCAAGTTAAAGTTATTGTGAAGGAATTTGTTGAATTTTAGGGTATTTATGGAATATTCCAAATTGTGTTTGTTATAATTGGCTATGGATGCCAAGATCTTTGGACCAAATGCAAAGCAAAAAGAAGAGAAAATAATGTGACAAGAATAAACTGTATTCTCATGAATATGATTATGATATGAGATGATTTACAATGAGAGACCCCTTGGTTATATAGCCAAGGTGAGAACATAGGAGTGCATAAGATTATGACACTTGTCATAATCTTATGACATAAGACAACAATGAAAAGCTATCACTCCACGTAAAGTGGAAAGGTGATAATGTGATAACCACCACAAATAGTGGATCACCCACAAAAGATGGAGAGGTAATCACATGATATGTCCACGAAAGGTGGAAGTGATAAAGTAATAAGATGATAAGTCCACCAAAGGTGGAAATTCTCCAACTACCTCCTATGTGGTCCCTAAGTAAACTTAACTAGGGTGTAATGATTACCTAGTACAAGGTACAACACATTTAATTACACCAACACCCCCCCTTAAGTGCAACTTAGGGAGAATGTACACAAAATCAAGCATTGCAAGATGGGTCCTGGCAACTAGGCCATGTTAGGTACCCATGTACAAATGCAATGCAATCTCTCACAAACAGAGAAAAGGAGAAAACCCAGTGGGAAAAAACTCCTCCACAAAAGAGAGATGAAATACAAAATAGAAATGCTCGCAATGATGAATGAGAAGGTAAAAACCCCATGTGAGGAAAAAGACCCCCCATAAGAGAGAAGTAGAAGAGAGACAAGGCATCACCCCTCTCAATGTTGAGTCTCCTGCAATGATGGTAGAATCTCGACAATGAATGTTGAAGATGATCCAATCTCATCGAACAATGTTCCTCCCCTTAGGAAGAAACAAAAACAAGGATGTATGCAGGATGTATGCAGGATGTATGTCTCTGTGTCGATGCTGAAGACTAACACACTCCAAATAAGCATTTTAGGCCACACTGCTGAAGAGGAAAATCCAACATCTAGTAGAGATGAATGTAGAACATAATCCAAAGACAAGGATGTCCCCTCTAAAGATAAAAAATCCTCCTCCAAATGTTGTCCAAAAGTATCCACACTCATGTCAAACTGCAAAGAATGATCATGTAGAGAATGAACAAGAGGGTCAAAGTGTTCCCTCACAACAATTAAAGAAGGAGCATCTTCATCAAGGAGAAGGTGAATGTCATAAATGATGTCCCCCAAATCTGCAAGATGAGACTCCAAAAACATGTTTGAAATACCTGTCAAGAAACCATCCAAAGTAAACATATCTAGAAGACAATGTATTTGTTGCACTAAATCACAAGGAGCCAAAACCGTGGAATCAAATGCAACAATAGATGAGGATGTGATCTCAATAGGAGGAGGAGAAGCAAGAAGATAAGTATCTTTTTCAATTGGACATTCAAGACATTTGTTACACTCAAGCTCCTCTAAAGTATCATCATCATAGGGTGCATTATCAACATCATCAAGGGGAATTAAACAATCTGCAACATGATCATCTGGGAATGGAGAGATATGATGGTCTCCAAAAATCTCCCAAATCTTGGTTCAAATTGTGAGTGGGCACTCAATATCTGAGATCTCCACTGGAATATCAACACCAATATATGTACCAATTAATCCTACAATGTGATCATTATTATTACCCCAAATTGATTGCTTTGAAGGTGTGTCTGGTTCAAGTATGAGCCCATAAAGGTATGGAGAAAGCTTAAGCCACCTGAGATGTGTCAGGATACCTTTCTTCCAAGACTCATAATTTTCCTTATTCAACATTACCACAGAAGGATGAATAGAAAAACCCATGATACCTCCTCAAATGATCAACACAAATCAATCACAACATTACACCCCCAAATTCACTCAATCAAAGAACCCCCCAAGCAATATTTGATTTGGATTTTTATACTTAGTGCTTTTACAATTGCCCATTGCAAAAACAACAAAGTGGACTTTGATCTTGGTACATGCAAATTGCCAAAATAGGCCTTAGATTCAAGTACATTTTTTGGTACAAAATGAGATCAATCTGATCATACCACTAATAAGTACACAAAAAATTATGCACTTTCAAAAAAAATGGCACCCAAAAATGTTACCGTAGGAGCAAGATATGAGCTCCCAAAGTTCCCAAAATGAGGATGAAGCAGCAACACCTGTGAGAATATGCAATTTCTGGAAAAACCAGAAGCCAAAACCAAAAATTGATTGCACTATTGCGAAGAGCGCAAAAAATGAGCCCAAATCAAAAAACATTGCTCGAAAAAAGGAGTCAAAATGAGCAAGTTATGAGCTTTCAAAGTCGGACTACAAATTCAAAACTACAAACCATGAGGGGACAAAAATTTTCAAATGGGTGTTGATGTCCGCACTGACGCTTTGTTGACATCAGCAATTTACTAGCTTAAATTTGACGACCTCCTTCACGTTGAAAAATAATATTCCCTCTATTAGAGAATATTCACTTTATCGAGGGCTTAAAATTGATAGCTACAAGCACGTTGTTGGTCGGCGGACACCCTAGAATATTCTTTGAGAATATTTGTCTTGAATATTCTTTTATTCTTGGGAATCTTCGCTTTCACCGATTGATTTTTTTGAGCACCGGATTTTACTTTTCAAGTGTCGGTTTTTTGAAATGACCGGCCAGCGTGATTTTTCTGCTGGATTTCTTTGATGGCGTCGAAATATGTATATGCTGGTGGTGGGGTCATAGCCATAAGGCCATGCAGTTAGTGGCTTGCCATGTGGCAGACGGTGGAGGGAGTGGTGGGTACGCCGTACCCTACCCCCTACAAGTACTAAAAATATGTAGAAAATCTCTGCGTTTTTCTTTTTTTTATTTGATGATTTTTATTTTTGATTTTTACAATAATTTTTTTCAAAAATTTTTATTTTTCTAAAAAAAAATCGATTAAAATTGTACCATCGATGCAATGATGGCGACTTGGGGGCCACACGACTCTTTGGGATTTTTTTGCCTCACTGGACAACTTGCTCCAAAATGGATGAATTGACAGTCGATCTTAGGGTTTTTGGCCCTTCTGGACGCAATGGCAGGGTCGGATTTGACCCAAAATACTCGAAAAATGAAGCTACCTTCTAGTTCTCGCAACCACAATTCAGCTTCAAACCCTCATAGATTTGGCCTTGTACATCTGATTTCGAAGAAACAAAAGGAAAAATCGACTTTCTCGAACCTTTCAAACGCAATGGTGAGCTTAGATTTGCACCAACAAGCTCCGATATAAACCTGCAATAAAGAGCCAAAAATGGAACCTCCCCAAATCTGGTACCTCTCTTTAGAAAAAGACTCTCCAATGGCACCCAACCCGCTATGATACCATGTTAGAACTGGCTATGGATGCCAAGATCTTTGGACCAAATGCAAAGCACAAAGAAGAGAGAATAATGTGACAAGAATAAATTGTATTCTCATCAATATGATTATGATATGAGATGATTTACAATGAGAGACCCCTTGGTTATATAGCCAAGTTGAGAACATAGGAGTGCATAAGATTATGACAATTTTCATAATCTTATGACATGAGACAACAATGAAAATCTATCACTCCACCTAAAGTGGAAAGGTGATAATGTGATAACCACCACAAATAGTGGATCACCCACAAAAGGTGGAGAGGTAATCACATGATATGTCCACGAAAGGTGGAAGTGATAAAGTAATAAGATGAAAGTCTGCCAAACATGGAAATTATCCAACTACCTCCTATGTGGTCCCTAAGTAAACTTAACTAAGGTGTAATGATGACCTAGGACAAGGTACAACACATTTAACTACACCAATAGTGTTCAAGTGATGTATGTTTTTTGTGAGTCATCTTTGGATCTAAGAAAATGTGTACTTCAATGTTTAATGGTGTTTACACAGGTTCGATCGACCTTGGGTGCTTACACTAATTGCAAACATGCTTCATTTTTTTTGGAATAGTGGTATGGTGTGTATATGTGTATTTGGTTTTGATTTGAGGCGTGTTGTGGTGTTCTTTCATTCCTTTCCACCATAAGAATGCTTAGTGGTGACCTAATTTGAATTTGCATGGATGAGGTGCATATCCAACCTTGTTAATTGTTTTCAAGGTTGAGGATGGTATAAATAAGTGTTGAGTTGATGGAGAATTGAGAATGTAGAGTGGTGAAGTGTGAAAGTGTGAAATGTAGTACAAACTTTATTGTGTTAGACTACTGGAAGAAGTGAGAAAAAGGTTTCTACATTCTTCAGAGAGGCTATGAATGTGTTGATGTTGTGGTGGATCCTTCTATTGCTTTGAGATGGATTTCTCATCGTAACATTCTTCTCTCTTATTTTATGTAATCTAGCAGTATCCCTTCTTTTATTTTGGGTTGTGAGCCCTCCAATAGTGAGCCTATTATATTCAGTGTTGCAATTACTTTATACTATGAGCTAATTCTCACCATTGTTTTTCCCTTCTTGGGTTTTTCATAGAAATATGGTGTTCTCATGTGTTTAGATTTGTTTGCATTATTGTTTCTCATGTTTACATTATGCTAATGCATGATAAGGATTTAAGTGGTTGGTTGTTAAGGGTTTAAGGACTAATGCAGATATGAATGTTAAAGAGGGTTTTAATGTTTAAATGTAGAACTAATTCACCCCCCCTCTCAGTTGTCTTGTGCATTCAACAATTGGTATTAGAGAAAGGTTCCTTGGAAGAAACATTAACCAATTGAGGTAGATTTGAGATGTCGCACAAGGAGGCTCCTCTATTTGATGGAATTGATTATGCATTCTAGAAGAATAGGATGGAAGGTTTCATTATTTCACTAGGGTTCACAATTTGGAAGTCTGTTGAATCTAAATATATTGTGCCTACAAATGGTTTGAGCGTTGATGATGAGATCAAGGCCTATGAAAACAATGGGAAAGCAAGGAAAGATATTTTGAGTGGTCTTTCTAATAATAAAGTTATGAAAGTTATGAATCTTAAAATTGCTAATGAGATCTCGAAAAATTTGGAAAGCAAGCTAGAAGGAGTTTCAAAGTCAAAGAACAATCTTCTATTGGACCTTTGGAGTTGGTGCATATAGATCTTTTTGGACCTACAAGAACAAGAAGTTTGCAAGGTGATAAGTATATCATGATTTTAATTGATGATTTTTCTAGAATGACTTGGGTTACTTTTCTCAAATAAAAATTGGAAGCTTTAGATAAGTTTAACGCATTCAAATCTATGGTTGAGAATGAAATGGATATGAAGATCAAACGTTTGAGATCTAACAAAGGTGGAGAGTTTACCTCCAATGAGTTTAACATTTTTTGTGAAGATCAAGGAATAAAGAGGAATTTGTTGGCGACTCCTCAATAGAATGGAGTGGTTGAAAGGAAGAACAAGAAGTAGCAAGAACTATGATGAAAGAATAAAACCTATAAAAATTATACTAGAGAGAAGTAATTTATACTACAGTCTACATACTTAATAGAGTACAAGCAAAAGAAAATAGTTAAAAGACTCCTTATGAGTTATGTTATGGAAGGACTCCTACTGTGAAATATTTCAAAGTGTTTGAAAGAAAATGTTATATCAAGAGAGATGATGAGATCTTAGGAAATTTTGATTCAAGATCTGATGAAGATATCTTCCTTGGATATTCTACAAAAAGAAAAGCTTATCGGTGCTACAACAAGAGGTTGAAAAGGGTTGTTGAAATTGAAAGTGACAAAGTGGGTGAAGATCTACATAAAATCTCAATGATGATAGATGGATATGAATTAGATGATTCTTCTTGTAGATAAGAAGAAAAGGATAATGGTAAGGAAAATGAAATACTAATTGAAGAGGAAGAATCTCCCGAAAGGATCCCTAAGACCCCTAAGTATGTGTAGAAGAATAATTCTAAAGATCAGATCATTTGTGATAAGAAAAGGTGTATTGATAAGAAAGAAGGTTGTTATGATAGAAGAACAAGAAAACTTATGTTTTCTTTCCAAAGTTTAACCTAAAATTGTGATAGAGGCATGCAAAGATGAGTATTGGATCAAGGCTATGGAAGAAGAATTGATGTAAATTGAAAAGAATCTGACTTGGGAACTTTTACCAAGACCAACAAATAAGAATGTGATTGGAACTAAGTGGGTGCTCTAGAATAAACTAAATGAGATTGGAGAAGATTTAAGGAATAAGTAAAGACTTGTGTGTAAAGGTTACTCACAAGTGAAAGGAATAAATTTTGAGCAGAATTTTGCTCTGGTGGCAAGGATGGAAGCTACTAGGATGTTTTTGGCTTTTGTAGCACACAAAGATTTCAAAGTGTATCAGATGGATGTGAAGTCTGTATTCTTGAATGATGAATTAGAAGAAGTTTACATTGAACAACTGGAAGGGTTTCAGTTATCAGATAATCCTAATATGGCATGTAGATTAAAGAAGGAATTTTATGGACTCAAGCAAGCTCCTAGAGCTGGGTATGTAAGATTGGATAGGTACTTATTACAAAAAGGATTCAATAAAGGTACCATAGATAGCAATCTTTACTTTAGGGTGGAGAAAGACCAAATCTTGATTGTAGTAGTGTATGTTGATGGCATAATATGTAGAGGTAGTGAAGCAATGTGCAAGGGATTTGTAGAAGAAATGTATAAAGAATTTGAGATGTCTATGTTTGGGGAGATGAATTTTTTCCTTGGACTAAAAATCATTCAGATAGGAAAAGGGATATTTATTTCATAATCTAAGTATGTCAAGGAAATGTTGAAGAAGTTTGGAATCGATGACTCTAAACCAGTATGTACCACTATGGTTGTTGTTTGCAAGTTCATAAAGAATGATGAGTCTCCTAATGTTGATCAAAGAAAGTACAGATCATTGATTGGAGGACTGGTGTATCTAACTATACTACTAGACCAAATATCATGTATGTAGTTTGTCTTCTGGCTAGATTTCAAGAAGATCCCAAAGAGTCACATGTGGTAGTAGTGAAGAGAATATTCAGATACTTGAATGGCACTTTGAAATATATATTGTGGTATCAAAAGGATATCGATTTCTTTCTAAATGATTATATTTGATGCAGATTGGGTAGGTTGTGTGGAGGATAGAAAAAGTAAAAGTGGTGGTGCATTATTTCTTGGAATGTCTTGGCTAAGAAAGAAGAAAGATTCAGTGTCATTATCTCCTACAGAGATAGAATAAATTATTGTGCATCATGCTACACACAGGTGTTGTGGATGAAGAAAAAATTGAAATATATCAAAGTGGTATATGATGAACCAATTTCTATATTTTTTGATAACACAAGTGCTATCAATATTTCAAAGAATCTAGTAATGCATTCAAGAAAAAAAATATCTCAATTTGGTATCACTTTTTAAGAGAAAAGGTTACAGAGAATGAGATGAAGTTGAAGTATGTGCCTACTAAGGATAAAGTTGTAGATATGTTCACTAAGGAGCTTACTAAGGATAATTTTGAATATATTTGGGAGAATTTGGGGGTTTTTGCCCCTCCTTTGAACTAGATGTATAAGAATATGCATCAATCTAGTGGATCCCAAGATTCATTCCTTATTTTGGATTGATGTCGGTGGCTACCTCTCTAGGGGAGTAAGTAGTGGCATTGTAGGTTGTTTTAGTTAGGGGGAGTAATTTTTTTTATTGTATGGTATGAAAGTGTCTTTCCTTTGTCAGTTGTGTCAAAAGGATATTATTGGTTAGTGCTGAGAAGGTGTGAAGAAAAACAGTGTAGTTAAAAGAAAAGGAAGTTGTAAAGCTGTAAAAAGTAAGAACAATGGAACAAAAAATATATGTATGTCAAAGGGGGAGATATAAAAGTTTTTTTCCATTTTCCATTGATGTAAAAGGGGGAGAGAGTAAAGTGAAATAGGAGAGAGTAAGAAAAAAGGGGGAGAGAGAGTTAAGGAGAATGATATACGAGAATTTTTCGGTATGGAGCAGTGTGTTTGTGATCAGAGTTGTTGTGCTTTTTGTTGTTGGTTTTTCACATCATGTATTTCCATCAATGAAAAAGGGGGAGATCATTGCAAGTACGAGTAGGTTGTGTTTTCATTGATGTCAAAATATCTAGATTTCATTGCATTGATATCAACCTTGGTGATGCTTTGATCAGTTTTAATATGTTGTCATCAGTAGTATCACTTATGTCAACCTCTAGTGTTGATTTGATGAGAATGTGTGTGGTTGAGTTGAATGTGTTCCAAATGATATAAAAAATGTGTTTGTGGTGCCTGGTTTCCAAATGGTTTTCAGAAAATTTTAAGAAAGAGGAAATAGTGTGTTGGAGAGGTGTTTTATGTGGCAGAGTAGTATTGTAGTTTTTCTCTACATTTCTTCATGGTTGAAGATCTACTTATGTAGTTTGTATGTGTTGATTAGACATGTTTAGAAGTGTTATATCCAGAGTTTCTAGTTCTGGATCATTATGCAGAGAAATTTGTGTTCACTATTGTGTGAATAGTGCATTGCAGTGGTGTCTAGGAGATGGTTTTTCTCTGCATTTCTCCATAGTGAGGTTTTTACTCTTACGGATTTTGTAAGTATGATTATATTGATAGTATTTATCTTCAATATAATTTTTTTGAAGTTTGGTTCTCTGCAAGGTTGGATTCATGACATACAATATGTGCAAGGTTTATTGGGTGTACAGGATGAGTATGTTGTTTAGGTGAAAGTTGTTGCGAAGGAATTTGTTGAATTTTAGGGTTTTTATGGAATATTCTAGATTGTGTTCAAGTGATGCATGTTATCCACGAGTAATATTTTGATCTAAGTAAGTGTGTAATTCAATGTTTAATGGTGTTTACATAGGTTCAGTCGACCTTGGGTGTTTACACTAATTTCAAATATGCTTTGAAGTTTGTGGAAGAGTGGTATGGTGTGTATTTAGGTCTGAGTTAAGGTGTGTTGTGGTCCAATTTCATTCCTTTCCACCTTCAGAATGCTTAGTGTTGACCTAATTTAAATTTGTAGGGTTGAGGTGCATAGTTGACCTTGTTAATTGTTTTCAAAGTTGAGGATGGTTTAAATAAGTGTTGAGTTGATGGAGAATTGAGAGTGCAAAGTGGTGAAGTGTGAAAGTTTGAAATTCAATACAAACTTTAAGGTGTAAGGCTATTGGAAGTAGTAAGAAGAAGGTTTCTACATTCTTCAAAGAGGTTGTGAATGTGTTGGAGGTGTTGTGGTGGATCCTTCTATTTCTTTGAGATGGATTTATCATTGTAACATTCTTCTTTCTTCTTTTTTTTAATCTAGTTGTGAGCCCTTCTTTTCATTTGGGCAGTGAGCCTATTGTATTTGAGGTTGCATTTAATTTATAATATGAGCTACTCCTCACTATGGTTTTTCCCTTCTTAGGTTTTCCACGTAAATCTAGTGTTCTCATGTGTTTAGATGTATTTCTATTATTGTTTCTCATGTTAACATTTTGTTAATGCATGATAAGGACTTAAAGGGTTATTAAGGGTTTAACGACTAATGCAGATTTGAATGTTAAAGAGGATTTTAATGTTTTAATGTACATCTAATTCACCCCCTCTCAGCTCTATTGTGCATTCAATAGTAGATGGCATCCCTAAAGGGAATACTCAAGAATTTATACATGGATAAATTTGGACTATTTGCCACTTTCTAAAAAGTAATGGTCCTCATAACATCAATGCCAAGCTAAGAAAACTAGAAGCTAATTTATTCCAAGTTGTATTGCTTGGTGTGATCTACATTCTACTTGGTCTTGACTAGGATAAATATTCAATTTCATTGGTTTAAGTATGATCCATCAAAATATCAATTATATCCTCATTTGAGGCATTATGGGCATGCATAACATCCAAGTCTATGGTATACTAAGACTATATAAGCTGAAAAGGGGAGGAAGGTATGGTTTGAGTAATTTGATGTTGAATACTAGGTGCCAACCCAAGTTCTATGAAATATAAATGGTAGGAATTGTTTCCAACTATATGCAAAATGGTGTATGGAATATAGCACAATGGCTTGATCTTATAGTGCATTCCATTGAAGTATTATTTTTAAAGATATTGCCAAAATTAATCACCTACCTAAAAGATATGTGTTGCATGACGGTGTAGACATGTAAAAATTTCTGACGCATATCACACATCATGACATTGAATTTTTCCATCATTCCCGTCATTTCCATTATCATTAGTGCATTTTCATCATTTCATTTCATTTGCATTAATAATCACCTTTTAACATCATTTTCATAATTTAACCCTGATTTCTCTTATTGATTAAATAATATTGAGTTATTTAATTAATTCATCATTTCATTACTAATTATCACCTTCATACCCCTAGTTGAATAATTTTTAAATTATTTAATTAGGTTAATTTAACTATTCTTCTAATGTCCTATAATTAAATAGTTTTAATTATTTAATTATCTTATCTTTAATCCTCATCCCACTTTCAATGGAATATTCTTTTCTTTAAAAGAGAATATTCACATCCTCTATAGTTAAATAATTTATAATTATTTAATTACTCTAATTTTTCCTCCACAAAACATATTCCTAAAGAATATTCCTTTTCAAAAATATCTTTGACTTTTCTTGTCTCAAGCATTTCTAACCCTTCATTTTGAGATTAAATCTTCAACCTTCATCTTCAAATATCTCAACAAATTTCCTACAAATGAGGAGATATTTTAAGTTTCAACTAATCTCACCCCTCCATATTTCTTGATTCACTCTCCTTTGTGGGTGTTAAGATGCAATCTTGACCCTTCTTTGTGGGCATTGAGATTCAATCTCAACCCTTCATTCAATTATTGACACTAGTACACAAACAACAATATATGACTAAATAAACTACTAAAAATTACATATAAATGACTAAATTTAGTCACGTGACTATTAGTGGCTTATTTGTAGTCATTTATAACACCACCAAATTTATGACTAAACAATTTCAGTCATTTATTTAGTCATTGATTTTAGTCATTAATTTGGTCATTGATTTGGTCATTGATTTAGTTATTAATTTAGTCATTTATTTAGTCATGGTAGTGATTTATTTAGTCATATATTTATTCATTAATTTAGTCATTGATTGTTGTTAACTGGTCATTTATTTAGTCATGGTAGTCATTACTTTAGTCATATATTTAGTCATTAATTTAGTCATATATTTAGTCATTAATTTAATAATATATTTAGTCATTACTTTAGTCATATATTTACTCATTACTTTAGTCATATATTTAGTCATTACAAATCAAATCTAACTTAATTAATCCTCGCAAATTTATGCATATAAAATTCAAGTATCATAGATATTCAAATGTTGAAGAACCACCATGAAATGAAGACTCAAATGCTTGAACAATTATGATTGATTAGACACAAACAAAAACAAACTACAAATCAAGAGGAGCCACAACACAATATTTATGAGTGGAGAAAAAAGAACTCTAAAAATTTATTTCATTAAGCCTCATTAGAAAATCAAAATCTCATTGGTTACATTCAATGTCTCAGTGAAATTGTACAACTTACAGACACTATATAAACAAAATACTCTTATTTTCATATACTTGTATTGTTTTCTCCTTCCTTAACTGTAGTCCTTTTGGAAGGGTAGCGACCTCCTATAGGGGCTCAACCCATTTAATCCCCTTAAAAATCCACAACTTTCCAGCTGCTATTGATTTTGGCTCCTCCAAACTTTTCCTCGTTGGTATTCACCTTTCACTTCTCCAATTTCGAGCTGCAGTCTAAAAATAAGGTTTCAAAATTTGCAGATCAAGAACTCAAAAAAGTCAAATAATACAGAGGAAAAAATTCAAAAAATTTATTTTCCTTTTCCAACTATGGCACCCTAAACTTAGGCACTAGATATAGTGACTGTATCAGAATTAGATATAAAATCCATCAAAAGAATATTTGGAAGTATATTTTTATCAGATATTATAGTTGCAAGTTCCACTAATTATAATAAAGATAAATAGTTTTACCTTTCTACATCAACTAATGCAATTCTGATAACTTTTAGAAGATCGACAATGCTAGCCTTTATCATATCAACATACTCACCTGCAAGTTGCAACCCAACATTAAACTTATTAATTAGAATCAACATATAAGAAAGAAAAAGAAACTTCAAACATTATCAATTTAGTAAAAAAATCATCAATTTCAAAGATCAAAGTAGCCAATGATTCACTCTCTACATCCTCTGCTACAATCAAAAGAGGCCTTTTTTTATGTGATAAATGCAACAAGAAATTATATTATTTGTCAAAACTTATCACTATGTACTTATGAACTCGAGATCATTCAAATTGTCAAACTAATCGACATGACTACCTAATTTATTTCTATCACATACACTTTGGGTATACAAGATCGTTTATAATCCCAATTATTGAACTATGAAATTCAGCAACACAACGAAATTATATCTTAAGTAAAATGTAAATCAAATCAACATTATATGTCAACTTGTCAATTGATCTCAAATTGTATATACACCTTTTTCATATAGCTTAAGGACATCTACAATAGATATGCACAAAATGAATTTGGTGGAAAGGCTTTAAAAACTTTCAAGCGAATACAATTTGCGGGTGTAAAGCCAAATTCCACAACCTTTGACAACATCCTCCCTGCCTGTTCCAAAATGGGAGCTTTGAAACAAGATATGAATATCCATCAATACATAGACAATACACAACAATATCCCTATAAGAAATGTGGTCTATGGATTGCAATATTGCAAGATATGCACAAAATGGATTTTTTGAAAAGGCTTTAGAAACTTTCAAGCAAATGCAATTGGCAGGTGTAAAGCTAGATTCCACAACCTTTTCTAGCATACTCCCTGCCTGTAATAAATTGGGAGCTTTGGATAGGGTATGTACATCCATCAAATCATAACAAAAGGTGGATTTTTGTCAGATACTATGGTTGGAAATGATTTGGTAGATATGCATGCAAAATGTGGAAGCATATGCAAGGCACGTGAACTATTTGATAGAATTCCTCAAAGAGATGTCATCTCATGGAATGCAATGATTGCAGGTTTTGCAGAAAATTATTAGCAATTGCATTTTGTTGTGTTGCAGCTGTGATAGGTTGCTAATGAAATCAAGGAGGTTATTTAAACTGTGACAATATTTTATTTTTAAGTTTTTCAGTTGTGATAGATTGTCAACAAAATAAAGGAGGTTATTTAAACCTTTAAAATTTCCTATTATATTCAAGTGTTTCAGTTGTGAGAGGTTGACAATGGAATTGGGGAGGTTATTTAAACCTCTGCAAATTTTTATTTTCAAGTGTTGCAAATGTGATAGGTTGCCAATGGAATCAGGAAGGTTATTTAAACCTCTACAGTCTTCTATGTTCAAGTGTTGTAGATGTGATAGGTTGCCAATAGAATCAGGGGGGTTATTTAAAATTTTACATATTTCTATGTTTAAGTGCTACAGTTGTGACAAGTTGCCAATGGAATGAGGGAGGTTATTTAAATCTATACACCCTACCATGTTCAAGTGTTGCAGTTGTGACAGGTTGCCAATGGAATCAAAAAGGTTATTTAAACATTCACACCCTTCTATGTTCAAGGTTGCAGTTGTGACAAGTTACCAATGGAATCAAGGAGGTTATTTAAAGAATGACAATATTTTAGTTTTGAATGTTGCAGCTGCAATAGATTGACAATAGAATCAAGGAGGTTATTTAAACCTTTGACACTTCCTATTATGTTCAAGTCCTACATTTGTGATAGGTTGAAATGGAATTGGGGAGGTTATTTAAACCTCTACAAATTACTATTTTCAAGTACTACATACATGACAAGTTGCTAGTGGAATAAGGAAGGTTATTAATTAAACCTCTACAATATTCTATGATCAAGTGTTGCAACTATGACAGGTTGCCAATAGAATCAAGGAGGTTATTTAAACTTTTACACCATTCTATGCTCAAGTGTTGTATTTGTGACAACTTGCCAATAGAACCAGGGCGCTTATTTAAACCTCCACACTCTTTTATATTCAATTGTTGCAGCTATGACATGTAAACATATATGCAAGATGTGGAATCATAGACCAAAAACTTGAATTGTTTGAAAAAATGCCTCAAAGAGATGTCATCTCATGGACTGAAATGATTTATTGTAGAATGTGCACAAAATGGATTTTGCAAGGAACCTCTCAAAATATTTGAATTAATGAATCACTTTGGAACACATCCTAACATTTTAAGCTTTTCTTAGGTTCTAGGTGCATGCAGTCATGCAGGTTTAGTTGATGAGGGCTACACATACTTCACACTTCAATAACCCTTATTGCATTACAATTTACATATATAGTTCATCATTAGGTGTGCATGGTTGACCTTCATGCCCATGTTGGCTATATTGAGGACACCCTAACCATTATTACTAAGATGCTAGTTAAATATGTGGTACATGTGGATCATATATGAATGTAGGTTGAGTATTTACAGCAACACTACTTTTTTAGTTGGATCCTAAAAATGTTGCAACTTACGTTCTTCTCTAAAAAATTTGTATGAGGTTCAAATAGTAAAGAGATTGATGAAAGGTGGAGTAATTAAACTGATACCTGGATGTTATAGTTGGATATGCTCTAGTAGACATATATGCAAGATGTGGAACCGTAGACAAAATGCCTCAAAGAGATGTCATCTCATGGAATGAAATGATTGATTGTAGAATGTGCACAAAATGGATTTTGCAAGGAACCTCTCAAAATATTTGAATTAATGAATCACTCTGGAACACATCCTAACATTGTAAGCTTTGCTTGGGTTCTAGGTGCATGCAATCATGCAGGTTTAGTGGATGAGGGTTGCACATAATTCACACATGAGTAACCCTTAATGCATTATAATTTACATATATAATTTGTTCATTAGGTGTGCATGGTTGACCTGCATGCCCATGTTGGCTATATTGAAGACACCCTAAACATTATTACTAAGACGCTAGTTAAATTTGTGGTAGATGTGGATCATATATGAATATAGGCTGAGTATTTCTAGCAATGCTACTTTTTTAGCTGGCCAACACAACACAATAGATAATTAAATTATGGCCATATTCATACTCCTTTAAATTCCAATCCAGCTCACTATTGGATCTTATATCTCATAAAAAATTCAAAAGCATCTATTTTTTCTTTAATTAGAAAAATAATACATGGAAAATATTTATCATACCTCACTAAGATTAAGTTTCTCATGCAGATGTTGTATTAAAACCTTAAACAAAGTGAACGTAACAACATAAATTTTATAAACCATATAAAAATTGGAAGAATGACAAAGTAGGATGCTACCAAAAGAAATCTCCAGTGCAAAAAAAAATTCAATTATATCTTAGGTACATAAAACATAGAGTAAAAAGGTGTTTGCAACATTGTACACACCGATCATTAAGATCATCCTTGAGAACTTGAAGCCACCATATAATTCATTTCTCTCCACATTTTTCTCTAATTTAACTTTGATAAGAGAAGAAGGTAAGACTCTGTATTTTATTTTATTGAGCTCCTTTGATGCAAGGGTGGTTGGTTTTCACCTATAACAACTCAATTCAGATCAAATAAAAAACAATTAGATTCAACAAACCACTTCAATGAACCCTTTTCAGTATCACCCTATCCTTTGTCTAGTAGGTTTGCAAACCTATATTTGGCTACTTTAGTCACAATCCCCTTACCAACCCAGTGTCTCTTGATGGTTTTGAACACCTTTTAGGGCAACTTAAACATAAACCAAAACCACCCTCAACTCCTTTGGATCAATTAACTCAAAAACCTAAGACAACATTGTCATAGAAGACCAATTAGGTCTATTATACAAGTAAACTATCTTTGAATCTCACTAGCAACCTGAAATAACCACCCAACCCTCTTAAACAGGTATGTTTAGAGAACTATGTTCCAATTAGAGCATCCAACATTTACCAACTCACCACTGAAATAATATAAATTCACAAGGTACCAAGCCTCAAATAACCAAACCTTTTTACGCCTTAATTATTATCATAGAAATAATTTCAACATAGAATTTGCAAGCTTTTCCCATACTGATTTCATCATCTTACAATGGTTGTCCCAAAAGAACAATATTGACATTCACTAGCCTCAAACCCCAATTTCACCATTCAAACAAATATCTCCGATTCAACACTTGGTTATCCTTTCTTAGGTCCAAATCAACTTGACTCCCCTAATTACCAAACCCAAGAATAAATATTACCTATTTGAGGACAAATTTCTTGTCTAGGTTACCCTAATGCTTGTAGCAATTCACAAAGGTTTGTCAGAAGTTTATTTTCAAAATACATAATGAAAAGAAAAAAAAATCAAACATTTAGATACCCATTTGGCTCTACTAAAACATATGTCAAAATGGGCATATGGTCTTTTGCAACATATGGATCAAATCTTGAAATCTCAGTCAACGTTTAAGCTTAAGTAGGCCTGTCATCATCAGGGGCTTATTGGATATGTTACCTCCATCATCAAAATTCCCTAAAAAACACTTGGAGCATTTCAAACTAAACTTATTCAGGCTTAAAATTTCATTAAATTTTCACCACATACAATATTTATTCAAACCCTAGGTATTGTTCATGCTCTTTACCCTGTTTAGCAGACCGTGCTTCAGGAAACAGTCCAAAACTTTGATCTTTTCTAATCTAATATTTATATTCTCACCTCAAGGCCTCTATAATCTGGATGTATACATGTCATGGAGTGCTTCCACCAAAAAAATTAGGAGATTTCAACCATAAAATTGAAAGAAACTTAACTTTCTTTCCATTGTTTACCCTAGTAAGGGTTTCTCACAGTTTCAGGAAAAATCACCAAATCTAAACCAAAATTGCATGAAAATACAAGAAAAAAAAAAGGAAAAGGAGGGTAATTTATAACACCATCAATTAAAAACATCGTCATGATCCTTCTTATCCGTACAAATCAACACGAAGGACTGAAAATAACTGTGTTTACTAATTTATGAGAAAAAAGAAGACTTCATTGATGACTTTCCAACTCTTCCATATAATACGTGCTATCTAATCTCCCCTCTACCTTTGCAACAATATATCATGCCTTTTTAAAGGATTTTCACCTTCTTCCAATGAGCAAAACCACCTAAACTTCCTCTGACCTTTGGTATTCCTTGTTTTTGCATATTTTGTGTTTTTTTGTCTTTTTGCTATTTTAGCAACATTTTTGCAATTTTAACTTTTCCAACCCCCTAGTGACCTACTTGGGACCTTAAATACAATTAAATAGGTCTTCATATGACCTTTTACATGAATTTACAAATAAACACTCAATTTTGAAAAATTTGCCTATGAGAGGCAACTAGAGAAACTAGGTGCTCCTACACCATTGATGACCCAAGATGATCTTATTTGCCATAACCTAAGACTCACACACTAAAACCCTTCAAATCCATTAATTACATATCTTGCATCTTTTATGCATTTATTGACAACTTTGCATTTGCTTTACAAAAATGAACATCTTGACACATTTAAAGGGTCTATTAAACCTTATTGACACTCTTCATGGCCCTAAACTCCTAGATAACCTATATCAAACCAAACTCAAGAAAATTTAGGTGCCAATTGGTTGGTGCTCCTACACCATCCTTGTTGGTTGTGGAATAAGAGGATCTCACCATGATGGATTTGTGTGGTTTGAGATAGCAAGTTCATTTTGCAAAACTATCTTTTATTGTATTAACTATCATAACAAGGTTCCTATGGAAGTTGTTTGTGACGTGGTAGTATAATTGAAATGGTGTGGTAGGAAGCCATGTTTTTGTCACTATAAAAAAAATTATTGTGGCTTGGGTCCATATTCCATATGAAATGAGGAAAAATCTTGATTCTAAGAACCACAAGTGCACAATGGAAATCTATGCAAAGGAAACCAAGGCTTAACAATCATGGGATCCTGGTAAAAGAAAAATCATCATTCAGGGAGATGTCATATTTGATGAGATGGATTCATTTTAGGATGCATCAACATGAATTGCAACTCCCACTATTATCCAATTATTTGGTGCAAATGAATGTAAGACATCTAGTTCTATTTTGGAGGCTCTCCTTTAGACATGACTTTTCAAGATCTTTCAAGTGTTGATGAGGTTGTTAGATGATACTGCATCATTTAAGGTGTTTGGAGGAAAAATATATGGATTTTAGCTCCACCATGTTGGGTGATTTTGATTTGAGACATGATACTCCCATTTCCAGGGGGTATATCAATCAACTTGATCAACAACTAGATGGATGTTATTTTTCTTGGGGTGATGGAGTCAATAATTGAGATGGAATTGTTGTAGATGGGAGCATTTCTCATCATTTAAGGTCTTTCTACTACATTTGATGGATATGTGGTCTTGTGGGGTGGCCATACCATGGAGTCAACATTATTATTTTATCTTTACTTGCAAGAATTGGTTCAGAAAGAAATTCAGTTATCCATGATTGTTGTCATTCAAAATATGATGTGTTGATTAGGTGAACTATTCAAGGTTGTACGGCCCAAATCTAGAATCCTATGGTAAATCAAGTCATTGGAATTCTACTGCTTTGTTTCAGTTCACTGACATGGATATTTGGATCAAGCAGATTAGTGAGAATTTGCAAATTGCATGGATTGTTCATTAATTGAAAAATTCTATCCAATACACCATACCAGGGCTGACATTTTGTCATTTGTTATCCCTTCACTGGCATTGTGGGGTGCAAATGGTGATGGACTTAGTATGAGATTCACAAACCATTTCAGTAATTTTGTTTTCCTAAAAAAATTATTTCTAGTAACTTGCTTTCTTTTTTAGTAACATGGTAGAGCTATGCAAAGTAGGAGGAATTGGCTTGGAAAATGAAGGCAGCAAGGTATAAAGAATCATGTAGACATGTATGCAAAATTTGGAAACATAGACAAGGCGTGCCATCTCTTGGACTGCATTTATTACTAGATATGCATAAAATATATTTGTTTAAAATGCTTTAGAAACTTTCAAGCAAAAATGCAATTGGCAGGTATAAAGCCAAATTCCACAACCTTTGCTAGCATCTTTCCTACCTGTGCCAAAATGGGGGCTTTGGAACAAGGTATGTGTTGGATGTTGTGGTTGTGTTGCTGATATATTGGTGTCATTGATTTCAACAATATTAGCATTTTTATCTGCTTAAGGTTGTATATGTCGAGGAGATTGAGAAAATTTTAAAAATATAGTACAGGCAGCTAGTGGAGTTGAGAAGGTCAGAATGTTGGAAAGATCTGTGTGTTGAAGATCTGAAGGCACACTTCAAAGGGTTTGGTGTTGAACCTTTCTAGTATTTTTTCTGAAAGTTTCAATGTTGCACATGAAGTTTTATGGAAGTTATGATGGTATGTGTGCCTACAGTTATTTAGTCTATGTAGATGGTGTTCTTGTTCAAAGTGGATGAGAGTATGGTAATCTCATGTGTTTCTCATGTTCCTATGATCCGGTGGATATTTTCAGTGGAAATTGAAGTGTCTCATTTCTCTCGAGAATCAGCAGCATTAGAAAGAGCTCGATGTCCTGATTCCAATGCAACTTGAACGAAGCGGAAAGGAGTCCGTTTGTACAAGTTATGGCCAGTCAAACCTTAGATCAAACTGGGATCAGAGGGCATCCAAGAAGCAGAAAAAATGATGTCATCAAAAGTTATCAAAGTTGGCATCATCACGAAGAGCTCATCGAGATGATTTCGATGGCGTTCGTTTCATCGAAATTCGACACCGTATGCTCAAGATATTGGCAATCAAAGTTCGGTTGACTTGAAGGTACAGATGCTGACGTGTTAGTCCGTACAGTACAGAAGCCAAGTGGATGAATTCGGATGAAACACGTGGCAGGTGACTCAGATCGTACGGACCAATCATATCATGACACGTGTCCAGCCGTATAGTACGGGCATCCCAGGTGGCAGTCCAGTCATCGGCTTCGTCATCAAACACGTGGTTGCATCGTCAGTAGCTCGGTTAGCACTTTCGACGTATAGGAGTCTGACATGTGTCTCCCAGTCAACAGTACGCATATCCCGTGAGCGGCTTCGTCAGCGGACACGTCATCCGGAGTGGGCAAATAAGGGCGTTACACGTGTCGGTTGTTGAATGTGGTTGAACGTTGGACCAAAAGTTTGTTGCAACGGGCCGGGCTCGAGCCCTCGATCTCCTCCCAAACCGCCGATCCGTTTTGCCGTTGCACCAAAAGTCCGCGTCAAATATAGAAATAGCCCGAGTTGTTTTTGTTGTTTGAAAATGATGGGCTAAGTGATAAAAGCGAGGCCAGCGGGGTTGGAACCGCCGACCCCGTGGCCACCAAGAATATTAAAAGCCGTTGAGCCACCGAATCGCCCACAAATATATATAGAGGTCGGTTAGTTTTGACATGTCTCTGTGCCCGAATATATAACAAAATGGCTTAATAAGCCATAAACAAGCACAACAACCTAACCATAAATCAAAACCAGAAGCTAATAGAAGACAAATGGGATATTGTACGAGTTGGTAAGGGGGTTATGCCTTTAATTTGGTGGTTAAGCCTTATTTGGCTTATTTTTATGTATAAAAAGGGGTGTGAGGTGAGAGTGGAGATTAAGTTTTTTTTCTTTCAAGTGACGAAGTCTTGAAGCTGTGGAGATAATCGAAAGAGAGGTCTTTTAGAGATTCCATTCCTGCACGTCAGAGCGTTGTTATGCTGCCGAAGTGCTTGGAGAATGATTGTGGTGCTTTGTAATTGATTTTGGAGTTAATCAGATCGGTCTCTCTATTGGAGTGGACCCGGAGACGTAGTCACGTTTGTGACGAACTCCGTAATCAAACACTGTTTGCACTTCTCTTCTTTTCTCTCTTTCTTTCTCTCATTCCCTTCCTTTCTGTTATAATCACCTTGTTATTACTTTCATTTTGTTATTTTCATAAGTTAATTTTGATTTAATTAACTTGGAATAATCATTGTAAAAGCATTGTAAAAGTTAAGCATTTAAATACTGCAATCTAGTCTAGATCCTATACAAATCAAGTTGATATCAGAGCCAGGTTGACTATTATTGCAGTTGTTTTTTTTTAATGCTAACGAGATCCAGGATTCAGAAGGGCGAAGGCAAGCTCGAAGACTTTAATCCTGAGATTGGGAAGCGTAGAACATTTCTGAAGATGTATGTGTCTGGAATGGAGGTTCCTGAAGAGATCAGTGAGCAGGAATTTCGAAGAGCATTCCTTGAGATGAAGGCTAAGGTGGACATTCTTTTTCAAGAGAGACAAGAGCGGAAAGGACGTGAAGGAGGTTCGTCGAAGGAAGATGTTTGTGAAGACAAGAAAGGGAAACAACATGGAGATGGTGACAAGCAACCAGATCCACCCTCTTCTTCTTCTCCTCCCTCTTCTGCTTCTCCTTCTTCTCCATCTTCTCCTCATTCTATTTCTTCTAATCCTTTCAAGAGTGGGTATAAGCCTAAAATTAAATTGGATGTAAAATTTGATTTACCAAAGTATTGTGGTGAACTTAATGCTGAAAAATTGGATGATTGGATTCAGCAAGTAGAAGTCTACTGTAAAGTCCAGAACCTATTAGATGATGTTGATAGGATCCAATTAGCTACTCTTCGGTTAGGAGGTACAGCTTTAACCTAGTGGGAGAGTAAGACTAAGGGGCAAAAATTTCACAACATGGTAGAGTCAGTTTAACTTGGGCAGAGTTTGTTAATGCTCTTAAGAAGCAGTTTTATCCCCTAGGACATATGCAACAGTTAATGATGGACTGGCAAATGTTTAGGCAAGGGAAGGGTCAATCTGTCCAGGAGTACACCCATGAATTTAGAAAAAGGGCTATTACTTTGAATGTTCCTTTGTACACCCAGGATACCTTGTTAAAGTACATAGGAGGTCTGCATTCCTACCTTAGGCATTCCATTTTGGTTTTGAATCCTAACAACTTGGATGAAGTTTGTGTTCAAGCTACCCACTTAGAGTCAAGGGGTAAAGGGTCTTTTATAGATAAGTTTGATAATGATAATTCTGTAAAGAAATCTTCTAAGGTTGCAGAGACAGGGAAAGGAAAGAAGGCAGCTACAGTTAAGAAGGATGAGAAACTTTCTTGCTCTCATTGTGACAAGAAGGGTCATGATGAAGATCATTGTTGGAAGTTGCATCCTGAATTGAAGCTTAAGTGGGCTCAAAGACAGAATCAGAAACAGAAGGGTAAGGAGAAATCCACAAATGTTGTTATGGATCTTGGTTCCGATTCTGATGATGAAACTAAGATAACAGCTATGGGTATGAAAGGTAAAGCTCCTACTTTCAATGTTTCCTTTGATAGTTGTGCTTCTACTTCTAAAGTTAATGATTTCTCTGAAGATAAGAAAAGGAATGAGCTTTTCCATTTAAGGGTTGTTGCTAAGAACAGTAAAATTGATGCACTCATAGATAGTGGTTCTCAAGTTAATCTGATTTCAGAAAGTGTTGCAAGAAACTTGGGATTGAAAACTACATTGCATAAGAAACCTTATCCACTAGGTTGGATTTGTGAAAATGATAAGCTACAAGTAACAAGACAATGCACTTTGAGATTCACAATCACTAGTAAATTTGTGGATGAAGTACAGTTTGATGTGGTTCCACTGGATATCTGTGGGATAGTGCTTGGTAGCCCTTATCTTTATGACAGAAAAGCTATTTTCTATAGGGAAAAGAATCATTATCACTTGTTTAAAGATGGCATTCAGTATATTGTACATTCTCACAGGATTAAGACTGATCGTTCTTTTGCAAACACAGGGCAGTTAAAGAGGGTAATTAATGCAAGTAAAGAATTAACTCTTATGTCTGTCAGCACAGGTGGTTCTAAACTTGAACTTGGAGTAGCTAACCAGGGTCAGATGTTGCAGGATGCACCCGCAGTACAGCATGAGGGAATGATGATTGAAAGCATTGATGGTTCCTTGGGTAAAAATGTTCCTGTTGTGAAGGATCGAATTGTTGTTGATTTATTCTCTTTCATTTCTACATTATTGTTCAGCTTGATGCTAGTCAATTTTTGTTGGTTAGTGGCTACGACAGTTGATGTAGAAGCTTATGGAAGTGATAGAATAATGTTTATGTTCAACAATGTTATTGCAGTCTTCATTGTGCTTATGAGCCAGGTATGCAAATGTACAGAGGATACAGGACAAGTGGGGAGGCCAAGTCCTCACTTAATGTCAGAATAAATGCCACTTTTGGAGGTCCAAAAGGTCTTCAGTGGGGAGGCCTGATCCGGTGGATATTTTCAGTGGAAATTGAAGTGTCTCATTTCTCTTGAGAATCAGCACCATTAGAAAGAGCTCGATGTCCTAATTCCAATGCAACTTGAACGGAGCGGAAAGGAGTCCGTTTGTACAAGTTATGGCCAGTCAAACCTTAGGTCAAACTGGGATCAGAGGGCATCCAGGAAGCGGAAAAAATGGTGTCGTCAAAAGTTGTCAAAGTTGGCATCATCGTGAAGAGCTCGTCGAGATGATTTTGATGGCGTTCATTTCATCGAAATCCAACACCGTATGCTCAAGATATTGGCAGTCAAAGTTCGGTTGACTTGAAGGTACAGATGATGACGTCATCATGCTGACGTGTTAGTCCATACAGTACGGAAGCCAAGTGGACGAATTCAAATGAAACACGGTAGGTGACTCAGATCGTATGGACCAATCATATCATGACACGTGTCCAGCCGTACAGTACGGGCATCCCAGGTGGCAGTCCAGTCATCGGCTTCGTCATCAGACACGTGGTTGCATCGTCAGTAGCTCGGTTAGCACTTTCGGTGTATAGGGGTCTGACACGTGTCTCCCAGTCAACAGTACGCATATCCCGTGAGCGGCTTCGTCAGTGGACACGTCATCCGGAGTGGGCGAATAAGGGCGTTACACGTGTCGGTTGTTGAATGTGGTTGAACGTTGGACCAAAAGTTTGTTGCAACGGGCCGGGCTCGAGCCCGCGATCTCCTCCCAAACTGCCGATCCGTTTTTCCGTTGCACCAAAAGTCCGCGTCAAATATAGAAATAGCCTGGGTTGTTTTTGTTGTTTGAAAATGACGGGCTAAGTGATAAAAGCGAGGCCATCGGGGTTGGAACCGCCGACCCCGTGGCCACCAAGAATATTAAAAGCCGTTGAGCCACTGAATCGCCCACAAATATATATAGAGGTCGGTTAGTTTTGACATGTCTCTGTGCCCGAATATATAACAAAATGGCTTAATAAGCCATAAACAAGCACAACAACCTAACCATAAATCAAAACCAGAAGCTAATAGAAGACAAATGGGATATTGTACGAGTTGGTAAGGGGGTTATGCCTTTAATTTGGTGGTTAAGCCTTATTTGGCTTATTTTTATGTATAAAAAGGGGTGTGAGGTGAGAGTGGAGATTAAGTTTTTTTTCTTTCAGGTGACAAAGTCTTGAAGCTGTGGAGATAATCGAAAGAGAGGTCTTTTAGAGATTCCATTCCTGCACGTCAGAGCGTTGTTATGCTGCCGAAGTGCTTGGAGAATGATTGTGGTGCTTTGTAATTGATTTTGGAGTTAATCAAATCGGTCTCTCTATTGGAGTGGACCCGGAGACGTAGTCACGTTTGTGATGAACTCCGTAATCAAACACTGTTTGCACTTCTCTTCTTTTCTCTCTTTCTTTCTCTCATTTCCTTCCTTTCTGTTATAATCACCTTGTTATTACTTTCATTTTGTTATTTCCATAAGTTAATTTTGATTTAATTAACTTGGAATAATCATTGTAAAAGCATTGTAAAAGTTAAGCATTTAAATACTGCAATCTAGTCTAGATCCTATACAGATCATCCTATGACATTCATGGATGATTCTAGATTGTGCTCTATCCTTGGTGTACGTCCACAGTGATTGGAGTGTTCGTGATCGAAGATTTTTCCGATATGTGCCTGAGTGTTCATGTTCTTGGTCGTCATTGTGGTGTTAGTGTGTTGCAGATCCATGAGGATTAATATTTTATTGTTTGGCATGTTTGGAGATGTTTTTTTGGGTCCTCACTATGTTATGGCTGACTTGTGTTGGTACGCATTGAAATTTATTCATGTATCAAGGCCGATAGTTGTAATTTATTCCTTATTTGTGGTCGACTGAATAATTAATGCAAATTCATATAGCGGATATATATAAGATTTTTTTCCTCATTTAGAGTGTGCTCAAGTGTGCAAGTGATGTACAAGTGCGAATAAAGGTCAGATCATTCAGAGCAGAGTGTGGAAGAGTTTGAATAGGTTTTAGTGTGGCTAATTGGAACTATAATTAGGCTTTTGCAGAAGCTATTCTCTCAATTTAAATTCATCAGATGGATTTAATTTGATTATTGTATGTAAGGTAGAGAGCCTTCCCTTTGATCAATGTTCTCTAGGCAGTGTGCCTGAATACAAGTGCATTCTCTTTTTATTCTTCATTATACTTATAACAGGGTATAATCTTGTGGACTAACATCCACTACGGTTTTTCCCCTCACAAGGTTTCCACGTATAAAATATTTGTGTTGATGTGTCTCTGATGTGTTTTTCTTATGCTTACATTATTAATTATCATATTTGTGATATAAGGAGTGGTTAATGTTATATAAGTTTGATTTTGGTAACAATTGATTCACCCCCTGCCCGCCCCCCCCCCTCTCAGTTTTCTATCCTTGTTTTTCCAAAAATTGGTATAAGAGCTAGTTCCTTTGAAAGAAGCCTAATAGATTGAGGTGTGATTTGAGATGGCATCTTTAGAAAGGATAGCCCTAGATTCGATGGTACAAACTACTCTCTATGAAAATTCAAGATGGAATGTCATTTGAGTTGCATTGGTGAACCTTTATGGTAGATGACACAAATTTCATACAATATTCCTCGGAATGGTCCCTCCTCTGAAGATGAGATCAAGAAAGAATAAATTAATACCAGGTTAGTAGAAACATTGGTGAGTGCTTTGGCAGATTTATAAATGACAAATGTGATGGGTTTGAAGATTGCATATCAGATTTGGAAAAAGTTGGAAACATTGTATGAAGGAGATGTACTAGTGAAAAGTGCTAAGCTATAAAGTCTAAAAGGAAAATGGGAGAGCTTGAAGATGAGTGAAGATGAGAACATCTTTTCTTTCTCGCATAAGATAAATGAACTGGTGATGGAAATTAGATGTATCGATGGAACTATAAATGATGATGAAATTGTGGCTAAGATACTTAGATCTGTGCCCCCTTCCTACAAGACAAAATCTCATGCTATTGACAGTGACGAATATTAAAAAAGACATGTTGATTGGAAAACTTGTTGTATTTGAATTAAGTTAATTTGGCAAGTCTGCTCCTAAGACTGAATCTACTTTCAAGGAAAATGTATCCAGGAAAAAGAGATATGATTCAGGAGAGAGTTCCCAGAGAATATTCAGATATGAAGATGAGATGAAGCAGATTGAAGATGACTCTAAATGTGGTGAGTGGAAGGTACTTATATTTTCAGTGTGTTTAAGTTATTGGAGGCAGTGAGCTGAAGGTTGTGGATGGTGTAAAGTTGTAGTGGTGGATTTCTCCTATTGCCTTAAGATAGTGAATCTCTTTGTAATAGTCATCTTCTATTCTTATTTATTATTGGTAGTGAGTCACCTAGTTGTGAGCCTAATTGTATTTGATGTTGTTATTCATATATATGTGAACTACTCCTCATCGTGGTTTTTCCGTTCTTGAGTTTTCCATGTAAATGTAGTGTTCTTATGTGTTTGGTTGTGTTTGCATTACTATATTATATGTTTACATTCCGCTAATGCATGATAAGGGTTTAAATGATATCGATGGATTGAATGTTTTAAGTGTACAACTGATTCACCCCCCTCTATTTGTCATGTGCATCTAACACCTACATGATTAAGTTGCATTTATCACATTTGTGATGGCTTGGTCATATCTCTCTGCCATCTAGGTTTTTATAGCCTTGAAAAATATACGTCTAGTTCCACTCTAATCATATCTTTATTATAATTTGGATACCCATAGTGTCAACAAAGGTTACTTAAATGACCTAAATAATTGAGTTTTTATATTTTTTATTTATCTCTTTATCTCTTTTTTTACTACATAACATTAGAATCACCAAATAAATATCAAGGACAAATTTGGTATAAATGGTGGGAAACAAAAAATAAGGAAAAGGGTATGCAAATCATCAAACGTAGAGTTTCATCATTATATTACACAATTCCTGTAAAAAATATATATATATATATATATCCTTATACCTTTATAAGAAGAGAGAAAAAGTGAAGTTTGTAGTAATGCCATAATCTGTTTGGTAGATGAAAGAATTTTTTTGGATGGACTGTGACATAAAAATATGTGTTTTAAATTGATTGCAAGGAAGTGCAACACCTAGAATGCAAAAAGTACCACTACAAAGGAAGAAGAACCACCACAAAGAGGAGTATATGAATTATTAGTAAAATAACAAGATATTATATTACATAACATGATAGAGGGATTACCAAAAATCTAGATTATGTCATCATATAGACCTAATACCTAGAGACAATTTACCAAAAAAATAAGTGCAAAGGATGACACCAGTGTAAATTTATAAGTTGAACCGATAGGTAGGAGTTATTGGGGAAAAGGTTAATCAAAGAAATTGTAAGCCCATGTGGTACCAATATTTTTAGTACCAAAGAAATATGGAGAATGGAGGATGTATGTAGATTTGAGAGCTATCAAAATGATCACTATCAAGTACAAATTGTCATTACCAAGGATGGATGACATTATAGATTATTTGAGTGACACAAATTCTTTACCAAAGATTGACCTTGTTGAACATAGGTTGCCATCGATGTCAAAGGATTGTCAAAGGTTGTTGATATTTGTTATCAAAGGGTGTCAAGGTTGTCAAAGATGAAAGAGATTGTAGGAGTACTAAAATTGTCATTTGACTTAATGTTATGGAAGCATGTTGCTTATAAGTTTATAGATTGTCTAATCAATCATATTCTATATTAAGTAACATGAATCAAGTTTTGTTGAGTTGCGATTGCCTCTAGATAGTTGGTGTATTTATCATAGTATGCAAGGTATGTAGTTAGTATGAGTGTTGTGGTTTGGAAGGATATATTTTGGGAAACGAGATTACTCTAGA
Organism: Sequoiadendron giganteum; assembly: GCA_007115665.2. NCBI lineage: Eukaryota > Viridiplantae > Streptophyta > Pinopsida > Cupressales > Cupressaceae > Sequoiadendron > Sequoiadendron giganteum. The sequence goes on from CM021106.1 coordinate 410,357,497, forward strand.
ATTATAAATGTGGTTAGCATTTATCTCAAAAATGTAGTGTTTCTCTATGGTTCGGAAGGAGAGTATGTCTACACTAATTCTATCTGTTTCCTAAGTTTTCAAAGAATTTTTTCAACATGCAAGAAGCTTGAAGTGTCATAAGGTTTTTCAAGCTATTCAAAGTTCAAGGCATGTACAATAATGGCTAGTAGCGTGTAGAATTCAAATCTTGTGTGTGGAGTGAGGATAGGACCCAATTAAGGTTCATGTGGTAGCGCACGATATCAAGTTTTTTTTATGGAAAAAAAATTATGTTTGGACTATTGTATTACACATTTCATGTAATTTGAATTGGCTCCATCTTATGTTGACCTGGTTATATGTGGATCCTTGTTCGACATGGAAGAGTTTCAATGTATTGTCATGCATATATTTCAAATTTTCAGATGTATTATATCATGTACCAGTTAGATGTTTTGTTAGTTGTAATGGTTGTGATCAAGTAAGGTGATTTTGAGTATAGAACTATGAAGAAAAGAGGGAGTGCTAGTATTAGAAGATCATTCTCAGTATGGAACTATGTCAGCTATGAAATTGGTGCATATCAGAGTTATATTTCAAATTTTCCATTATCTTTGTATTCTAATAGGGCTAGTATTCTTCCTATTGTATTGTTCCGGTAAGGATTGGTGTCTCTTTCTAGTGGGGATTGTTGTCTCTAGTAGGTTGGTGCCTATAGATTCAATAGGGGATCTGTGTCTCTGATAGGTTGGTGCCTAATTCATATTGTAATCTCACCTATTATATTTCTATATTATGAGGTTGGATTTGGACAGTACATCCAAGTAGATATTCTCACCATGGTTTTTCCATATTGGATTTCCACGTACATCTGGTTTTATCTTGTTTTTTGTTATGATTATTTTTTTGTGTGGTTAAGTGATATTCATGTTGAAAAAGTATATAATAGTAGCAAAAGTAAATTTTTTTGAATTTTTTGATCTACTAACTCACCTCCTCTTAGTAGATTGTATGCCCTTCAAACCTAAAGAGTGGATATCACTAGATTAGGATCAGAGAGGGAGATGAATGGAAGATTGTATTCAAGATAAATGAGGGAGTATACAAGTGGTTAGTTATGCCTTCTGGGTTAAAAATGCATTGAGAACATTAATTTGTTTGATGAATGAGGTATTGAAGGAATGTTTGGGTAAGTTTGTTATTATTTACTTGGATGATATTCTAATTTTTAGTAAGACCAAATAAGAACATTTGTAGTACATTAGGCAAGTATTTTAGAGATTGAAAGAAAATAATTTGTTGATAAATATGAAGAAATATAGTTTCATGAGGAAAAAATTAACATATTTTGGGTTTTTCATTTATGTGAAAGGATCAAGAAGATGGATCTCAAGAAACTAAGAGAAATTGTTAAATATACTACACCTCATACATCAAAGAGGTAAGATCTTTTCATGGGCTGTAAATTTTTTGTAGGGATTTCATCAAATGTATAAGGATATAAGGATATTTGTTCAAGAATGTAAGACTTGTCAAGTTGCCAAGGAGAGTAGTTATACCACTAGATTGTATCAACCTTTGACAATATTGAAGAGACCTTGGGAGGATATCAACATGGATTTCATATTAGGACTACCAAGGACACAAAGGAGACATGACTCCATAATTATGGTAGTAGATTTTTTTTTCTAAATTGATGTATTTCATTCCTTGTAAGAAGATCCATGATGTTGTACATGTTGACCTATTTTTCAAGGAGATTGTATGAATTAATTTGAAGCATAATATTAGAAAAGGACACAAAGTTCACATGATAATTTTGGAAAGAATTATAGAAGAAGATGAAGGTCAACCTAAAATTCAATTCCAAATTTCACACATAGATATATGGAAAAACATAGGTAGTAAACAAGAGATTGGGAAATTTGTTGCGATGCTTAATGGGAGACAAGAAAAAAAAATGAAATATAATTCTATCATATGTAAGAAGAGTTTAAATACAACTCAATGAACATAAGTATAGGGAATACACCATTTGACATTGTGTCTGGATTGTAACCTAAAGGAGTAACATAAATCAAATACATTGGTAAGGAAACCAAAAGGAAGTGCAGAGGTAGAATAATTTATAGGATAAATGGAAACAATACATAATCAAGGGAGAACTTGGAGAAAATGAACAATAAGTACAAGTGATAGGTAGATGTAAAGTGAAGACATAAATAATTTGTTGTCAGGTATGAAGTTATAGTATATCTTAGAAAATATATTTCCAGCGGGCATATCTAACAAGCTAAAGATGAGAAAGTTTGGTCCATGTAAAATTTTCAAGAAGTTTGATTCAGGGAACGTTTATGAGGTTGATTTACCGAAAGAAATTGGTATATAACCTATATTCAAAATCATAAATATTCATTGGTACCATGAAGACCAATCAAGTGACAACACCACATAAGTCTTTTGGTAAAAGTACAAAGTTGTGTCGCACTTTTATAAGGAAACAACCAACACCGATCAAACTTTTAAAATCGAATCACTAAAAGTGGCATATATGTTTAGAATTTAGAAATGATGTAAATTAATAAAATGCACATTTTTAGTATATTTTATGTTTGTATTGAAAAAACATATATTTGAATATAGTTTTTTTATAAATTGACACTATAATTTAGTTGTTGATAAAATGCTAAAAACATGAAGTTACTTGTGACGTCACTCTTTATATAGTAAATTTATTTATTTTTCCTTCAAATATTTTGTGTCTATTAATAAGTTGAACCTTTAGTGCATGGATTTATGAATTTTGATAAATACATGTTTTTAAATAAATATTAAAATGTGTGTACTACACACAATTATTTCTATTTGGCATCAACTTTCACATTATCTAAAATATATAAAAAAATGTTAGTGTAAACAATTATTTTCTTACACTCACCTAAGCTACTTAGCATGTTTTTATCTAGTATTTATTTATGCAAGTAATTAGTTTATTAGCTATTTTCTCTAGATTTGGATAAGCTTTCTTCAAATAAACTTTACATCTTTTTTACCTCCAGTTGAACTCCATGCATTATGTGAGACCTTGATTTACCTCAAGCTCCAGTTGAACTTTGTTAGACCTTGAGTTATATCATGTATTGCCTTGCTCTATATAAAGCAATGGCTATTTGTATATTTTAACACACAAACTCTTATTTGATATATAGAATACAATCTACTCTAGCACATTTTTTGTCATGCTTTCCTAATCTTTCATTATATCTTAGGCTTATTTAACAAAAAATCTTACATAGTATCAAAGCCCAAATTTGTAGCCCCCTATTCAATTTCTGAAGAGATCTAGCCTTGAGTTTTTTTTAGTGCGTCTTGGACAAAAGTCAATCTTACCATCGTGATCAAGAGGCTGAAGAGATGAATTATGACATAAAATTTGCTTGGGTTTGGAGTTGGGAGAAGAAAAAGAAAAAAAATGGTTCTAGAGGTCGTACAACCTCCAAAACCCTAGTTTGTACAACATTTTTTCAAAAAAAATTAAAAAATTAAAAGTTTTTGGGTGTTGTCTATATTAATCAAGCCACACCACTAGTTCAGGTGGTGGCCACCAGGTATCGCTACCCCTGGCAGCTCTCCCTAGCCATGCCACTACAACAAACCACTCATCGGCATCCTTGGAATATTCCTAAATATTTTGTGGAATATTCTTCCCATCACTCCATAGTGTAGCCCCCGCAAAAGCCACCGATCATATTAGGATCAGGTGCTCAAGTCTCAACCCCCATGAGCCCTTTTGAATTCTAGTGATGGTCACTTGGGTGACTAGCAGCTCTACCTAGCACCCTACCGCCAGCCGCTAGTCACACATGTGATTAGGGGCTAATTTTTTTAGCCCCTTGAGCACCGTAATTTCTGTAGGTAATTTTTCCATATTGTCCTCCTATTTTAATTTATAGGCCTTTGAAGTCAAATCAGTTGTTTTCAATCTGGAGTGCATAACTTTTGCCTCATTTATCTGATTTCAACGATTCAAGTGACATCAAAAAGCTGATTCAGTCCTCTACACATATATCAGGCCTATTTTTTCATAAATTTAAGTAGGTATTTCTTATTTCAATTAGATTTCGTATCTTAATTTTGTTGAAATGCACAAGACAACTGAGAGGGGGGGTGAATCAGTTGTATAAAATTCTTTACTTCCTAACTTAATCAATTCCACTTTATCTTCAATCTATTATTAAGTATGAACATGAAAATGGAAATAACAGAAACACAACTCCAAAGACACTAAATTTACATGGAAACCCCAATAAGGGAAAAACCATAGGGAGGATTAACTCACAGCATAGTAGTAATGCAATACTAAATACAAAAAGGCTCACTGCCAGAGGGCTCACTACCCAAATACAAAGGCTCACTACTAGATCTAGGGCTCACTGCCTTAGGACTCACTATCCAAAAAGAGAGGATCATTGCCTAAAGAAAATAAAAAGAAATAGATATTGATCCACCACTAGAAGTTACACACACTTCGCAAATAGATCAAAAGATTATGAATATAATGAATTACTATTTCCTTAATTCACTCTTCCACACTCTACTTTTCACATTTTTTTTCACACTCTTCTCTTTCTCAGATCGAATGATGGATGGATGTGAAATTTGCTACAACTTAACTTGCTTGTATACCATCTTCAACCTTAAAAACATCCTCCAAGATTAGATTATACAATTTCATTTTACAAATTCAAACTAGCTCGACTGCTCAACATTCCCGTAGTGGATAAGAATGTGAGGGGATCAAATACATGTTTAATTTAGGACCCAAAAAATATCTTAGATCACGCACACACTTCCTCTAGTTGATGCAAAAACCAAATGTAATGTGTAGACACCATATCGAAAAAACCTAATGAAAACATAAACAAACTTTGAAGTACGCATGTCATCAACAAGATAAACACACGCGGATTGCTCAACATGCTTCACTAATATTTTTACCATCTCTAAGAATAACTTAGATATGTCTGTAACAACTTCAACAAACTTCATTTGCAAATAACACTTTACCAGTTCAACCGGGACAACCAACAAAACATAGAGACTCCAAAGCAGGTCTTCCAGAGCTCCAAACCACAAGAAACCTTGTCAAAACACAAAGACCATCAAAATAAATAGTCTCCCAAATCTATACAATCTAAAGAAAAATATCAAAAGACTGCGGAACCAAAACATTTATCCCAGTCAATAACCATATAACTTTGAAAAACCAATTCACACACCGATGAACATAACTTTTTCTCTCCATCAAACTAGAAGCTGAAACTGAGAATATATAATCCATTTAAGCATATGAACACACCTATGAATTCGTGTAGGCATTAGGTCAGCACAGAAGAAACATGGACCACAATATCAGAGCACGCTCAGAACACACTTCAACACAACTTTCATTATATTTCAAATTTTCTCAAAAGACTTGGAAAAAACCAACTTACTCAACTTGTATAGTGTTGACATAAATGAAAACATTAATGACAACACCACCAAACACATCCTACATGCAACACCTTTTTGGGTTATTTTCTTGGAAAACATGCAATAAAAGTCATTTTTTTTGGATTCAAAGGGGAATTTGTTTTGTGTTGAGGGGATTAATACTATTGCAGTAGTTCGTTACAGTATTTTTTCATCATGGATCCAACTCAAATTACTCTACTCACTCCATACAACTATTATAGTTGGAAATCACAAATTGAGATAAATCTGAAGAAAGCAGGGCTACACAGAGTTACCATGGGTATAGAACTTGAACCTGCAGGTGTTGCTAAGAAGAGAAAGTGGTTTAATAAAAGTTTTGAATATTTTGGTACATTATGCTAGTCTATGTCTCTTGATCTTCTCTTTGATCTAAAAATAAACACAGTTGAATCCAAAAGCTTGCTCTATAACTTCATGGACTGTGGAAAAATCATACCAACTTCTCTTTCATGTTGAATCTTGCACGACACCCAATCAGATATAGACTCAATTGGATTCCTTTTTTGGGAAGCAAGATACTATGAGAGGATTTTAGTTGGAGAATGAGCTTATCAATTTGGCTCCTCGATATTTTGATTGTATTCATAACTTCTTCACCAAACACAAATCTATTAGATTACAGTTGAAACAATGTGATATTGAGAAGAATGATACTCAATTGGTTCTTTCTATTCTTGCCAGGGTTGGTCCTAATTATTTATTTTTTGTTTCTACTTTCTATGCCACAAAAGATGCACTTGGTGTTAGATTCATTATGCCTTCACTTGATGATTTTGCTAAATCACTCACTCGAGAGCAGGAAAAGTTGGTATAGATGGGCTCATTGAAGTCTCCAACATCAAAGGCTCTTATTGCATCTCTAAGCACTACAGATTAGAAGGCCTCTAATGGTAAAGGAAAGAAACCAAATAACAAGGATTCCAAGTATAATGAGCAAGCCAAGGAATCAAAATCACATGATACCTTAGATTCTTCTACCTCTTCAAAGAGGGATTCATCTAAGAAGGATCAACCTAAATGTTCATATTGAAAAAATACATGATGAGCATTACTGTTATGCAAAGCAGATTGATGAGCTGAAGAATCTTCTTCAAAAGAAAAAAAATTAGTTGCCTTCATCCTCTCCTTCCACCACATCACCTTCACAATCAAGGTTAGTCAGAATGGAATGTGGAGAAGAAAATAATAAAGGCCATACTCTTCTTGCATCCACAAATCTTCAATCTAGTAGATGGCTTCTTCATTTAGGAGCCTCACATCACATGGTTGCATCTTTGGGTATGTACTCTTCGTATGAGCCTTGCTATTTGCCATAGATTTTGATAGGTAACAATACTTACATGAGTGTTACTAGGAAAGGATCCATAGATGTTGATGATGGCACATTTCATGATGCACTTTATATTCCTTCATTGACTTCTAATCTCCTTTCCATCTATCATATTACACATAGTGGGGCAAGTAAGACCTTAGAGTTCACACTTGATTCAATGTTTATCAAAGATTTACATACTAGAGATATTCTTGCAATTGGGTTCATAGATCATACATCTTGATTGTATGTTTTCTCACATTTTTCTCTAGATGAGCAAGCACCATTACTGATTGATCCTCATTCACATGCATTTAGAGTGGATCAGATATCTAAGGAGAGGTTTGGTCACTTGAACTTATATTAACTTCCATCATCCACTTTCATTCATGAGACTTGTGATGAGATTCTTCCTCCTACAACTCTTGCATCTTCAAAGTTCAGTTCTTTTCATAAGGATATTTCCAATCTTTGGGTTTCAGTTTTGCGGGATGACTACTTGCTTGGCATTGCAAAGTTATCCATTGAGTCACACATTACATATATTGGGGACACCATTGAGGATATTCAATTCCTCTTAGATGATAGATATGGTCCACCAGTCATCACATCAACATTTCCTTTAGAGGTTGTTCTACTTGCATCTCCACAGTTGATTGATTCAACTTCATTTAATTTAGACATGTGGACCTTTGATCATTCTTCCATGCCATCAATCATGAGACGATTTCTCTAGAGAGAGTTTCTCCTTCATGCACCATTCGATTTATTTATTCTTAAGGGGAGGAACAATTTTTGTTGTAGTTGGATCATCTTCAAAATCCTTCTTCGAGCATTGACTTCTAGCAGAGGAGCTTCTACCTTATGGGGGAGATTCATTGTTGCGTCCTTTCTCACCTATGGGGATGACCTTGTTTGTACTTGTGTTACTGAAGCAACACTTGGGGGTAATTTTGAGTCCTCCTTTTCTTAGTCACACATATGATTTCATTTTCTTTTATCTCTCTTTTGGAGAGGGGTTTTTCCCATGATTTTTTCTCCTTTTTCCAATTATGAGAGATTTCAATTGCTTGTTCATGGGTAGTAACTCATTAGGCCTTGTAGTCAGGACCTATTGTGATAGGTAATTGCATGCAGGTGTTTCATGGGATTTGTGGATTGAATCTTCAATTCTAACAAAATTGTACCATCTTGATTACAATAATTTATCTAGTGCATCACATTTTTTCAAATTTTCTAATAATTTTTAATATTTTTCTTGGCATGATAATCAACCTAATATTTTTCTATTGATATCCTACTTTTAGTGAAAATAAAATATAAAATATAAATAATAATTAATCTATTAAAAAAAGATTTTTTGAAAACTACACTTATGGATCTCAAAAAGAGTATTTTTTATATTTTTAAAAATGTTATTTTCACAAGTAGGAGTTGTTGAAACATTAATTTTTTAAATAATTTTATTTTTTGGTAAATTGGCCTCAAAGTGGTTCTATATATGCATTTAGTCAACAATTTTAGTTAGAAAATTTATGCACATTTCTAACTTAGCTAAAATGAATCTAAGTAGATCACATGTTTGATAAAAAAATGATATTTAGTTAGAAATAGTTAAATTCACTTGTGTTGATAAGTTGGATGAAAGTGTAATGCAACTTTGTAATTTTAGCCTCTTTAGAAGAACTACTGCAACAACCACAATAATATATAGAGAAAAATTTGGACGGTAGAATTGGATGCAACACCAAAAACAAGTAATATGAAGAATGCCTGGTTAAATTGGAAAGGAAGACCAATAGAAGACTCATCATAGATTTCATGAGTTGAGGTGGAATACCCTGGTTTCCCTCTTGAATAAGAAAAGTGTGGGACTCACTTTTCAAACAACCTTGAGTGTATGATGTGAGAGAATCTCAATACAAATGACCACATCCACCAATAAAACTCTTTTAGCTCATGATAAAGAATAAAATTTCTATAATAACTCACTTACATCATATCCAAATCTCAAGAGTTTTGGATCAAATTATAAAAAGGCTATCATTGTTAAAATAACACAGTTTAGAACAATCAAAATTTAGTTCATTGGGGAGGTTTTTGAAACCTTTTTGTACCTTGCAGCATTCAAACCAACATATCTCAAGGTAGTGCAAGAACAAAAGGAATTTCAACTAGAATTGCATCGAATTTTTCATCATCTAATGCTTCATCAATGAGTTTTGGCTGACCTCCACGTTACATCAAAGATTAAGATTTTGAATTTCTTATAGCTGATATGGATCATTACTAAAGATTGGAGCTAATATATAATGAGCTCTAGAATTAATATAATTGATCTTTGGTGGACAATATTTAGTGAGTTAGTAAGTGATAAAGTAGTGTAATAGAGTGATAATAGTTCTTTTTCATATCTTAGCATATAAGCTTGTATTAATCTTGTGGTCCAATCTATATTTATAATTTATGTGTGATATGCTAGTGAGCCAATTGTAAGAATCTCGTGTTAATGAATCAATGAGAATTTATTTTTTTGTTCTGTGTTAATTTCACCATGTTAACTCTCAAATACATGTAGGACAATCCTTTCTCTAGACTTTGAATTTATGACTATAGTATCACCATCAAAAGTGAAGATAATAAAGAGCAATTAAAAAATACACCTAACAAAACATATGTAACACAAAATAATAAGACACAACCAAACCCTACTACTCAACTCTAAGAAAATTTTAGTATTTTTCCTATATTTGTTAGCATCCAAAAAAAATAGAATAGAGAGCCACTGAAAAACAAAAAAAAATCCAAGATAAAAATATTTGCAATAATGGCATAAAAAGAACAACTATATAAAATGACTATGAAACTTCAAAATTTCAACATGCAAAACCCCAAACTTGATCTGTAGACCAACCACCACCATCACACCATAAAGACAACATGAGTTGAACTCCAAGCCAACCATGCACTCTCCATCAAACACAAAATATAGCCATAAATAGACATAGAAAAACATCACTCACATATAATTTTGGTATTTTTTCATGATAGATATTATTTAAGTTTAACAATGGTCTTCAAATAATTAAAAATGTGTCAATAGAACTAGTGAAAGCCAAAATAAATTATAAAAAAAATAATTATATAATATGTCTCACCACTAAAAGTGAAGAGAACAAAGAACCATTCAAAAACTAATACACCCAACAACAAAAATTGTAACCTAAAACAACAAAACACAATTGAACACTTCATTACAACCCCCTAAAAATCCATTATTTTCTTATAGTTGTTAGCATCAAAAGTAAATAGACCAAATAACCCTTCAAAAATAAGCACACACCCAAAAAAAGGTATTTGTAGAAATGAAATGAAAAAAAAACTATATAAAATGATAGAAAACCTTCAAAACCTCATAGTGAAAAGCCCCAAACTTTCTATCTAGACTAGCCACCACCACTGCACCATAAATGAAACAAAATTTGTGCTATATACCAACCATGCACTCTATAAAAAAGACCTCATTCACACAAAGTTAAAAATTATGAATGCTAACAAAAATTAAATACGCATACCTGTCAATGCAACTATAAAGCTTAAATAAAATTTGTCTTCTATTTATATTCATCACTACTAGCAAGTTTCAAATTACAACACATACCATATGCATAAAAAAAATTAAACAAAAATATTACTTTCACCACCTTGATATGCAACTTGAATATTAATTAATTAATTAATGACCAAGAGGAATCAATATTTTATCTCAGACACTCAAATCTTAGCTCTTTACAAGGAAATCCCCCTATAACATATCAAGTGATGTGCAACAGACCCTCATCCACACACTACGGGCAAATCAAGAGTTGAACCCATGACCTTGGCTACCTAAAGTTCAATAGTTGAGATTAAATCAAGTGAGTCAACCCTAGGGGTCACATCAATTTTTTCTTCCTTCTAATATTTATACATAGTGTAGACACCTAAAATATTCCCTAGTCATCCATCACCTAAGCCTAATTGGTCAATTCCCTCACCTAGGCCTAGTCACCTTCACTTAGTCCTGATCGACTAAACATATCACCTAGTATAGTCCCATTTACCTAAAGTCCATCACTTAATTAAATAATCTTATTATTTAGTTAATCCCCTTTCCAATCTCACCTCATAATAAATCAATAAATAATTATCATATTCAAATTATTTTATTTCTCACACATGGCTAAAATAATTAAATAATATTTATTTAATTATGCATATATTCCCTCAACACATTCTAAGAATAAAGGGAACTTAAGAACACTTTTCCTAATGATCCCATTATTCTCTCAAGCCATTCAAAGAATCTAGCCCCACTAGATGCGCATGTCCCTTATTTCCCTCATGCTCACAACCACTTACTAAACTTAGTAAGTTCACCCTAACCATTCACAATCAAACCTCAATCTCCACCCTCCATCCTCTCCTTGATCCTAGGGAAATCCTATCAACCATCCTCTACCATTGACCTCACAATTATATTGACCATCTATTTCTCCCTTCTAAAATTTTATAAATTCATACACTTTTTTATTCATTCAAAAAATGATCATCACTTAGTCTAGGTACATGATGTTAAAGCAGGTATCTTCAAGGCAAAGGAACATTCATATATCAACCAATCAAGGAGAAAAATAAATCACAATAAGGTTTTATGGTAACATTTATTTTAGTTCTTGATTTTGTTATGTTATTTTTAATTTCATTATGAGCTCTATCTAGAGGTAAGCAGTGGTTTGAAACCAAAATATTATGCCAAACATTAGTTTCCATTTTAGTTTTTAAATTATTTCTTACATTTTGGTGACTTCGTTGGGAAATTTATCCCTTATTTAACTCCATTTATATGATTTTTTGTCTTAGATTATTTTTTGTGTAACTGGTCTTACAAGTTCTGAAAGTGGCTTTAGAGGATAACTTTTTATAGTTATGTTTAGGAGAAAAATAAACTGCATCATTGCGTTTGAAACAACCGATTAACAAAGTTTGACATAAAACGCTTGATACTTTTCTTACCAATTTTTTAGTGTTTTTTGGGGCATCTTGACCTCTAGTTGTATGAAATTTTGTGTTACTGAATAGAACCATAGGCCAAAAAAAATGTATTGTATAGACAACAATACATAGTAAACAAAATGAATAGGTGAGATAAATATAGTATTTTTGAAACACATGTATACAATTGATTTTAAGCATATACATAATGGTTTGTAAGGCTTTTAGGTACTTGGGAAGAGTTGGTGTTACAACTCAAAACTTTGGAGAGTGTATTGGCAATGGAAACCTATGCACAATATTAACTACTCTTCAAATTTGGAGGGGAAGCTCCGTCTTTTGCTGATATGTGTAAATAGTAAAGTATTCTAAATTCCTCTTTTTGACTCGGCTAGTAGAGGCACAAGGTTATAAAACCAAGAACATTGAAGCTAAGGTTTTCTCTAGTTTTCATAGATCTTAACTACAACTAGGCTAGCGCTAAAACTATCATATCTCCTCTAAAAAACTAAAGCAAGAGGAATTAGGAGCATGTGGTAATGGTTGATGATAAACTCTATCTCAGGATTCCCAAGGAAGTGGAACACCTATCTGAGGTGTAGGCTGAAATGAATATCATTGGAAACAACATCAAACATCAAGCTAGTTCTCAAGATTCCCAAGGAGGTGGAACACTTATCGAAGGTGTAGGTTTAAAGTAGATTACTAGAAGAAAACACTAAACAACAATATTTATTTCTAAATTCCAAAGGAGGTGGAACACCTATCTGAGGTGTAGATATGAAAGGGATTATTAAAAACAACATCAAACAATAATCTCTATTTCTACATTCCCAAGGAGGTGGAACACCTATCCGAGGTGTAGATATGAAATAGATTATTTAAAATAGATAAATTTGGGACATAAAATTGCGTAATGAGACACACACATAATGAACGATCAAACCAACTTTATATTAAATAAAGTGAACTAATAGAGAATAGCAATCTTACACAGCAAAGTGGGCACAACAATTTGTTATCATAGAAAAAGTTAAAATACAAATTAGCAAGGGTTCTTTTATTTATAGAAGTTCAAAGGAGTAGGGAACCCTAAAATCTCCTTGAGTTAACATCAGTCTTGCAACCATGCAAGATTTATTATTAAGTCTAAATGTATGCAACTTAACAGTTAACTAGAAAAACTACCTCAGTTAACTGATTCTAAACTAAACTAATTGGACTATGCAACATGCAAGTCCTTATTGATATGAAAGTCAACTGATAACCAACATCAATCAATTGAAATCTAACTAAATGAGAACTCCATATGTACATAGGTGATTCCAAAATAAACATGCAATGATATGTGGGACGGTGAGTTAACTTGGAAAGAAGAATCAAGTTAACTATTGTTTCTAATGTCTATCATGAAAAGGTGGGACATCCTAATTTATAATTCACTGGCCATGATCTCAAGCAATTAACCCCTCCACGAGGTTGTTGATTGCAACTTCTTCATCCAGAGATCCTCACATGCCTCAACTCTTAGTTTACTGCTTGTTAGCTATTTGAGCAATCTAGGAAATATCTGCACACTTCAACTGGTAGTTCACTGATTGGTAACTTTGGCGGCTCTATAAATTGAGTGATGATCTTTGTTTCTTCTATAGCTTGATGCTTCTAGTGCTCTTCTTGATTCTTCTCAATGGAAGAGTGTTGCATGATGAAATCGCAAAGTTTGAATACAAACACTCTAGTTGTGAGAAATGTCTATGAACGCGTTATGCACATAGAATTCCAATGGTATCAACCCTCTAAACTGGCCTAAGAAGGCAATCAAATATACGAGGTATGAAACCACGTGGACTTTGAGTGTCAACACTTGTCAAAGTGTCTTAAATCAACCCTCTGGATGCATTTGATGCAAATCGGTGTCAGGTTTTCTTATGAAACCATGAATCAATACCGATTTGGTCTTGAATTTAGTTTAAGTGAATTGCATATTGAAAAACTAGATTGTTGACTATAAACATGGATATGTTCTAACAAATTTACCGAAAAGCTAAAAATAGCTTCTAGTGAGGCTAAAAATAGTCTGTCGAGGGGCAATTTTTCTGAAAAAGTTATGAGATATGGGTTTTATAGAAAATGTATTTCTAAGTCGGCCCAGATCATCAAAAATTCAAAAAAAATGACTTTTACTTAGGCATGCAATGGCTTTTCAATGTAGAAGTGACATAGGGCACCGGGACTATTTTTCCCAAAAAAACTGACATATGGGTTTTGTTGGTGCATGTGAGCTGATCAAACCTAGTTTCTTTGTTTTGGGAATTTTTGACTTTTTTTGGAAACCCTAATTTTAGGGCGCAGGGGCAATTTTCCTAAAACAATCTGACACGTGGGTTTTATTGCCAACACTATGCTAAGTGAACCTAGATGACTAGATTCTGAAAAAAAGATGTCATTTACTTGTGCATGCAAGAGAAAACCTAAGACAAAGATGGAATAAATGTAAGAGAGAAGATAGAAGTTATATTATGCCTCTATCAATCTTCAAGAAAATCGCCTCCTTGTCTTAATCTAATGAAATCTGCCAAGAATCTGTTGGAAAAATGAAGAATGCAAAACTATCTTGTTGAGAAATCTGGACCTGTAACTACGAAGAACACTAAAAAATTCCTCCTGTAGGACCTCCAAATCTTTCTTTCACAAGAAAATATGTGTTTTCCTTCAACGTGTGATGAATAAAATGGAATCCTAAGTGTATATTTAAAGAATTTTCATGAGTTAAGGTTTCATATGCAAGTAAAACCCTAAATTTAGGATGCAAAATTCTCATTGGACCTCATTCAGTTCATAGAAATGAAGGTTGATCCTTCAAATAGGTGCCACTCAACATGCAAAGAAGAAACACACCACATGCAAAAATAATGGAGTATTTTGTAGTTTGATTCGGAGGTGAAACTGAAGTTTTATTATTATTTTAATTCAATTTAAAAATCCCTCCATTATAGGGCAACCAAAGCACTCTAGTTTCAAAAGGCAAAGTTTGACTTTAGGCACCATTATTCTCAGACTTGGAAACTTTCTTGAAATTTCCAAATTTTAGCCTTTGCAAAGATCATCGAAGCTTTTGTTTGACCCTAAATTCTGAATGCTCGATTAATCCTATAGTTGAGCTAACCAATTCATCGTGTGGCCGGATCAAGTCTGAAAATATGTTCCTGGAAGCTGTGAAAGCTAGAAAAATTATTTGGTACCTTGGATTTTAGGGTGCCTTTTTCCAAAAGGGTGCATGTTTCACTAGACTTAGCCATTTTTGGATTTTGACCCTCCATGCTTCAATCTACAACTCTCAGTGATTGACGATTCCCATTGACAAGATACTGAATCCATCGTGAAGCTAAAAAAAATCTACAAAGGATGACTGTATGTGCAAGTTTTGAAATTTGATTTAAATTTCTCAAATTCAAGGGCACTCGTGGCCTACAGGGGTGTAATTGACCTTTTGAGACTGATTTTGCACTTTGTAACTTTCAATGAAATGCCCCACTTTGACCCTAAATTCTAGAAGTTGGACTGCTTTGATGTTCGTGTTGATGATCTCATCGTGGAGATTGAACAACTTGGAAGAGATGTTCTTGGGAGTAATGAAGCCAGAAGACTCCATCTAAGGACCCAGAAAATTGGGCACATTTTCCAAAAGGTTGCATTTTTCAACACAGTCAAATTTCTACTTTCTTTCGTCTTTGGTGTTTTTATGTTGATTCTGCATCCACGGGTGTTTGACAGGTCTCAAACGTTGATGGTTGGATTCATTGTGTAGCTAGAAGGATTCTGTGCATATCTCTTGAAGAACACAGTTGTCGAAAACCTCATCTAGTTGACCAAAAGGCTAGGAACCCTAGGCCTGTAGAGGTACATTTTGACATTTTGACTTTCATAATATCCATCATTTTACGTCCTCGTTGGATCAACAACTACGGTCACTTAGTATGTCATATGGACTAGCGAACAGATTCATCATGCACCTGGGTTGAAATTGAAGAGACCACCTAGAGATGGTCATTGCAAATTCTAACATCTAGCAGGTTGTATTCTTAAGCACCCCTAAGCTATAGGGATGCAATTTCTGAAACTGATTTCCATCTTTGACGTTTGTTTCTTCTCGCATCTTCTTCCTATGTCGTCATTTACCAGTGTTTTGCAAATCTAATGGATTCACTTGATGATTCACTGGAAATCAAGCATAATTTCAAAGAAGATGATTGTATTCGCAAGCATAAACAATTGTATTTAGGCTTTCAATTTCAAGGGTGCCCCTGGCCTGCAGGGGTACAATTAGCTCCAACATTGGTGATTTTTCATATGCTTTTCACCTCTTTCATGCTTCGTGAACACCATGTCGCTTGTTGAATTGACTGTGTTGAAGAATTATTGTTGTCGACGTGAGTACTACATTTCACCACTTTTATGTGTACAGACACTACAAAGTTGACATGGGTGTTGATTGCACAAGCACCTCCCTCGTAGCAAGGTGTACTATTTCCAAACTTAAAATATTTATCATATTTTTCACCTTTAGAAAATCCCCTCCGTTGTGAAGCATCTTTTTCAGCATAGAATCTTTTGTGATGATTTTGAGGCTTAGATTTTGAAACTTGGTACTGGCCAACTTCCATTGATGACCACAACGGTCCTAACTTTTTTCTTGAAAAAGTGAAATAGACCCATCAAAGCTAAACTGGCCTTTTCTTGATTCTAACTTCCCCAATGTGATTGTGACATGAAATAAGCCAATCAATATTATTTTCAAGCAATTCTAAGAAGACCCTATTTTTTAGGGTTTTTCCTAAAAATCGAGGCTCAAAAACCCTAATTTTTAAAATTTTCAAAATTTTATAGTATCTTCTAGACATAAAACCGACAAAAATCCCATGCTTAGTTTGACCTAAAGCTAAATTTTAACAACAATTTTATGAGATTTGGACCAATTTAATCAAAGTGCCTTGATGAAGCAAAATAAATATTTTGGGTACAACATTAGGCTTTGTCTAGTGACCATGTCGGATACTTACGGCATAGGAGAACTGAGAAATTCTAGTTAAAAACGTAGACCAGTGTGATATCAGTCGGGCATTGGAGTCAGGACTTTCCTAATCACCTAAAAAATTGAAAACTTTCCTAAAATCACCAAAAAACATGACGAAACTTTATGGAATGCAGAACTACATTACGACATAAACAAAAAACAAAAATATAAAATTACTCCACCCCTGAAGGGATGGGGTTCTTTGGATATTATTTGTTTTATGGCAATGGGAAGAGCCTTCCATTAATGCCTTTTCTACCTTAAATGCTTTACTTCTCTCCTGATGGGAACTGCAAGAGGCAATCCCTCTAGGATGAATATTCTCAGGTATTCATACATCCAGGCAGAGGTACACTAAAGAAAGTCAGAATATGATGCAAATGAGAAAGTTGATACCCCTGAGGCATTAGTTTTTCTATCGTCCATCCTCAGTATGTTGAACTCTTCAAACCAATCGATCGAGTTCCAAACTCGATTTCTATACTGTCGTAGGTGATCTTTTCTAACCTGAAAATATCCTTTGATTGCGTCATTGAACAACTCTAGATCACCTTTAACACATAGGAGCTTGATTCCCATGTCTTCGACATCTTTTAGGCCTAACAAAATCACCTCATTTTTAGCTTTAGTGAGTTCCAATTGCACAGATGGATGCAACTATCCTTTAGGCTGGGAGATGATCAATTCCCCTACTTCTAAACTTGCATTTCAACAGACTCCATTGAACTGCATTGTCCATAACTTTGTATCTTTTGTTGGTCTCGTTTCAAAACAAGCAATGTTTTAGTCTTTAGTTTCTATCTCTAACAAATTCACACAATTACCAAGACCCATTTTAGGCTTTTCTTCTATTCAAACAGATGGCTTATGCACAACCTTCTTATTTACAATGTTGAGAATCAGATCTAGTTGTTTTGGATGATCCTGAAGATATTCCAACTGAGAGATTTGTGCCTTGGTCTTTATCATGGATGCTACGATGTCAAAATTTGTTGAAGATTTCTCTTGAGCAACTGGCATGGTGTTCTCATGTGAAGGTTTGGATTTAGAAGTGGAAAGCACTTATTTTCCTTTTTCATTTGATTTCCATCTTTGTTCTTCTTCTTTTTGTTCTTTGAAGTATTGAGCACATGTGAACACAAACGTTGAAATTTTTTCATGATTCACTGTAGGAGCATACTGACAGTATTCTTCTTCTTGTTCTTGATTTATCGGTTCCTTATCAAATCATCCCTGAATGAATACTGCAAAGCATAACGATACATATTATAAGCTAATGGGAAAAGTACAACTAGCAAATGTTTATCTTTATGTATACTGCTGAATCATAATGACAATTAAACACAATACTATGGAGATGAAAGCAGGAGGAAGCAGTATACACCCAGCACAGTGCACAAGAAATATTCTATTGCACGCTAATGAACTAACCAGAAGCTAAAGCCAAAAACTCTTTATGCTCAAGCAATGGTCATTACCATCAGAAACGTTTCAACCATATAAATTAAGCAGCCCAATATTTGCATCACTAGTTCCTTAAAAATGACTTCTAATGAAAAGATGTGCTCCAGGACTATTCAACTTCTCATTTAGTGGATCAGACAAAACTGAGATGATGGACAAATCTATTGATCCATACTCATCAGAACTTGCATTTGAGTGCCCTTACAAGGACAGATATGATGCTGAGCTTCTATTCTCCAGATAAGATACATGGTCTTTTTTACTAGAACATAGAAACCAATCACTAGCATAGCCCTTATAAGCATAAACCACTAAGAAATCAATCATCCTTTCACCCATTTTGCAATGTCAATCCACGGGTTCAATCTTCAGTTTGAGTTGACCTAGATACTGCTACATTCACTCGTATAGATCTACCTTCCAAATCCTGGACCCACAAAGCAGAAAGAGGGATTGAATAAAAAACAGTATATTTGTAGTAAGAAAATCTCATAAGCCTAAAAACAATTTGATACATAGCATATTATGTCCACATTGTTAAACAAATCTTTCATGATCTGCATTATTTGTTGACATGGCAGGGAAAGTAAAATTTGCAGTGTGTACAAGGAATCAAAACAAAGGAGAGAGAATGATAATGAGATGCATTTTTTAAATAGAAAAATGTTATATAAGGTAAATACCACTCCATTCATTGAGGAAATAGCAGCATCAACATCAGCTTCTGAGGAGAAGCTAACAAATCCAAACCCTCGAGATCTTCCTGTGTCACGGTCAACTACAACTCTTGCACCTAACACATTCCCTACTTTTTCAAATGCACTTCTAAGAGTATCTGCGGTTGTGCTAAACGGAATATTGCCAACATAAACCTTATGTGGACTGTCAACGAAGTTGCCGGTATAAGAACGTGGCGTTGGACTTCTACTCCTTCCTCTAGGAACCTCTGGAAAGTTTACCCGCAAAGTACGGCCACCTACTTCCTGCGTTTGTAAATGTTCAGCCATCAGTTTGCCAGTCATCTGCTGACACAATGGACTACCTAACTATAAAAAAATATTACATTGAAGATGCCAGTAAGTTTTCATTAATAGCATTATATTACCTTCCAACAATTACAAGCTTAGCTACCGATACTCCTTTTCTAAACCAACTACTTAAAAAATTCTGAGCAATATCCATACCAGTTGAAGGTCTTCACATCTATTGTGGAAAACTAGCAGGACTGACCAAACAAAATTGAAATTATCCCTGAATAATGAATACAAAGCTCAAGACCAAGTGATTGATATGTATATCAGAAATGTTTCCTCACTTACAGAGCCATTAAACTTTTGAATGGCTGCTTCTGCTTCTTCCACAGTGCTCATTGTAACAAAAGCAAATCCCCGGCTTCTTTCAGTAGCTTTATCATATATTACCTGCATCCATGGGGTATTTTCCACATTCTGAGTGAGGGAATATAATGAAACAAAATGCTAGGAATAGAAAGTCGGCTACTAATTTTGAAAAAAAGGAATGGAAAGCGCACAAAAAAATTCAATAGGGAAGTATAATATGGCACCATAATATAGTAATTTGAAATTAATTAGAGGTGAAGCAAACTGCAAACTAAAAGCTCAAGGTTATATGAGAATTTATGACTAGCACCCTCTGGATAAAAAATTTGAAAAAGAGGAAAGTGGCAAAAAAACATGCCTAGCACACACCTTAGCACTTTTGACACTAGGTCAAAACCGTGCATTCAAAACAATTGAAATAAAACCTGAAAAATAGGAACTGGCAAAACAAGCACACCTTGGCACTTTTAACACTAGGACAAGCACATGCACCACACTCACTTTTTGATCAAAGGTCATGAAATCGTGAAAAAATAAAAAAATAAACATAAAGTGCAAATATGCACCCTGTAATACCTGTCTATGTTAACTCTTGCACCATCATGTTTGATAATGATTAATTCATGTATCATCTATATTATGATGATGTTGTAATTAGACATTATTATTGAAATGTGAATTATGACGATTGGTTGATTTTAGCTTTCACTTTGATTATTGTTACATATTGAATAGATGTGCATAATGTTTGATTGAAGTGTGCAGGTAATAGGTAAAATCTCAATGGTGGTTAATCAGAGACAAACTAGATGGTTTGTTTGATATTGTAAACCCGTCCTACTCCATGTAGAATAATAAGAGATGAGATGTTGAAACCATAAAACCCATACCCAAATCAATTCCAATTTTGGATCCCTATTGTGCAAGCCTAGTAACATATTTGCCTATTATGTATTTTCCATTACTCCCTTATGTGCATTTTGGTTGCTATAAGTGAAATTGATTTAAAGGTTTAGTGAAATGTTAGCATATATGTGAAACAATTAAAAGGGTTTTTGGTATAATGATATGCTTTTGAACTATGATACCTGGTTCCTCTAAAACCCCATGTTACCCATATGATTATGGTTTGGATCTAGGTTCCAAGCTGGTTGTGAAGGACCCACAAGGAACCAAGGTGCCCGAGAAGGACCCTTGGCAAACCCAAGCCAAATCCAAGGGGTCCCAAGGGCTGCCCAAAAAAACTAGAAAAAAAATATATTGTTTTAAGACATTTTTATAAACAAAATAGTGCCTGCATACCTAATTTCACCCTCAAGTGTTAAAATTGTGAAAATGGTGTGTGTCATGAAGGTTTGTGTGATTTCAAAGGCCTTAATTTGGGCTTGATGGCGAGGACTCTACCCCTCCACTCTACCCTATATCACGACAAAGAGCATGCCCAAGGCACTACCCCCAAACCCACAAGGGGCACTGCCCCTTGATCTTGCTAGGGGTGTTGCCCCAAGACCCCACGAGGGGCGTTGCCCCCAAACCCCCATGACGAGTGCTGCCCCTAAACCCCATTAGGATCTCCACTCCCAAACCCCCACTAGTTATCACGATCTCCTGTCATGTAAGAAACCTGATTACAATGAGGGGTTGACAAGGAATTGGGATCTAACTCTTGAGTGTGTTGGCTTAGACATATTGTTACACAACTTGCCAAAAATATCTTTAGATGAGGCAACTTGCACAATACATGACTAGTGGAAGTGGCATTATAACTCATTGTAGTTCAAGTGAAATTGAGCCAAACGTTGACTTTGATGCTTTTGATGATGAGCAATATGAAGATTATTAAATATTGATTGTAATTTTCATTGTGTATTGACATTTGACAAATCATTGAATTGTGAATTTATGAGTTCTTTTATTTTTGCAAAATTATGAGGTGTTTAAATTTTTTTTTTATTGGCAACTATGAGTATCACTTTTTATATAATATAATTTTAAATTTTTTAATACATAGATTATATATATGTATATATACATACGTACATATATATACATATATCCGTATACATATATATACATATATCCGTATATACATGTATATATGTATATATATATATATATATATATATATATATATATATATATACATGTATATATGTACATCCCGTACCCGTACCCAAGGGAAAAAAAAATTGCCGTACTCATACCCATACCCACACCAATAACTTAGCTTTTGAATTATTTAAAAACAAAAATTATATTTAAGTTACGAAAAGCACTTTGGGAAGAGATTACATTTTAAGTTGAAAGATATTCATATGATAAAGTGATTAGGAAAATATATTTACATTCAAAATAAAGTGAAAATTGGCTTTTACATTAGATATTTGTTGGAAATTAGTTATTATCCCTAAGTTAGTCAAACATGAAAAGGATCAAAAGGGAA
This sequence comes from Sequoiadendron giganteum, assembly GCA_007115665.2. Taxonomy (NCBI): domain Eukaryota; kingdom Viridiplantae; phylum Streptophyta; class Pinopsida; order Cupressales; family Cupressaceae; genus Sequoiadendron; species Sequoiadendron giganteum. The sequence continues at coordinate 410,379,702 of CM021106.1, forward strand.
ATGGATTTTAGCAATTGGTTTATATGCAAGAGGTATTCATTCTATTCTATTTTTTTACTTATGAGTTTTGGGAGAGCAAAAAGAGGAGTGTATTTTTCTTGAAACCCTTGCTTGCTTGATTACTTTGGAAAAGGATTGTGAGGTCTTGGAAGTGGATTGAAGTGTGTTTGAGAGCTTGTTTGTTGGAGGAGAAGGATTCACTTGTGTTTCATTGGATTCATAGAGGCGTTCTTCATATTTGTTTTGTTGTAAATTTAATTTGCAACTTCATAGAAAGAGAAAGATTGTTTATAAACTCTTGTGATATAAAATGGAAGATTGTGTAGGGTAGTGTCTTAAGTCTAGTTCAATCTTTTAATGGAAATATAGCTTGGAAATGATAGTTGTAGGCAAAGTAATGATTTGATATTGTTGTAGAAACATTGGGTAGTTTTAGAAGTTTATTTATTTTCATTTTCGAAGTTTAAGAAATTTGGAAAATATGAAGTTTATACCCAAACTCTTACAAAATTCTTTAAAGTTTTATATGGTTGCATATTATTTTTGCTAGGTGAATTCAGAACAAGAGGGTATTTTTAGAATTTTGGGATTGATTGTATTTCAAATTTTGAGAAAAATTGAAAGTTTTCTAATGGTGGAACCTATATATTGGAGAAATTTTGAAAGTGTGTATTATTTCTTTTTGAAATTTGGTACTTGTGAATGGTTTTTATTTTGTGGTTGGTCATTGGAAAGCATGCTTGAATAGAGACCTGATTTGCTAATGCTCTAATGTAATATATGACCCCTAATTTTTTCTGAGTTTTTTTTTTTTTTTCTGTTTGCTGTTTGAAAGATTCTGAGAACGTTTTGCTTGATATTTCATGTGTCTCATAGTTTCAACATGCCAAAAGAATTGATAACAAAGTGCAGAAAATAACACTGAAAACTTGTTTGAAATAGCCACTTTCAGATTTAGTATACTCAGAAATAATAACAGAAAATTACAGTCATTTCAAATTCATTTTCAGACTCAATAATTACATCCAGACCTGGTTTTTTGAGCTCACAACAGCAGATAATGATCCTCAGATTTGTAACGTCCTTCACTAGGGACTATGTCTGTCAAAGCTTGCCAACTTCAGCGCTCAAACCACAAAACTAATCCCCACGTTGGCAAATAACAGTCCTCAATACTTCTGTCCCGAAATCTGGAAATACATCACAATAAGGGCACCACTAGAACTAAGGCGATCAGCTCTATAAATTCAGCATTTGATCATAAAATAAGTGCAAACACATCTCCTTGGTCACCTTGATAAAGGGTATCCAAATGCCTAACACCCAGATTGCATATTCAAGCCATTATGGATATAAGACCAAAATACCAGATCCAGCCTTGTTAAAAAGTGCCCAGAAACTTCTGAAAATCACCCCCAAAACCACACCCAATCACACCAAAATGAAACTATGCTGTCACAAATTAAAACCCAACTAATCACACATCAAAAATACTCAAATATATTCATCCTGTTTGACTGGAATTATAACAATGAAACTCTAAACGTGATCCCTAGATGGAATCACACCTCAACCAGCTAGGGTAGATATTGCACTACCGAAACCAGCTCCTCAATGCCAAGGGTTTCGTCCTCAACACCTGTTTTCAGACCTGTGGAATGATTCCAGCAGCATCTCCTTATGCAACCATTTCAACATAATCAAATGAAGCTTCAAAATGAGCTTATAAAGCCTCAATAAGAAATTAGGGTGAAATTAGGTTTGAATAAAACTCTCTCCAAAATACTACGCCCCTTTTTGCTATAACTTTCATTTTAAATTACATTTTAAACTTTATTCTCACCCCCTAGGCGTCCCCCTCTTATCCAGCATTCTAATGTAATTTTGTTGCTTTAAAACAACTTGAAGTCATTCCCTTAGGCGCCAAAGTACAACTCATGTCCCCTCTGACCCTTAACTTAAAGTTATAAAAATAAGTTTATTTAATTCACTTTCACGAGAGGAAATACAATATTAATATTATCAACCTTAGCAACCCAATGCCTCAACTGAGATAACATTGCTGAAAGTAGTTTGACAAAGTCCAACTTCCCAAAAGTAGACTTACTAAAAACACCAAAGACTCAAGCTGAAAAGAAAACTGATAAGCAACCCTACTGAACAGTAAGTACTGAGCTGGCCCCCTGCTAAAAATAGAAAGTCTTCCAAAAAACACTGAAAACCCTCAAAGAAGATTGGAATTGAGTTCCCTTACCAATTTCGTTTTGCCTACAAGAACTCTAGAATAGGCTAAAGGATAAACACCACTCAGAGGTTAGGAGGGGACATTACAGTCTGCCCTCCCCAAAGATTGCTTGCCCTCAAGCAATCATAGTGCTGGATGCTGCAAAATCTGCTCACTCTCCCAAGTAGCATCCTCAACTAGTAAGTCCCACCACTTCACCAAGTACTCTGTGATCACTCTCCTCTTGACAGTCCTCTCCCTGAAATCAATCACTGCCTCTGGTATAAGCGCAAATTTACCCTCCTCATCCAATGGGGGCAACACTGTTGAAGGTATCACATTATGTCCAAGTGCCTTCTTAAGGCATGATACATGAAAAACATTATGCACTCTTCTCTCCTTAAGTAACTCAATCGTGTAAGCTACCTCTCCAACTCTCCTGCTGACTTTGAAAGGGCCATAAAAACAAGGTTTCAACTTCTTCGCTCCACTCTTCTTGAGACTAGACTATCTGTATGGCTACAACCTAACATAAACCATGTCACCCACCTCAAACTCCCACTCCATACGGTGCTGATCAGCGTATAACTTTTGTTGATTTTGTGCATGCTGAATATTCTCTCTCAAGGATCTCATTATGTCTTGGCTCTCCTGCAAGAAATCCTTTGCCCTGGGAACACTACAATCACCAAATAACAAATCAACAAAGCTAGGTGCTTCGTAACCATACAAAGCCATGAAGGGTGACATCTTAATGGACATGTGGAATGTGGAGTTGTAGCAAAACTCCTCCAAGTGCAACCATCTAACCCAAGCCTTTTGCTGTTATGAAACATAGTTCTAAAGGTAGCCTTCCACCCATTTGTTGACTATTTCAGTTTGACCATCTGTTTGGGAGTGGTAATTGTGTGATGTAAAATATGCGTATCAGAAAGATAAATCTAACCACACAACCAATGAAACGTATTACATTAATGAGATTGAAATAACAAAACAAACTGCTACAACTATTCATTCAAAATCGTTCCATTGCTCTCTAATCTCAGAGATCCTCTAATTCATGCTCTCAGATTTGTATGTTGCACATGAATTTATCAAATGGCAACCTAAGAAACGAGATGATATACAAAATGCAAGACTATATGCCTACATTAAACATGATCATGGACTGTGATATACAATGCTGAATATGTAGATGATATGCTGTTGGATTTTAGAATGATGTTAAGATGATTGCTAGGATTAAGATGCAAATCTAGATGAAATGCTATGAGAAATACTACAAAACTAATGCAACAACTAAGATTCTATAAAGGAAATTTGCCATTAAAAAACTACTTTAAATCAAATGCTAAAATGCAAGACTAAGATGCTATGCTAATGCCTTCAAATGCAATACTGATTTCTGCAGAGTAAGTTTATGCTCAATCTCCTATGCAAAAGCTGTAAATGAGCCTCCTATTTACAGATTTTCCAAGGCAACAAGTGATGTGGCAGGATTCAACGGTTGAGATTATGATCCAGAGAAATCAACGGTGAAGAGTGAGGAAGTTAGAGGAAGTTCCGAGTGTGGAGGAGAATCAAATGGGAAGAGAAGCCATGTGTGCCAAAGTTTGTTGCAGGTTGTTGATGAAAATTCCAAATTTACAAATTAAAGATATTTAAATTTATGAGACACATGCTAAGGTGGCAAATGAGGTGGAAGGAGGTTAGAAGAATATGTAGAAATGTGACAAAATTGAATTAAAAATTCAATTTTAATGAGAGGGAATTAATCAAATAAACAAATTAGTTAGATTTGTTTATTTAATTAAATCTAGAGGAAAATGATTTTAGATAGGAAGAATTAAGTATATAAATAAATTTTGCAATTTATTTATAAGTAGAGGAATTAGGATTTATTAATTAAATAACTAGTATTTAATCAATTGTCTCCGGACCATTTTTAGGTGTATACAGTAACTAGTGCTCGAAGTTAACTCGGTACCACATAACTTGAACAATTCTTGTCAAAAAAAGCTCATAAACTTGTTGTCCCTATCATTTATGATGTTTTTCGGTGCCCCGTGAAGTCTAAACACCTCCTTAAAGAACAAATCTGCCACCTATAACGATGAATATCCTGCGCATATGGCAAAAAAATGGGCAAATTTGGTCAATCGATATACTACCACATAAATATAGTCTTTCCCCTACACCTTGGGAAGCCCTATGATGAAATCCATCGACATGCTTTCCCACTTCTAAGTAGGAATGGGCAAAGGTTGTAGTAGACCAGCAAGGTATGTGTGCTCATTTTTGTTTTGTTGGCACACTTGACACTCACGCACATACATACTAACGTCTTCCTTCATCCCCTTCCATGAGAACCTCTCACCGATCTGCCTATATGTCTTATAAAACCCCAGATGACCAGCCATTGGAGTATCATGAAATGTTTTTAAAATCTACTCTTTCATCTTTGTTTCAGGCACCAATAGAATTCTCTCCTTGTAGAAGATCAATCCATCTTACACTATATTTATCATCATCCAAAGTACCATCTAAAATGTTGTTTGTGAAGTTGTTTTTGGCATAATCTGCTTGAATATTCTCCTTCCAATCTGCTGCAATCCCAAAAAAAATGCACAAATGAGGTCTCTTAGAGAATGCATCAGCCACCACATTATGTTTTCCTTTGACATATTCAATGTCAAAATCGAAGGCTTGAAGCTTGCTAACCCATTTTTGTTGTCTCACTCAAATCCTTTTGATTTAGAAAGTATTTCAAACTGTTATGATCAATTTTAACTATAAATCTGCCCCCAATGAGATATTGTTTGTACTTAGCCAAAGCGTGCATGATGGCTAACATCTCCTTATCATATATAGAATAATTCTTTTCACCTCCCCTTAATTTTTTGCTCTCAAAAGCGATGGGATGCTTGTTCTACATGACGACAACTCTTATACCTTCACCTGATGCATCACACTCAAGCTCAAAAGGTTTAGAAAAATCTGGAATAGCTAACACTGAACATGAACTCATCAAAACCTTAAACTAATCAAATGCTTTCTATATTGATTCAAACCAAGTGAATGCCCTTTTCCTGGTCAAATCTGTAAGTGGGGCTGCAACCTGTGAGAAGCCCTTAACAAACCTCCTGTAGAACCCACACAATCCAAAAAATCCCTTCAGTTGTATCAAATTTGTGGGTGGTGGCCAATCAAGTATTGCCTTAATCTTCTCAGGATCTACACACACACCATTAGCACTGATGATATGCCCCAAATACAATAGCTCTGTCAACCCAAACTCACACTTGGATTCTTTTGCAAAAAATGATTCACTCTCAAGAATGCCTAACACCTCATCCAAGTGTTGTAAATGCTCTTCCCATAATTTACTAAAAACAAAGATGTCATAAACAAAAACTAAAAACAAACTTACAGAGCTGCCTGCTAAACACCTTGTTCATGCATGATTGGAAAGTAGTTGGCACGTTTGTCAAGCCAAAAGGCATGACAAGAAACTCGTAGTGTCCAAAGTGGCATCTAAAAGCAATCTTCTCCACATCCTCCTCCCGAACTCTAATCTGATGGTACCCCAATCACAAGTCAATCTTGGAGAAGCATGCAACTCATCTATGCGTGGAATAGGATACCTATTTTTAATGTTCTTGTTCAATGCCCTATAATCCACACACATACACAAAGTCCCATCCTTCTTCTTCACCAAGACAATTGAAGAAGCAAATGGGCTCTTACTAGGCCAAATATGTCCCATCTCAAGAAGCTCTTGTATAGTCTTCTCTATCTCATCCTTGAGCCTCTTAGGATGTCGATAGGGAGTGGTAATCACTGGCTTCGCTCCCTCCTCAAGCTCTATCACATGCTCAATGCCTCTGTCAGGAGGCCTACCAAGAGGAATGCTACCAAAAACCTTACTCCTCTTTGTAATCAGCTCTTGTATATCAGGTGGGTATGACCTCTTAACCTCCTCTATAACTATGGGCATAATAATACACTTTGTTGCCCACTCTACCTGATCATTCCTAAAAAGTCTTTCCATTCGTTTGAAAGACACAACACGTGGTCCTCCATTAGACATACCCCTAAAGACCACATTCTTCCCATCTGATTTGAATTTCAGCTCCATGGTTTGAAAATTAAGTGTGATCTCTCCCAAAGAACGTAGCCACTGTATCCCCATAACTGCATCTGTATCTCCAATACTCACAACATAGAAATCCTCTGTGACTTCATAAACATAGAAATCCTCTATGACTTCATAATTCCCAAATTGCATGCTCAACTGTGGGACCATCTTAGTGCAATGAATAGTAAAACCATTAGCAACCATAACCCGAAAACTACTCACATCTTGTGTCTGAAGGCCTCTACATGCAACCAAGCTCTCATCAATAAAATTATGAGTAGCCCCTGTATCTATTAAAGCCACCATTCGTTGCCCCTTGAGTACTCCTCTAATGCGAAGAGACTCGTTCTTTTGAAAACTATGAAGTTGGGCTAACTTCCCATCTTGGTCTTCCACCTTATCACCCTCTTCTAATCCCTTTTCATCTTCACTTTCTTCAAAATCAGCTTGCTGGACTGATTTTTCTAATACACCTTCTTCATCCGATTGGTATGCAATTAGAAGTTTTTTAGCCTTGACTGAACATTTGTGACCTTGGGTATAAGGTTCCTTGCATGTAAAACACAATCCCTTCCTTCTAAGCTCATTCAAGGTCTCACTGTCTATCTTTGTGTAACGTTTCTTAGGCTGTTCCTGCTCCTTTGTGACAATTTTCTTATCTTTTTCTTTCTTGTGCAGCAAGCCCTTAGACTGAAATTTGCTCTTAAAAGTTGATGTCTCCATGTCTCTAGCTTTATGGCTTCTTGAAGAGTGGGTGGGTTGAAAGCCTTAAACCCCTTAGTGGATCAGATAATCCATCTATGAAGAGTACTATGAGTCTTCTCTCCGATATGTCAATCACTAACATAGATAATTTCTGAAAATTTGCAACATAAGAATCAACTGTTCCCCATTGTTTCAACTGTGCTAGCTCCTTAAAATGTAGCTCTGGATCCTTCTTATCACACCTCTCAATTAATCTCTCAATGAACTCAACATAAGAGGTTATTTGAGCATGTCCCATGGTGACCATTCCATTATACCACCACTCATGTGCAATCCCATCTAGATGGTTAGTCATATTGAATAGATTTCAACTCTTGCATGGGGTTTAATGTGAAGTGTCCAACTTTTCGACCCAAGCTCTCACTGCCATCTTTCCTGAACCATCAAAATATGGAAGGTTAAGCTTCCTTGTTGATGTTATAGCAATGGGAGATATCTTTCTCTCAAATTTAAAAATGATGGATAAATAATACCAAGGCAAGTCGGACTTGCTATATATAATAATTTTATGAAGAGTCACCTTGTTTCTTAAAAGAGGCCAACCCAAATGAAGAGTCACCTAGTTTTGTATAAATACAAGGTAATGATCATTCATTTGATCATCAAGTTCATTCATCATAATTCGCATTCCTAGAAGAAGTTCATACTTGAGCAGCAGATCATCATCTTGTAGCAGCAGATCATCATTTTGTAGCAGCAGACTGATTTCAAGGAGAAACATATTCATTTGTATCTTTGCATCTAGGAGAGGTGCTATTATTCATTGTATCAAATTCGGCATTGTGTTGGGCTTGAGTTGTAAGCAGATTTCTGCTCTTATTCCTTCAATATATAAGAGATATATTTGCTGGGTTTTTCTCCCTCGAGTAAGAAGGTTTTACCAGGGTATCTTGTTGTGTTCATTGTCTTATGTGTTGCATTTTCTGATTGCTTTCATTTCTGTAATGTCCCCACTTTAGCAGTTGACCAAGTGTGTGTGCGTTAGCCTTGTTCTACATGGTCCCGAGGGCTAACGAAGGGTTTAAGGGGATCCTAGAGTGTTTTGGCCTAGTCATTTCCAGTTTGGGCCAAAACGAAGTTGATTTACTCAGTTTCAGGCATACTTACTATTTTTAGTAAGTCAGCAGGACACAGTGGAGACCAGTTTTGGTGATTGGATTTGATACTCCTCGGTGAGAGCTTTTCGACGAGCTATCACTCGCATTATTCGAAGTCCAATTGCTAATACATTTTAATGCCTAAAGTTTTATTAAAGTAACATTTAATTTAATTGTAAAATATTAAAGTGTTACTTTAATATTTATTTTATGGGGATGTGTACCCAAGGGAGACATAAAGGGATATTTTAATATATGTTTTATATTGCACATCTTTTATCCCACATTGCCCATGAGAGTTGAGTCGACCCTTGGAAATAGAATAAAAAGAAGCGTTTGTGGCTTCATTAGATATGTTGAATATGAGAAGAAATTGGTGTGTGAGTTGCAGATCCGTTCTTGGCATTAGAGGACATCTATCCTCTCTTGTGACATTCTAGACGTCATTCCCTTGGGGTTCGGCCTTTGGAATCTATTGCTATCAGCTCCATTAACAAGCAGATTGGGTGCATTTTCAGCTACAGGCAGATTGGGGGTTTCATTCTTATCTTCCTCTCTATTTGTCCGATGCTTATGTCACTTTGAGGGAATGATTTCAAGAAGATATTGAACCGTTTGAGGGCAGATTATAACAGTACTGTAGCGCAGCACTATTCACGTTACTGTAGCATGGCACTATTCACGCTACTGGAGTGCGACACTATTCATGGGTACTATTCATACCACTGTAGCAGCAGATTTTGTAAACATTTGATGAAACATTATAATGCTGTAGAAATTCGTGAGTTGATAACTTGCCATATATTTGCTTCTTATTGAAATAATATTTTACCAGTAGTAGTCAGTTTCCAGATTGCATATTATTGTAGTTTCCTTCTTGTTCATGTTGTGCGTTTTCAAGTTTATGCCAAAACATAAAACAAACAAACAAATGTCTCATTTCCGGAAGTCATAAGGGAATTAAACATTAAACGGAGAAATAAGAAGTTAGATGCAAACTGTTTGTCAAAATTCCTTTCAGCAGTTGGTTTAATCTTTTGGGCATTCAGGGGTGCCCATTACAGTGGTATCAGAGCAATAAGTCCTGCCATCCTGTGGAGGTCTTATAGGGAATTTGGAACAGCCAGATAGAGGGAAAAGTGTTTGACGAAATGTCAAAACACTAAAATCAGAAATTAAAAACAGGTTAAGCATTTATGTTTGAGCATGCGACAAGGGCCTTATAATCTCCGCAATACCAGAGTAAGACAAAATAGGATTTCGAACTCGCAGTCTAGTTCATCCGTGCAGGTGGACATAGAATCCAGTCATACACACACAGAGGAGATATTCTTTGATCAGGACAACAATATGGGTGACCGAGATGACATGAACACAGGATTAGGCAGAGGCAGGAATACTGGTCCAAATCAGGGGGAGGTAATGTTCAGACAATTACTAGATACATTAGAGCAGGGGCAACGTATGCAACAGGAACAGAATAGGCGAATGGACATGATGTTGCAGCTTATGGCTAGACAGATGGGCGTCAATATTAATCCAGGTGATGCCAACAATGAAAACAATAACAATGGGGGAAACGATAACAATAGGGGCAATGATAATAATGGAGGCCGAGGCAACAATAATGGTCCTGAGAATAACATTAATGGTAACAATGGACTTGGCAACAATGGGAATGAGGCGGATAACTTTAGACACGTTGCACGCCCAGCTCGAACAGCGAGCTCGAGACCTCTTCTACCCACCTTCCCACCTAGAGATCCGGTTCAACCAGTGAACGAACCGTAGATTACTGAGTTACAGGGCCAATTCAAGAGGGACTGGGAGGCCAGTGGACCCGAGTTTCAGGCAGATATTTCCCTCAGAGATTATATGGACTTGAGGATGAGACATATGCCTAGAGCAGGAGGGAGGAATCAAAATTTTGAGCTGAGAAAGAAAGTTGGAAAACTTTCCTTGCCTTATTATGATGCTTCAGGGAAGATGACCGCACGAGCTTGGGTGCAGAAGGTAGATACATACTTGCAGTTGAATCCTATGCCTGAGGAGGAGGCTATCAAGTATGCGGCTATGCACTTGGACAACGTTGCGCATGAATGGTGGCATCATAGCATGGTGACTCTAGGGCATAATCAGATTACATCCTATGAGGAATTCACAGAAAGATTGATTGAGAGATTTGACACTAGGGATCCCGAGTTACATTTCAAGGAGCTAGCACAGTTAAAACAGTCAGGTTCTGTGGATGTTTACATTGTCGAGTTTCAGTGTTTGTCGGTACTTGTTACTGATATCTCTCCTAGGAGATTGGTGGTGTTATTTTGTGATGGGCTTGCTGATCCATTACGAGGTTGGGTGAAGGGACATGATCCACTCACCTTAGCTGAAGCAACTAAAAAGGCACGAGATTTAGCCCCTTCGGTATACAAAGGAAAATACCATTCAACAGATTCTTCCTACCGCAAGGACAAAGACAAAAAACCATTTCAGAAAGAGTATAACAAACCCAAAGAAGGATCAAAAGGACTAGACAGTGAAACCTTGAATGAACTTCGAAAGAAGAAACTGTGCTTCCAGTGTAGAGAGCCTTGGGACTTATCTCATAAATGCCCTCTCAAGGCTAAGGCAAATCAAATGGAGTATTTTTCAGCAGAAAAGTCAAAGTCAGAGGGGGAGGATCAGCACTCCGATTCAAATGAGAGTAACACTATAGAGGAGAGCAACATTCCTAAGGATAATAGATCGTTGGCACGCTTGACAGGGGCCCAGAAGGCAATCACATTTAAGGTCAGGGGTACTATCCAGGGGCAGAAAGTGATATCTCTCATTGACACTGGGGCTACACTTCATAGATGCACAGTTGGTAGCCAAGAGAGGGTTACAGACCGAGGAGCATGATGGGTTTAGAGTCATGGTGGCTAACGGTGACAAATTATTGTGCACTCGGAAGATATCTAATCTTCGCATTAGGTTTGGAGATGGCTATGAGTTGGAGGATGAGTTCTATGTTGTGGACATGGGAGATTATGATGTCATCCTCGGCATGACATGGATGGCTTCGCTAGTTGAGTTCACACTCAACCTAGCGAAATTGGAGATGAGATTCCAGCACAAGGGCAGAACTGTGGTACTTAGGGGACTTCCAAATGGAGGCTGCAAAGTAGTGTCCTTGAGGAGAATGCAGAGACTTTTTTGTCATGATGACATAGAGTGGGCAGCAGAGTGCTACATTATGCCAGCTCCACCAGAGCCACTGGTAAAGAGTCATCCACCAGATATCCAGAAGATACTTGAAAGACACGCTAAAGTATTTGGCGATATTCCTCATGGGGTTCCTCTTGACAGGGGGATGGAGCATGTTATTGAGCTCGAGGAGGGAGCCAAACCAGTTATGATTAGCCCTTATCATCATCCTAAGAAACACAAGGATGAGATAGAAAAGGCAATTAAGGAGTTGTTGGAGATGGGGCACATTAGGCCTAGCAAAAGCCCATTTGCTTCAGCAGTAGTACTGGTGAAGAAGAAGGATGGGATGATGCGCATGTGCATCGATTATAGGGCACTAAATAAGAAAACAATTAAAAACAGGTATCCCATTCCTAGGATTGATGAGCTGATTGATGAGTTGCATGGGGCATGCTTTTTCACCAAAATTGATTTGCGATCCAGATACCATCAGATCAAGATGAGAGCAGAGGACATTGAGAAAACAGCCTTCCGATGTCACTATGGCCACTTTGAGTTTATGGTTATGCCATTTGGACTAACTAATGCACCCGCTACATTTCAGAGTTGTATGAACCAGGTATTCAGGGAGCAGTTGAGGAGAATTGTCTTGATCTTCTTTGATGACATCTTGGTCTTCAGTAAGACCTGGGAGGAACATTCACAGCATTTGGAGGAGGTGTTATCTATCCTAGAGAGAGAGTCGTTGTATGCCAAGGAGTCTAAGTGTGAGTTTGGTATGACAGAATTACTATACCTTGGGCATATTATTAGTGCAGATGGAGTTCGAGTAGACCCTGAAAAGATTAGAGCTATAGTTGATTGGCCTACTCCTACGAACCTCACACAGCTTAAGGGGTTCTTTGGTCTTTGCGAATTTTACAGAAGGTTTGTTAAGGGTTTTTCACAGACGGCAGCGCCTTTGACAGATCTCACCAAGAAGGGGGCCTTCATGTGGACAAGGGCAACACAGAGGTGTTTGAGCATTTCAAGCAGGTAATGTCTTCATGTCCAGTTCCAGCTCTACCGGATTTCACGAAGCCTTTTGAGCTTCATTGTGATGCATCGGGTGATGGGATTGGAGCAATATTGATGCAGGAGAAGCATCCCATTGCATTCGAGAGTAGGAAGCTCCGGGGAGTTGAGAGGAGTTATTCTATCTATGACCGAGAGATGTTGGCCATAATGCATGCATTGGCCAAATTCCAATCATATTTGGTAGGTGGGCGTTTTGTGATCAAGACTGATCACAACAGTATTAAATACTTCATGAGCCAGCGTGATCTTAATGACCGGCAACAGAAATGGGTTACTAAATTGCAGGCTTATGACTTTGACATAGAGTTTGTCAAAGGGAAGAAAAACGTGGTGGCTGATGCCTTATCTCGGAGACCTCACTTATGTGCTCTGGCAGAAATTTCAGGAGATTGGAGAGATCGGATTATAGCAAAGTATGTCGGAGATGCTTGGGCTTCTGGATTGATTTTAGGTACTATACAGGATGATCGCTATGAGGTGATAGATGGATTGATCAGAGTTCAGGACAGGGTTTATTTGATTCCGTCATCACATTTGAGAGAGGCGATACTGAAGGCATTTCATGATGCACCCACAGCTGGGCATCCGGGGGTCTTCAAGACCTACAGGCAGATCCGAGAGCGGTTCTCATGGAGAGGGCTCAAGGATGATGTTCAGAGGTATGTCAGGGAGTGTGCGGTTTGTCAACAGAATAAGGGAGAGCACACCTTTCCTGCAGGTTTATTACAGCCCTTGCCCATCCCTGATAGGAAATGGGAAAGTATTTCGATGGACTTCATCACTGGTTTACCACGAGTGCAGGGAAGGGATTGCATCTATGTGGTGGTGGACCGCTTGACGAAGTTCGCTCACTTCTTCGCTATTCCGTCCACTTACACAGCAGCACAAGTGGTAGATCTTTTCTTTAGAGAGATATTCAGGTTACATGGGCTGCCCAGATTCATTGTCAATGACCGGGATAGTAAGTTTATGAGTGTTTTTTGGCAAGAGTTGTTTAGGTTGTGTGGTACAGATCTTACACCTAGCACTAGTTATCATCCACAGACAGATGGGCAAACAGAGATTGTGAATAAATGGGTGGAGGGATATTTGAGGAACTATGTAACTGCACAACAAAAGGCTTAGGTCAGATGGTTGCATATGGGAGAGTATTGTTATAACACCACTTATCATATGTCCATCAGGATGACTCCTTTCATGGCACTCTATGGTTATGAAGCACCTAGCTTCATGGATTTAGTTTTGGGGGACAGCAGAGTGCCCAAAGCCAAAAAATTATTGCGGGATAGTCAGGACATCCTGAAAGTGCTCAAGGAGAATATACAACAGGCCCAGAATCAACAGAAATTGTACGTTGATCAGCAACGAATAGAGCGCAGTTTCGAGGTAGGGGATATGGTTTACTTGAGGCTACAACCATATAGACAGTCATCGCTCAAGAAGAGCGGAGCTAAAAAGTTGAAGCCTAGATTTTATGGTCCCTACAGGGTGATTCGCAGAGTGGGCAAAGTTGCCTGTGAGCTTGAGCTTCCAGAGGGCAGTCGGGTGCACAATGTGTTTCATGTGTCTAGGCTTAAGAAAGCCATTGGTCAGAGTGTTGTGCCTTCTTAAGAATAGTACCCGAAACTATTCTGGACACCAGAGAGAGGAAGCTTAGAAACAGGATAGTGAAGGAGTATTTGGTCAGATGGAGAGACCTGCCGAAGGAGGATTTTACATGGGAAAGTGAGCAGGTTATTCAGCAGGCTCGACTGAGATTGCTTGAGGACAAGCAATTTCAAGGGGGGCGGACTGTAATGTCCCCACTTTAGCAGTTGACCAAGTGTGTGTGCGTTAGCCTTGTTCTACATGGTCCCGAGGGCTAACGAAGGGTTTAAGGGGATCCTAGAGTGTTTTGGCCTAGTCATTTCCAGTTTGGGCCAAAACGAAGTTGATTTACTCAGTTTCAGGCATACTTACTATTTTTAGTAAGTCAGCAGGACACAGTGGAGACCAGTTTTGGTGATTGGATTTGATACTCCTCGGTGAGAGCTTTCCGACGAGCTATCACTCGCATTATTCGAAGTCCAATTGCTAATACATTTTAATGCCTAAAGTTTTATTAAAGTAACATTTAATTTAATTGTAAAATATTAAAGTGTTACTTTAATATTTATTTTATGGGGATGTGTACCCAAGGGAGACATAAGGGGATATTTTAATATATGTTTTATATTGCACATCTTTTATCCCACATTGCCCATGAGAGTTGAGTCGACCCTTGGAAATAGAATAAAAAGAAGCGTTTGTGGCTTCATTAGATATGTTGAATATGAGAAGAAATTGGTGTGTGAGTTGCAGATCCGTTCTTGGCATTAGAGGACATCTATCCTCTCTTGTGACATTCTAGACGTCATTCCCTTGGGGTTCGGCCTTTGGAATCTATTGCTATCAGCTCCATTAACAAGCAGATTGGGTGCATTTTCAGCTACAGGCAGATTGGGGGTTTCATTCTTATCTTCCTCTCTATTTGTCCGATGCTTATGTCACTTTGAGGGAATGATTTCAAGAAGATATTGAACCGTTTGAGGGCAGATTATAACAGTACTGTAGCGCAGCACTATTCACGTACTGTAGCATGGCACTATTCACGCTACTGGAGTGCGACACTATTCATGGGTACTATTCATACCACTGTAGCAGCAGATTTTGTAAACATTTGATGAAACATTATAATGCTATAGAAATTTGTGAGTTGATAACTTGCCATGTATTTGCTTCTTATTGAAATAATATTTTACCAGCAGTAGTCAGTTTCCAAATTGCATATTATTGTAGTTTCCTTCTTGTTCATGTTGTGTGTTTTCAAATTTATGCCAAAACATAAAACAAACAAACAAATGTCTCATTTCCGGAAGTCATAAGGGAATTAAACATTAAACGGAGAAATAAGAAGTTGGATGCAAACTGTTTGTCAAAATTCCTTTCAGCAGTTGGTTTAGTCTTTTGGGCATTCAAGAGTGCCCATTACAATTTATGATCCTAAATCTAACATTCCCAACCTTCCTCCGCAAATCATTGTGTTGATCCCTGTTACCCCTGTTGGGTGTATGCCTCATTCTAAGATCAATGTACTCTCTAAGAGATATGTCCTGTTGAAATCCAGGCCCTGCATCTAACCAATCATGTCTGAATTGTTCCTGATGTTCCACCATAGTGAGCTCAAGATTATGTGGAACATCTACTCTAGGTGGAAAAACGGGCATAAGGGGCCGTGTCATTGCTCCCCCATTCTGCCGATTAACTGCTCTGCGCTGCCCTACACCATTACCTTATCCCAACGGATCCATCCTCTGTATCAACTGAGCTAAGTACTGATTGGTTTCTTGAGCTTGTTGGGCTGATCTCCCTTGCCCTCTAACCAAAGCATCTAATATTAACATCATCCTATCAAGTGGGGCTTCCGTCTCTCACCTCCTCCCCTATCACCCATGTTTTATGAACTAGATTACTCTAAAGAATGAGTTTTTGATCTGGATGACTCAACTGAATTAGTTTCTGATCTGCATGACTCAACTGTATTATTTTCAGAATGTTGTCCTTCTTCAGATGAAGGCCAATGTTCCCAATACCCTCTTCCTTCTTCCTAACTCTCTCCTGATATCTCTTTTCTCTGTCACTAATGCTCATGAATTAAGTGTACCCACTAGATGGCAAGATCAAATGAACTATGATATCACTGTAATATATGACCCCTAATTTTTTCTTCTAAGTTTTTTTTTTTTCTGTTTGCTGTTTGAAAGATTCTGAGAATGTTTTGCTTGATATTTCATGTGCAATTCATAGTTTCAACATGCCAAAAGAATTGATAACAAAGTGCAAAAAATAACACTGAAAACTTGCTTGAAATAGCCACTTTCAGATTTAGAATACTCAAAAATAATAACAGAAAAGTACAGTCATTTCAAATTCATTTTCAGACTCAGTAATTATATCCAGACCTGGTTTTTTGAGCTCACAACAGCAGATAATGATCCTCAAATTTGCAACGTCCTTCACCAAGGAATATGTCTGTCAAAGCTTGCCAACTTCAGCGCTCAAACCACACAAACTAATCTCCACGTTGGCAAATAACAGTCCTCAATACTTTTGTCCCAAAATCTGGAAATGCATCACAATAAGGGCGCCACCAGAACTAGGGCGATCAGCTCTATAAATTCAGCATTTGATCATAAAATAAGTGCAAACACATCTCCTTGGTCACCTTGATAAAAGGTATCCAAATGCCTAACACCCAAATAGCATATTCAAGCCATTATGGATATAAGACAAAAATACCAGATTCAGCCCTGTTAAAAAGTGCCCAGAAGCTTCTGAAAATCACCCCCAAAACCACACCCAATCACACCAAAATGAAACTATGCTATCACAAACCAAAACCCAACTGATCACACAACAAAAATATTCAAATATCTTCATCCTGTTTTACTGGAACTACAACAATGAAGCTCTGAACGTGATCCCTGGATGGAATCACACCTCAAACAACTAGGGTAGATATTGCACTACCGAAACCAACTCCTCAATGCCAAGGGTTTTTGTCCTCAATACCTGTTTTCAGACCTGTGGAATGATTCCAGCAGCATCTCCTTATGCAACCATTTCAACATAACCAAATGAAGCTTCAAAATGAGCTTATAAAGCCTCAATAAGAAATTAGGATGAAATTAGGTTTGAATAAAACTCCCTCCAAAATACTACGCCCCTTTTTGCTATGACTTTCATTTTAAATTATATTTTAAACTTTATTCCCACCCCCTAGGCGTCCCCCTCTTATCCAATATTCTAATGTAATTTTGTTGCTTTAAAACAACTTGAAGTCATTCCCTTAGGCGCCAAGGTACAACTCATGTCCCCTCTGACCCTTAACTTAAAGTTATAAAAACAACTTTATTTAGTTCACTTTTGAGAGAGGAAATACAATATTAAAATTATCAAACCTTAGCAACCCAACGCCTCAACTGAGATAACACTATTGAAAGTAGCCTAACTAGGTCTAGCTTCCCAAAATAGACTTACTATTTTGAGTAAGTACTAAAAATAGTAAAAAACACCAAAGACTCAAGCTGAAAAGAAAACTCAGCTCCCTGCTAAAAATAGAAAGTCCTCCAAAAAACACCAAAAACCCTCAAAGACTAGAACTGAGTTCCCTTACCAATTTTGTTTAGCCTACAGGAACTCTAGAATAGGCTAAAGGATAAACACCACTCAGAGGCTAGGAGGGAACATTACATCTAACTCATTATTAGATTCATTATGACATGAATGATTAAATCATTATGTTAGGAATGGTGAAATAAGTAAAGGCTTGGAATGGCAATGATTGCTCTAACTCTATTGAATTTTACCCACGGTTAAGACATGATTAGATTCATTAAATTAATAAAATATTGGTTCAACTATTAACTAAGAAAAGACTTAAATGCAACCATTTTTTTTTTTTTGATCGGTAATCACTTTTGACTGGAGCTTTGAACCAGTGAGGCCACAATTTGTGGAAGACCTCATCCCCATGTTTTTGTCTGGTATTAACAGTAGACAATTCTCCTTCTTCCTCTTCTCTATTTCGCCTATTTTTGTTCTCCAGCAGCTGTCATCAACAGTCGTCGATGGGTGATCCGACTATGCCTCCAGCTCCTGAACGAACACCCACCCATCCTCCTTCCCTCCCAGCGAAACCTTTCCTACCTCCTCTACTTCCTTCATTGCTGCCCCTTCCTTCCTCCTGCCTCTGCGGGCCTCCCAAACTCTGACACACCCTTCTGATCTTCCTTCTTCGACCGTCACTCCGCCACCCTACATCCTTCCTGCCTCCTCGGGCTTTCTTCACCACCTCACCATCGCACCATCTCCTCCTCTCCTCTGAGCTTCTTCACCACCTCACCGTCGTCGCACCTTCTCCTCCTCTCCTCCGTGGTGACCTCCATACTCCTTTCTCCGTTCTCCGTTCTCCGTCCTTCATTCACCGTACTCCATCCTCCGTCCTCCGTCCGCCAGTACTCCATCCTCCGTCCTCCGTCCGCCAGTACCTTCCTCCCTCGACAGGTTCCACCAAGCTCCATGCACCGACACACCCGCCAACACCAATGATCTTCGTTCAAAGCACTACCAGTGCCAACTTGGTGAGGTTTGAACCTGTGACGCCCTACCAACAGGGCCTTGTGACTTTACCGTCACACTGCGGGGTGAACACCTGACTTAAATGCAACCATTATTTCTCTTATCTATTGCATGTTTGAGTAAAATTCACTTACCTTCATTTTTAGTGAGTTTCTTGGCCATTTCATTGATTTATGGTGTTATTTGAAGCAGGAAGAAACACATTTCTATCTTGGTGTATCACCTCCCATTTCCCTTTTATGCATTCCTTCTATCCCTTTTCCCTTAATAACTGTTAGAATAGGGTAGTGGTGGAGAGACTTGACCTCAACTTGCAAGGTCCCACATTAAATGCGACCATTATTTCTCTTATCTATTGCATGTTTGAGTAAAATTTACTTACCTTCATTTTTAGTGAGTTTCTTGGCCATTTCATTGATTTATGGTGTTATTTGAAGCAGGAAGAAACACATTTCTATCTTGGTGTATCACCTCCCATTTCCCTTTTATGCATTCTTTCTATCCCTTTTCCCTTAATAACTGTTAGAATAGAATAGTGGTGGAGAGACTTGACCTCAACTTGCAAGGTCCCACACCTTGAGGCCATTTCAATTGTGTCATTAGAACATTGAGCCTATGATCAACAAGTGCAGTTTTATGTGACAACAGTTTTTGAGATTCATTAAATTAATAAAATATCAGTTCAACTATCAACTAAGAAATGACTTAAATGCGACATTATCTTTCAAGTCTATTAGGATTTTATCTAGAGTTGATGCAAAGGTTGTGAGTTGATGCAAAGGTTGTAGGCAAGAGAACATCTAGATTGATGAAACTGTTCAAAGTAATACATCTGCTGTCATGGGTGCTACTTGAGATAATCATGTTTTGATAAGTCCAATTTGTGTATTGGAAGACAAAGGCAAAGACACTCCATCTCTTAGGCATCCCTTTCTCTTCCTCTTGTGTAAATTGTGACCCTTGTGTGGAAACAATTTGTGAAATGAAACCATACTTGATTGTGTTGTGTGTTTAAGGCCAATCATTTATGCCATGTTTATGTCTGCAACCATGGCATTTGTCTCTTAGTATCAGTGTTACAAGAATCACCTAGACTCAATGAGTCATGAGGCGAGTGACCCTTGGGGAGTCTAGGAGACTCGATTGCCAATTACTCGCCAGAGTCCATGATTCTAGGTGAGTCCCGCAGGATAGACTAGGCCATTTTAGTTACTTTTTTATAAAAAGCTTACAAATTTCAATGCTTGTTTGGTTTATGACATGCCCTTCTAGGATTTATAGTAAAATTGAAAATGGTGTACACCATGAAGGTTCACGTGGTTTTGAAGGTCTTCATTGGGGCTTGGTGGCGAGGGTTGCCCCTGGACCCTACAAAGGGCACTGCCCCCAGACCCCCACAAGGGATGTTGCCCCCAAACCCCCATCAAACTATAAGTCTAACCAAGTAATAGGCCAATGATGAATCATGATCATAAAATCTACATAATACATATGTCCTATTGCAAATCTCTGCATCTTCAAAATCAAAGCCAAAATCAAGGATTATCTTTTCATACATAAGACAACTTGTTTAGCATACAAGGACTGCCATAGGCAAAGTTGGCATGCTTTAGTCATTGTACTACCGAATACAAGTTAAGCCATAGTTGGCAAGAAATGCCATTTTCATAATGCAAAAATGTATCGATTATGCCCTACACAGACAACTAATAGAACAATCCCATCTATTAGTATCTTAGCTAAGGTCAAACTAGAACATAACCATTTATCTTTTTACTTAACCCTTCCTCTTTGTTAATGAGCTTGACAACAAAACATGCAATCTAGAAGGCTTCAAGAAAAATTTAATAATAAATCCCTCACTTGAATATACACACCAATCATTGAGACACAAGCAAATATCATGGCTACATCATCATCCAAAACCTATCTTAGACGCTAGCGCATGACTTGCCATGATGTTGGGATGAGTAAGGCAAGCTACTCTCAACCATAGACTTATATTTTTAGTTTTGACATTTGTTTTGATGACATGGATTTCATAATCCATGAGATTTGTATACATTTGACAATATTTATAATTTTAAATTTATATATCTATTAATGTTGTTTCCTTTAGCTAAAAATTAAAAT
This sequence comes from Sequoiadendron giganteum, assembly GCA_007115665.2. Classification (NCBI taxonomy): domain Eukaryota; kingdom Viridiplantae; phylum Streptophyta; class Pinopsida; order Cupressales; family Cupressaceae; genus Sequoiadendron; species Sequoiadendron giganteum. The sequence continues at coordinate 410,400,484 of CM021106.1, forward strand.
TCATTTTTATACTCAAGTGATCGATGTATAAACAAGTTTTGAATCCTTAAAATTCTCTATATTTCATGGTTTTTTCAATTTGCCGAGTTTGGGTGCCGAGTCTGAGTCTAAGTCAAAAATAAAATTGCCAAGTCTGAGGCGAGTCTGAATCTTGTAACACTGCTTAGTATAGAAGGGTTGGCCTCAGGGTCCCACATGGTTGGGTAGTGTTGATCACCATTGGAATGCATGGGGTTGTGATGGTGAATCTTGGAGAGCATGCACAGATCTCATCTCTCCTCGGTTGCTGATTATTGTAATTTGTAATATTGAGAAGGTTATTGGTGAACTTTTGTTAGGGCATGGAAAAGTGGCAATTGTATATTTGCATCATCTCAGTATTGGACTGTGATCCAGCCATGTTTATGTGGCTCTTTGAAATCATGTAGTGTTATTGATTTATTGAGTAACTGAATCTTGTTTTGGGATGAAAATCATGATTGTTTGTAAATCCTATTGTGTGCTTGTGAAGGAAAATAATGCAGTAATCATGTTATGTCATATTTTAGATGATTGTAAATGTATGGAAAATGGAAATCAATAGTAATATGTTTAATTCCTCAATGCTTGAATTTAGAAGTTGCTATGCCTTTTTAACATTTTGAGCAGATGAATGTTTGCATGTGAATAGTGCACTTTTGGTCAAATTAGTATTCATGTTTTATACATTTTAAGGATGTCATCATGTAGCTTAAACTCATTATAGTTGGTTGTTTCAAACCATTTTCAAACAGCATTTACAATGAGGAAGATGTACCATGTTTTGAATAAGTTATTTTAGGCTTGCCTATGCCTAGCACTTCGTTTGTTTTGGAGTTTTGTGCCTCTTTTCTTGTCTTGTAACAATGAAGGTTTTTGATAAAGTGAGCAGGGCTAGGGCCCTGATCCCATACAAGAAAACAGCAAATCCGACCAGAGCATACAACAGCCAGTCAAGAACATCAATCAAGGGACAGCCCCGAAAAGTCGCAAAACCCCAACCCAACAAATTAATCAAAACAAACAACCAACCAAATACAGATATACGGCATTAACCAAACAGGAAGAACATAGCAAGCCAGAATCCGAATTACAGCAAAAAACAGTCACTAAATAGAGTTTCAGTTTTAAGAGTCATAAGCAAAGATAACAACCGAACCAAAAAGAAAGTTTAAACATACCGAGTCAAAAAAGCTCCAGCGTCGGAACCATGAATCACTAACCAAAAAACAAAAATTAAGATTCATCAATGAGGCTCCAATTATCCTGGAGCTCATTCACCATATCCTCCATGCTTTCCTTGAGATCCATCACCTCGACCCTTTTAGCATCATTCTTTTACCTCTTTTCCTCTATAGTTTTCGAATTTTTCCCTGTCCCAAGATTGTACCCATGATCGCTCTTCTCATAACACCATCCATGACTTTACATATACTTTTGATCGTTGTTTCAACAATTTGCATCCTCTTCGAGTTATCAGCAGCCTCCATCTATTTTTCTATTTGGTCCATCCTCACAACCAAAGCTTCCAAGATAGAATCCATATTAGTTTTCTCCTTCACCTTCAGGTTCTCCTTAGTACTAAATTACTAATCCCAAAAGTGGGGGTTTCTAAACCTTCAAATTTTGTAGGACTCCCAAACTCCACCACCTTATCCTCTTCTTTTCCAGAAATCCCATCACCTTCACCAGGGTCCTCTTCCCGTCACCTTCACCAAGGTCCTCTTCTTGCTCATTTATTCCCTCTTCTAGACCATGGCACCCCCTCCTCCTCATCCGACTCTATAGATTCCTCCTCCAATAATTTTGTGTCCCCTAAACTATCTGGGATATATTCTTCCTCCAAAGAATCCTCATTTTTCCTCGCCACCACTTTTTTCCCTTTTTTATCTCCCTCTTCGGAAGAAACCATCTCCTTATCAGCTGCAACATTTTTATCTTTCTTACCCACCTCTGCCCCTTTTGAAGCAGCAATAGCCAAACGAGTCATCTTCGACCACCAGGAGGAGTCAAACCAATGTCAGGACTAATGTCTTTATCTTTCGAAATAATAATAGTTGGACTTTTTGGACTTAGTTCTTTAATTTCCAACTTTTTGCGTTTAATTAAGCTCAAGGAGAGAGGAGAGGGGTTTCGTTTCTCTAGGGTAATTTTAAGAAGTTCTTCCCACGAGGGTTCTTCTTTCAAAGTGGGGGAGGGCTTATTCTTGTTCGACTTAGTTCCTTTTTGAGGGGAGTGGGGTTTGCTTTCAAGCAACTCAATGTGAACGGATGTCTTAGGGGTTTGAGGATTTTCTAGGAAGTTAAGGGTAAGATCCTTCTACAGAGTATTGGCAAGGACATACTTGCAAATGGCTCTAATACGGCCCTGATGCAGAGGAGGGTTGGCTCCATTCTCCATACTTTGTTGGAGAGACAACATAAGAAAAAAGGGAGATTGATTTTCTCAAGGTGATGGATATGATTGAGTATAGGGCAATGTTAGCCATGCACTGACTGAAAACAACCTTCCAAAGTAAAATATTTCATTACAGACTTACATTGTGATATGGCGTCGAGAGTTTAAGCCTGGAGTAGCCATTCCGGAACCTATTTTCTTTTTCTTCCGCCTCGAAGAATTTCTCTATATATTGCTGGTAGTTCCTTGTGCTCTTTTTTGCTATTTTTTTCCCTTCATATGGTAGGCCCGTCACTTTAGCAATTAATTTAGCATCCACAACAAAATGAAGGCCTCCCATAGTCATCTCCCCGTCACTCCAAGAATTCGCATATTTGTAACTTAGTTCTTCATTGTATCCCTCCATAGCCTCAAAGTAAGGGGTAAAGCCCGCCCGCTCAAAGAGTCCTCATAGCACCGTGTTTTGTTTGAGAGAGTCACAATTGCTCGATTCAGTCCTCTTCCTAGGTCCCCCCATTATATTCTCTGTGATCAGACAATCCTTTTTCAGCAGCAGGTAGTTATTCGCAAGACCAATTTCATCCAACACCGAAATCATTGGCAGAGTGAAGTCTTCTACATTTAGGGTTACACTAGAAGTTTGCATTTGGGAGGCCTTAAACATAAACCAGCATTCCAGAATGATAATAATCGTGAATTCAGTCCGATCACAAGAGAAGATCTCGTGTTTGCCTCTTTTGCCCTTATTGGGAATGATGAACCTCAAAACTTTCCATTTCATAATTAAGAAACCTCTTGTTCACACGAATTTGCAAGCTAAGGCCCTTACGAAAGTGTCATTTCAATTAGCTTTGGGGTTGAAAAGACTTTGGGTGGGAGGTGCCATAATGACATTTATTTTAAATTGCCGCCTTTTTTAAATCATTCTTGGGAACTACAAAAAGATATATTTCCAAGTATTATTATACTTCTTCAAAAAACAATTAGTTCTCAAGTATGTAACCGAGTATTCAAGAGATTGTGTTAAGCCTATTTGGTCTATTAATTCAATGTTTGTGTGTCATCACTTTGAATGGAACCTTGTTTGTGATTGTTAATCTTGGGGCAAACCTTACAAGTCTGGAAAAGGGAATCTAGTGATTGTGTCAAGCCTTTAAGGTCTATGATGTCACTATTAGTGTGTTATCACTTTTGTTAAACTTTGATTATGAATGTAACCTTTGAGGTTCAGTGGTCATTATAGTTTCCAAGTCGAGTAAGGGTGGGTGAACATACGACTTCGCTCGAAGTACTGAGCGATTGTATATACATATGGAATCTCTAGCCAAAGTAGGTGTAAAAGTCGTTGCTTACACTTAGTCAGTTCACTGTGGTCCAGGATTGCAAACTAGTCAGAGTCATGCATAGTTGGAGGGTATCCATTGTATGGTTGTGCTAAATATGTAGAACACAACACCAGATACTCAAATGTGCATTATTATGGTTTTCATACCAAACTCTTTGTTGAAGGGTAGGGCCATCTTGCTGGGTAGGAAGATGTGTGGAGGACCGCTTAAGTCTATGGTTGGAGGAAAAGCACTTGGGTGACTCTCCCTCTTAAGTTTGTGGTTGGAGGAAAAGCATTTTGGTGATTGTTGACAGATTGACGAAGTTTGCACACTTCTTCGCCATCACTACAACTTTAATAGCAGCTCAAGTTGTTGATTTGTTCTTCAGAGAGGTGTTCAGATTGCATGGGTTGCCCAAAAACATTGTGAGCGATAGAGACAACAAGTTCCTAAGCAAGTTTTGGTAGGAGATTTTCAGATCGAGTGGTACAATGCTCAACCTAAGCACTGGTTATCACCCACGGACAGATGGGCAAACCGAGATTGTGAACAAGTGCCTTGAAGGTTACCTCAGAAATTATGTTTCTAGACAGCAAAAGGCTTGGGTGAGATGGCTCCATTTGAGAGAATACTATTATAATTCTTCATATCACATGTCCATCAAAATGTCTCAATTCATAGCCTTGTATGGGTATGAAGCTCCTAGCTTCGTTGATCTGCTTTTTGGTGACACTAGAGCTCGTCAAGCTAAGGATTTGTTGCAACAAAGCCAAGACATTTTGAAATCCTTGAAGGAAAATCTCCAACATGCCCAAAATCAGCACAAGATGTATGTAGATCAGCAGCATATTGAGCACATGTTCAAAGTTAGAGACATGGTATATCTGAGACTTCAGCCTTATTGACAGTCTACTCTCAAGAAGAGTGGAGCAAAGAAACTCAAGCCATGTTTCTAGGGGCCATTTAGGATCTCCAGGAGAGTTGGAGAAGTGGATTACGAGCTAGAGCTACCAAAGAGTAGCAAAGTGCACAATGTCTTCCATTTGTCACACCTCAAAAAGGCGCTTGGACACAATGTTGTTGCTTCTACTGAGTTACCTCCATTGGATGAGGAAGAGCAGTTGGTTTTGTTTCCAGAAGAAGTAATTGATTCCAAAGAGTGTTCATTGAGGAGAAGAACCATCAAAGAATATCTAGTGAAATGGAAGAATCTACCAGTTGAGGATGCTACTTGAGAGGATGAGCAGATTTTGCAGCATCCAAACTTGTGATTGCTTGCGGACAAGCAATCTTGAGGAGGGAGGACTATAGTGTCCCCTTTTCGATCCTAAGCTTTCCAATGACCGTTAGCCTATTTCCAAAGTACCGTAGGTTAAATGGAAGCATTTCAGGGGATTCCAAATTCTTGGAGAATTCTTGCCAACACTTTCAGGATGCATTTGTAGAGGGTTGTTAGAGTGTTTTATGGGTTTTTCTGGTTTTTCTAGGTTTTCTGAGAACCTTGGTGGGCAATATTGTTATTTTTAGCAATGTCTATTTTTAGCAGTTACTATTTTTAGTAAGTTTCAGTGCATCTCAGTTTGGGCTAATATGGTGTTTGGACACTCACTATTTTTAGTAGTTTGTTATTTTTAGTAAGTGCTATTTTGGGCATTTGGTCCTGGTAGCAATACAATGCAGGGTTTTCAATTCCAGCAGTGGTTGGCAAATTCAGTTGATGAGTCCTAATATTTTTGGCAGTTTATTCATCCACCATCTCTGGAGTTCGAAAAGGCAATATTATAACTTAAGTCATAGAGTTCAAAAATGACCCCCCTTGTACCTTCACGCCTAGGTTTGATGACTTAAGTTGATTTTTAAAAATAGACTTGCTCTTTCTAAGGTGGATGCCAAAGTTGGAGGGCTTAAGGGAAAATTAAAATAAAATATTATTTCCTTGAGATGGGCATCCCATTTGGAGGGAAAAGGCATTTGAATTTTGGAGCCCTAATTTCTCTTTAAACCCCCTCTATGCTTTGATTTGGGGGAGGCCATTTGGAGATAACGAAGTGTTGTCGAATTGGAGATAGAATCCATGGGCTTTGAAGACAAAAACCCTCAAGGTTGGCTCTAGTTTCGGAGTTGCAAGATACTCCCTAGCTGGACGTGGGTGTGGCTTCACTGCAGGAGTCACCAATGGAGCTTATTGGTGGTGGCTTTCAGTATATTTTCAGTTTTCGCTTCTTATGATGTTTTCTAGCTTTGCATTTTTGGGTGTGTAAACTAATTTGCAACGTTTGGGAGCATTTTGGAGTGATTTCTTGAAGTTTGTCGGTTGCTCTAATTCTACCCTAGGTCATACCATATGTTTCGCACATGCTGATTGGAGGACTTCCTAACTTTTTGTGGGTATTGTTGCATATGGTTTCTCACCCTTGAGAGCCCCCTTGTGCTAAATCTCAGATTTTTAGGTGAAGGGACTGATTTTATGGAACCGGTCGCCCCCCTTGCTAGGCCGTACAAGTTGGGTTGAAGGTGGTCTTGCTGGTTATGTTGTTGTTCACTCTTGTTTGGTTGCAAACTTTGCCTTCATGTTGATGCCCAGGCTTCACTAGGCTGTGGTTGATGGTTTTATGGTGTTTGGGATTGGGTTGGAGTGCTTGGTATGAAGTTATGACCAATTTGTAGCTTACTAATTGGTGTTTCAGACTGCTGCCCCTTCTTTATCAGACTTGACACAATGCTTTGGGGTTCATTCCATGAGGTATATTTGATAATACTTTGTTGGGAATAGATTGTTTCATGTCGGGGTTTCATTTTGGGGATTTGTGCCAAGAGTTTCTCATTATTTTCTCATTGTAGCAGCAGATTATGACATTCTGAAAATTATTTGTAATGAGCTCATTGTAGCACCGTTTGGTAGTACCATCAGTGATTTGCTCCTTGATTATTGCTACTTACCCCACTGAACAAGTGGTCATTTCTAACCCCACTGAACAAGTGGCATTCCCGCTGAATAAGCGGATGAGTTTTATTTAGTTTCATGTTATGCCCGCTGAATAAGCGGAGGATCTTTCTTTGCTTTGGTCAGCTAGCTACCAAATGCTTTCTTTGCTAGTTGTAATTCCTGCTGAATAAGTGGATGTTTTATACTCACCCCACTAAACAAGTGGTTTACTTCAGAAGCACTTAATTGTAAGCCTTACCACCGTATGCTCTCACCTTGCCCACATCGGGATCTGGGAGATCATTCTAGGTATTTGCTAAATGGATTCTCTAGATTTGGGCGCCCCATTTCAAGCATTCACATGATTTATTTGGCGAAGAACTGATTTTTCTACGCTGGTCGCCCTTCCTAGGTGGCCATACCTTTCTGGGTATTTGTGGTTTGGTGATCTGTTGTTGTATAGACTCCAAATCAGTGTTTTTCAGTGTCCAAGGTGGCTATTCTTGGGTGTTGGAGACTTATTTGTAGCTGGACTTGCTTATACAAGATTTGAAATGCCATTCTATTGAAGTTGCTGCTGTTGAATGCTCATTTCCAGGTCTGAATATTGCTTTATCAGATCTAATATAGCACTATATTTATCTGATTATAAACCTGACAGTAATTGCTCTTGTTCCATGTTGTTATCTATTATGTATGGTATTGTTATCTATTAGTTTCCCTCTCTATTTGCAATGTTCTATATGTTGTTATACATCTTGAAACACATTGGAAACATACACAAAACATAACAGCAACAAACAATCAGCAACAGTGAGTTTTCAAAAAACAAAAAATCAGGAGTGTATGTTACAGTGGTATCAGAGCCACTCATTAATGCCAGCCTATGTTAGTCACATGCAATCAACACCTTCCGTTCTATGAGTGAGAGAGCACTGAGGTATTTTCAGAGGGAGTTAAAGAAAGGACAGTGGCAGCCCCCACCCACTCTTGAAGGTCAAACCGTCTCAAGGGTTCTTAAGGCTCATTGGGAGTCTTCACAGGGTACAAAGATGCAACAGAGGCAGTATTTTCAAAGGGAGTTAACGAAAGGACAGTGGCAGCCCCCACCCACTTCTAAAGGTCAAACCGTCTCAGGGGTTCTTAAGGCTCATTGGGAGTCTTCACAAGGTACAAAGATGCAACAGGATCCACCAGGTGCAGGGGAAAGAACTACAGGTAACATGGCTAATAGGGGAAAAGGTAGATCAAGATCAGTGAGTCTAGGAACTAGGATGGAGAAGAAGTTCAACACTATGATGGACATGATGTCTCAACTTTTGGGAAAGATTGGGCAAAACATTGTGGTTCATGCTACTCCTAACACTACACAAAGTAACCAAACGCAAAATGGACACAATAGTTCCACGTATCAGCAGGGGGGCAATGGTGGACAGCGCACTACAACGGGTTCAAACACTTTTTCCAGACCTTTTCAGCCCTCTTTCTTACCTAAGGTGACACCACAACAAGACCAATATTCTTCCTTACCTTTTGTGGACAGCTTAAGGGAAGGATATGCAGAATATGACACTCTTCCTGAAGATATTAAGGCGAACTTGTCTTACAATGAGTTCTTGGATCAAAAGAGGAAGAAAAGTGGTGGTAGAGCTGATCACCGAGGACCAGCAGCTTAGAGAGACTTACAACAGGCCATTGGCAAGGTAACACTTGCCCACTTTGATGGGAGTGATAAGTGCACAATGAGGGCTTGGGTATAGAAGCTTGACAATTACTTGGCCCTTAGAACGATGGTGGAGGATGAGGCAATTAAGTTTGCCACTTTACATCTTGATGGAGTAGCACACAAGTGGTGGTACCATGGCCTTGTTACCTTGGGTCACAGGTCTATCACTTTGTATGATGAGTTTACCACTAGGCTCATCAAGAGGTTTGATAACAAAGACCTCGAGATACATTTCAAAGAGTTGGCCCAATTGAAGCAATATGGCACTGTGGAGGCTTACATAGCAAAATTTTAGAGGCTCTCAGTGATGATTACAGGGATTACAGAAAGAAGATTGGTGGTTTTATTCAGTGAGGGACTTATGGAGCCACTTAGGGGATAGATTAAGGCTTTTGAACCTCCAACCTTGCAAGAGGCCATGAAGAAAGCAAGAAGTATGGAGTGGGCTATCTCTAAGACAAAATTGCAGTCCAAGCCATTCATGCACAAGAAAGATAAGAAACCATTCACTAAGGACACCAATCAGCAGAAAAAAAACAATAACTAGGATTAATGGAGACACTCTAAATGACCTTAAGAGGAAGAACCTATGCTTCAAATGTAAAGAGCCTTGGTCTAGGGATCATATGTGTGACACAAAGGGGAAGATACATCAGATAGAGTATTATTCAGCAAAGGAAAGTGCATCAGAAAGTTCAGACCAGCAATCTGATTTGGATGAGAAAGAAGAGGAAGAGCCTCTTGAAGAGGCTGGAGAAAAGGAGACAAAAGAGGGGAAGCTTGCCCAACTTTATAGATTCCAAAAGAATGAGTCTCTGCACATTAGGGGAAACCTTAAGGGGCAGCGGTTGGTAGCTTTGATTGATTCAGGGGCTACACATAGTTTTATTGATGAGGGACTTGTAGCACACAAGGGACTCTAGACACAAGAGGTTGATGGGTTTAGAGTGATGGTTGGAGATGGTTTCACCATTACTTGTACTAGGATGATTCCTCAACTCAGCCTTCAGTTGGGTAATTATGAAGTCAAGGATGACTTCTATGTGGTTAGCATTGGAGACACGGATACAGTGATGGGTATTCAGTGGTTATGTTCTCTAGGTGAGATCACTCTCAATTTTTAGACTTTGGAGCTGAAGTTTAAATCAGAGGGTAAGAATGTTGTATTGAGAGGGATATCTAATGGAGGGCCTTGTGTTGTTTCCTTCAAGCGCATGGAGAGGCTTTTCAAGCATGATCAGGTGGAGTGGGCAGTAGAGTGCATTGTTATGCCCACAATTACAAAGGAGGAGAAGCGTTCATATCCACCTAACATTTAGGCTTTGCTATCCAAGCGAAGCAAGATTTTTGGTAGTATACCTCCAAGCAGGCCTCCTGATAGAGGCATAGAGCATATCATTGAGTTAGAGGAGGGTACTAAACCTGTTAACACTACACCACACTAAACCTGTTTCTATTTTTATAGGAGGATGATCCTTTCAATATTGTTGGTTGAGATTTGGAGCTCCCATGCTCTACATGCTTATCTACATATATATTATTTTATTTAGATGGTGCATCCTACTTGGGGGCATATCCTTTATGGCACTGGCCACTTTCTATTAAATTCGTGATATACTTCCAAAAATTTCCATATGCTTCCAATGACTGATTACACAACAATTTTTATCACACTTTTCATTAACACAATCTTTTCTAAATGATGCTTTAAGATCTTCAATGGTTATGACACTTGCATCTTAAGATTCTATGCTTTTTCATGTTTATACTAACCGTGATCATATCTTATGCCAATATGCTTTATGATGATTGTCTTTTTCCTAATGCTTATCATGACGAAATCTTACATTTCTTTGTACTTACAAGATCTATTATCTGACACTTGTGGTTACTTCCATTCGTGGCCCAATTTGGTAGCATGATCGGAGGCATCTTGCTGCCTATCATTATCTATGCTTTCATGAGCATAACTCAGCATCTTTTTATGCTATCATATGATGGCATTTTTATATTCCTGTATGATTATTGAGATTTCCAAGATTACATCATTTTTTACATACTTATTCTACCTTCTCCCAAATTAATTGCATTCTCTACATGCAAGGGAGCATACAAGGTTACTAATATTCCTTCTTAAGTATGGTAATAGTGACTATCTCAGAATGCCACTTTCAGATGGTGCCACGTTCCTTCTGCTGCCCCAAGGCAGAATCTACTGGTTTGTCACCCCTAGGCAGTATCCTTGGTCCACCACAAGTGGAATATCTCTCATCCCCTCTTTCTGTTTTTCTTTTATTTTGATTGTAGACAACATATTCTTGTTTTAAATGCTGATATGATGCTACTCACTGATTATTTTATATTTTACAAGTTTCCAAGGTGGAGCACTCATTTCAAGGGAGTGTATATTGAGAAGCAACATCCATATTCTTATCTGTATCCTGTTCATGAGTGTTTGAATAAATTTACATTCATGTCATCGACTTGATTTTACTTTGACATGCACCCTCATAGTGGTTTGCGTGCAAGTCAAAGTGAGGGTAAAACATGAAGGTGAAAATTGCATACCCCGCACTTTTCACTTTTATTTTGTACTCACTAAGTTGGTTATTCCTTACACCATGACAAATGTATATGTGGCATGATTTCTGCTAAAATTTGGCACGTAACCCAAACCAAAACTAATTCCATTTGCATTAACTCCCAAGGATTGGTCTTGATCCCCAATTCTATCCATTCCTTACCCAAGGTCATATCTACAATTTGTGCAAATGACCCAAGTCCATTGAAAGATTTGTAGCTTTTAATTTTCAAATTCAAATTTGGGAACAACCTAACCCTTCCACAAAATATTTAATTTGTGTCCTTTGGATTTGTTTTTAAGAACTAATCCGAGTTCATTTTGACAACTCTAAGGAATTCATCCAACAAGAGCATTCAAGAAACATTCATTTGCATAATCAAAGCATTTATTACTATACTACCTGTTTGCATCAACATCTAGAACATCTATTGCAGGTTTGCTTGCTGTCTTCTATCATTTCTAAAAGTCATTGACTAAGTATCCTAGGGGTTTGACCAAGGGGAGATGTATTCCCTATCATTGGAAAGCTCTCAGCCACACAACGAAGTTTTTTATATAAAAAAAATACAGGCATTCAAGGCAAGCATAAGGAGAACATTTAAAGATTTACAAAGCTCAAATCCACACTTAAACAGATCAGATCTGTATGTGTGCAATCAGTCCTGCAGTTGCAAAAGTGACCCACAGTAATAGACAATGATTTTACAAATCCCTAGACTTTCGTCTCATCATTCTGGATATATATATATATATATATATATATATATATAGATAGATATAAAATTCATTTCAACAGCTCCTACAGTGATTTAAGAATTTTGTTTGTTTAAATTATTTTACCCTGGAATTTTCTTAATATGGCATTCTCCCTATTTATTATTAGTACTTGCCATTAAGGCAGTACTATTGCGATGAGTTTGTTAAAACTTGTTTAACTGGTTATTAATAAATTGTTTGTCAACGAATTATAAATTAGTATTTTAAATTTTATGAAGATTTTTTTTGTTTTCTAAAGTCAACATGTAAATTTTTTAATTTTATAAATTTTCGAAAATATTTTTCGTCAATGTTATTGGGTAAAAACTTTTTAGTGTTATTGATGGATTTTTTGGCATGTTAACCGTAACCTATTTTATCGGAGTTTTTTTGGCATGTTTTTGCTAGTCATGTGAGTGTAGAACGATTTTTCAAGGCATTACCAAAACCGAATTTGGTGGAGAACGTGCAAGACGTGTAATGAAAATGGCAAGGAAGAAAACATGGCGGGGAGGTTGAAAAACTAAGGCTGATTTTATTTTTCTCTGTGGCGTGTTCAAGTTTTGTCAAAATTTCAAAAATCCTTCGATAAAACCCTAAAGAATCTTTGAAGGCTTCGTTTTGTTATTCATTACGATGGCATGTAAATCCCCGAAGTCTTTGTTCACAAAAGATTCTACATGGCTTCTCAAAGTATGTGTACCAAGGTCCCAAACTTTGTGTGAAATAAGGGTTAAAACCCTGTATCACAAAGTCTGCTTCAATATTTGGTCAGAATTTCTCAAAGTACCAAAATTCTAGTGGTTCGAATATGGCTTTGCTGTGGGAGGCGGCATTGAATGTGTCATACGAGATAAGGGGTCATGTTTTTGAGACAGTTTTGAACAGAGATATGAGTTAAATTGAAGGAGCAGTAGGTGCTTTGGCTGGAGATATTGCTTACAGGATTACTGTCGAGGCCAAGGATGCTGCAGATACTATGTATGCACTTCTCCATGTACGATTTTTCTTTATTTCTTTCTATGAAAATATTAAAGCAGCAGGTTATGGAAATTAATAAAACTAGTTGATTGATATGAACAACTTTGCTTCATAATAGTAGCAAAAAATCATTGAGGGAATTCCTTCCGAGAAACCTGTAAATATGTAGTCAACCAAAGACCTAGTACTAGTATATTTTTTGAAAACTGAACTACTACAAATATTCAAAATCTAAATCCCGCCATCAAGTGTCACTGCTCAAGAACCCTTTGACATGTTATACAAATGTAATGTCTACAGTGACCTTGTTGATCAATGCATTGTATTGTTAATTATATAATTTGTTATTTGTTATTTTCCCATTCACGCTGTTGATGTTATAGCAGTGGGAGATATCTTTCTCCCAAATTTAAAAATGATGGATAAATAATACCAAGGCAAGTCGGACTTGCTATATATAATAATTTTATGAAGAGTCACCTTGTTTCTTAAAAGAGGCCAACCCAAATGAAGAGTCACCTAGTTTTGTATAAATACAAGGTGATGATCATTCATTTGATCATCAAGTTCATTCATCATAATTCGCATTCCTAGAAGAAGTTCATACTTGAGCAGCAGATGATCATCTTGTAGCAGCAGACCGATTTCAAGGAGAAACATATTCATTTGTATCTTTGCCTCTAGGAGAGGTACTATTATTCATTGTATCAAATTTGGCATTGAGTTGGGCCTGAGTTGTAAGCAGATTTCTGCTCTTATTCCTTCAACATATAAGAGATATATTTGCTGGGTTTTTTCTCCCTCAAGTAGGAGGTTTTTCCCAGGGTATCTTGTTGTGTTCATTGTCTAATGTGTTGCATTTTCTGATTGCTTTAATTTCTGGTCCTAAATCTAACATGGTATCAGAGCGGGTCTAAGAAAAGATCTGATTAGATTTGTTTAAGCAGTCAAGTCAACTTTTCATCTAGGGCAGATCTTGAAGTATCGCAGATCTAAGGTTCAAACTATTTCTGACCTAAAGGCAGATCTTTGAAGGTGAATTTGTGCAGAAAAAGAAGATGGTGAGCGGTGTCAAGGTAGAAGATAGGCTTGATGGAGCTTCAAACTTCAACTCTTGGAAACACAAGGTACTCATTGCATTAGAAGAGAATGATCTTCTTGATTTTGTGAAAAGTGATATGCTCAAGCCTTCCGATGATACTAAGAAAATCCAGTGGAAGAAAAATTGCACGAAGGCTAGAAAGATCATGATAGACTCTGTAATGAATCACCTAGTACGGATCATCTCCAAGTTGAAGAAAGCTAAAGAAATGTTTGATACTCTAAAAGGATTGTATGAGATCCTGATCAACAACACCAGCAGAGCCCTTGCTTTGAGACAACAACTTCACCATGTAAAAATGGCTAAAGATGATTTAGTCATCTCATTCTTTATGAAGATTGCTGATTTGAGAGATCAGTTGAGCGCTATTGGGGATATAATTGCAGACAGAGATCTTGTTATGTTGGCACTAAATGGTCTTCCTCACTCTTGGGAACCCTTTATTGAGAGCATCAATGGGAGATCCAAGTTGCCCAAGTTTGATCGTCTTTGAGCTGATTGTATTCAACAAGAGTCCAGGTTGGCAGCAAGAGGAATTGGGCGAAACTATCATGATGTAGAAAATCAAGTTCTTGCTACACATACTTCTAGAGAAAGAGGCAAAGGAAGAAAGAGGAATAAAGACAGAGAATCAGATTCTGCCCCAGAACCGAAGAAGAAGAAGGATCTCTCTCACATTCAATGTTTCAGGTGTGACAAGTACGGTCACTTTGCTCAAGATTGCAAATTAAGGTCTACACAACATGTTTCTATTGTGGAAATTGACATAGGGACATCTCAGAAGGAGCCTAGCTCTAAAGTTGATTCAAAAGGTTTCTTATTCTAAAGTCGATCAATTTTCTTCGAAGAGGAGGAAATGACATTCAGAGGGAGTCAAATTTAGAGAATTCAAGGCACGAGTTGAGAGCTTGTCCAGGAAAAGGATTAAGGTTCTGAGATAGGTCAATGGAGGGGAGTTCACTTCCAGAGGATTTCTTTGAAATCTTTGAGGCAGGGATCAAGAGGGAGTTATGTGACTCACTAAGAAAAAGTGAAGGTTGCAATGTTGCAAGGCCAAGTGCAAAATCCTTGGAAGACCTCTTCAACAGCTAAGAACAGAATTGCACAAGACAGTTTATCTGGATTTGACATTGGTAGCTCCACAAACCTATTCAGAATAGGGTGATCTGGGATGAGGTCGAGGAGGACAGTCCTGGACTTGAGCAAGTCAATAGTATCGGAAGTGTGCATTGGAAACCGCTCCTCTAAGGCAAGCATTGCAGACAATCTTGGACGAGGAGGTCAAGAGGTTGATGCAAGTACTTGGAGCTCCAAAGGGAGTCACATCATCATGAAGATTTGTTGTAATGTATATTTCTCTGAGATGGAGAAATACGAGGTGAAAGCCCTTGTAGTGTATATTTCTCTGAGACGGAGAAATATGAGGTGCGAGCCTTTGTTCATCTTTGTGACTGAGATGAGACGTCATGTTGAGAGACTCCATGACAACATCACGTTGAGAGACTCCGTGATGAACCCTTGTACTTGTGTTTCTTTCCACACATGGGAGTAGCCATGGTGGACGTCATGTTGAGAGACTC
The DNA here is from genome assembly GCA_007115665.2 of Sequoiadendron giganteum. Lineage (NCBI taxonomy): Eukaryota > Viridiplantae > Streptophyta > Pinopsida > Cupressales > Cupressaceae > Sequoiadendron > Sequoiadendron giganteum. The sequence goes on from CM021106.1 coordinate 410,415,882, forward strand.
CATGACGACATCACGTTGAGAGACTCTGTGATGAACCTTTGAGTTTTCCACAAATGGGTGTAGCCATTGTGGGCGTCATGTTGAGAGACTCCATGACGTGGATATCTGGAAAGATACCTCCCTAGCTAAGAGGGTGTGTTGATGTTATAGCAGTGGGAGATATCTTTCTCTCAAATTTAAAAATGGTGGATAAATAATACCAAGGCAAGTCGGACTTGCTATATATAATAATTTTATGAAGAGTCACCTTGTTTCTTAAAAGAGGCCAACCCAAATGAAGAGTCACCTAGTTTTGTATAAATACAAGGTGATAATCATTCATTTGATCATCAAGTTCATTCATCATAATTCGCATTCCTAGAAGAAGTTCATACTTGAGCAGCAGATCATCATCTTGTAGCAGCAGATCATCATTTTGTAGCAGCAGACCAATTTCAAGGAGAAACATATTCATTTGTATCTTTGCATCTAGGAGAGGTGCTATTATTCATTGTATCAAATTTGGCATTGTGTTGGGCCTGAGTTATAAGCAGATTTCTGCTCTTTTTCCTTCAATATATATAATATAAGAGATATATTTGCTGGGTTTTTTCTCCCTCAAGTAGGAGGTTTTTCCTAGGGTATCTTGTTGTGTTCATTGTCTAATGTGTTGCATTTTCTGATTGCTTTCATTTCTGGTCCTAAATCTAACACATGCAAGCCACAAAATCATTGAACCAAGACCATTCAAAACATATGACAAAATGGAAGTGTACAGAAATCTCATGAATTGATTGACAAATGACTTTACTGACATACAAACTATTGTAATGTAATTTGTACAGAAGGTTCTCAAAATACTGGTATTAAGCACAAACTAAGTTAACTAATAAAGCAAATGGTGGGCTTGAAGCTAGAATCATTGGAGCCTTCCAGCTTCTTTGGATATTTTTCTCAATTTCAAGATTGGAACGGTGCTTGGTGGTCTATAAAACTTAAATAAAAGTGGTGGATGATCATGTTAGATATATATGCAACATGTAAAAAAAAAAATCAGTTCAAGACATTACAATGCAAGTAAGCTAATAAGAACAATTTAGCTCTAAAATTTAACAATTACCAAACAGAAGAAAAACTTATTTTTCTATTTCTATTCTCTCAATAGTGAGTCAAGTTAGGGTTTCAGAGCAGTCAATCTTTGCAGAAAAGGGATAATCAAACAGCCTAAAGCCTAAAGGTTATTTGTATCACTTTTGTGCCTCAATATGAGATATTATAATTCTGGTTGTGCTTCTTTTGCCTTGATATGATATTTTATGATGTTTCTTTTATTATTAATGATTCTTTTTTCAAATTTCTCACCTATGGCTGTGATTTGTGAGCATTTCCAATTTTCATTTCCCTCAGGTAATCTTTTCTGATTGGTAACTATGAAGAATTTACCAGTTCACCCAAGGATTATTTGCTTTTTTTTGCTAGCATTGCCAAGGTGAATACAGCTTACTCAGGTTAGGGTTGGAGTATTCAATCTTTAGCAGAAAGGGGGCAATCCAAGAGTCAGACTTGATTGAGAAAGCAATGGAATTTAGAACACCTCAATTTTGAAGACATGAAAATGAAAATGCATTTCCAAATTGATTCCATTCAAATCTGTCTTTGCAGCCATTTATGGATTTTTACACAAGGTCATGTTTGCCAATGAATTCTTTATGGTGGTTTATTGTGTGTGATCTAATCTCTTCCAATGGGACCTTTATGCTGGTGGAAACTTGTTACTCTTTACAACTATATTCCTCCATTACATAATTCTTATTCTACAAACCTGGATGTTCAGGTTAGGGTTGGAGTATTCAATCTTTAGCAGAAAGGGGACAATCCAAGAGTCAGACTTGATTGAGAAAGCAATGGAATTTAGAACACCTCAATTTTGAAGACATGAAAATGAAAATGCATTTTCAAATTGATTCCATTCAAATCTGTCTTTTCAGCCATTTATGGATTTTTACACAAGGTCATGTTTGCCAATGAATTCTTTATTGTGGTTTATTGTGTGTGATCTAATCTCTTCCAATGGGACCTTTATGCTGGTGGAAACTTGTTACTCTTTACGACTATATTCCTCCATTACATAATTCTTATTCTACAAACCTGGATGTCTGCAACATGTTCTATGGCATTTAAGGTATCTTGTAAAAATCAAGGTCCCAAAAGGCTTGTACTGTGTACTTCTAGTCAGAGAAAATCTGCATGAATAAGTATATACATGCACACATTTTTGTCATTTCAACTAACTTGGCCTTAAACTTCTTGATCTCTGAGTTCTACATAGACATCTTCATCAAACTCATCTTGGATTGAGGTACTTCGAGAAACTTTTATAAAAATAAACTTATCTGTTTCCCTTAATCAGTTAGCTCTCTCAAATTCCAAAATCTTTCAATTGATCTAAGTGCATGTATATACTCAGTCATGCAGATTTTCCCAGACTAGAAGTACACAGTACAAGCCTTTTGGGACCTTGATTTTTACAGGATACCGTAAATGCCATAGAACCATGTTGCAGACTTCCAGGTTTGTAGAATAAGAATTATGCAATGGAGGAAAATAGTTGTAAAGAGTAACAAGTTTCCACCAGCATAAAGGTCCCATTGGAAGAGATTAGATCACACACAATAAACCACCATAAATAATTCACTGGCAAACATGACCTTGTGTAAAAATCCATAAATGGCTGCAAAGATAGATTTGAATGGAATCAATTTGGTCTTGCAACTGATCAAAAACTGTAGAGTAGCAGTGGAATTGTGGTTCACATTATGTGCAATACAAAGGGGTTTTAAGTTGTCCACAGAGAAAATACACAATAGAACTTTATTGTATTGTTACTATTATAGTATCAACAATTTTCTCCTTGTTTGTTGCTGAGACATGCTTTGTTATTGCTTGAATCACATAATTTAAGTTACTTTCTATGATTTTGTAAGTTTGTTAATGCTTATTTTACCTACTGTGTACAGTAATGTGTCCTTTGTTTTGGTAGATGCCTAAGGTTCTATCCAAGCCTCATAAATGTGTTTCCATTATGGTACCTTTGTTGATTTGGCCATGCTTCACTACATTTCTTAGCGACAAAATATAGTTCTTTGTGTAATTTTTGCAAAGTTTAGTGCTTTGGGTTTCATTTCCTTGTTGCAGTGATGGACTGAAACTTATGGGCTGCTGAAGAGTGCAGTGTTGTGCTGGAGATAGATGGAAAACATTCAGGGGCATTGATGCTTAGGGCACAAACACAGGTTACCATGAAGGACTATCACTCAACACTGCTTGATGTCCACAGACTTATAGAGGTCAACCCATCATCTGATGCTTATCGAGATCTAGAAGCTAGGTTTAATGAGTTACTTCATTTCTTCTCTAAGTATATAGTTCTTGTTTACAGTTCAAGCTTATGTTCATCTCAAACTATTATTGACCTAAATTACTATGTTATGCCAATCCATCTATCAATTAGATAATACATTCTTTATTTCTACGTGAATAACAAATATTAAAATTACAATACTACAAAGGCAAGTACTCGCCACTACGTGGCACTTGTTTATTTATTTATTTTAAAATATAAATATAAAATAAACGATAGGTGATTTTGAAAGGTAGTGTTTAGTGAAAAAGCATGGATGACGAGAGAATTGGCAAAATACAAACTTTTTTAATTTAGTGGTTACTAAAATTATGGATGACGGGGGCGGTTGGCACATTGCAAGCCTTTCTCATTGCTTAAACAAGTGACCGAGTGCGGACCTTACCTCCACCATCTCGACAACGCCACTCTCCTCGAAAATTCGAGCTAATTCTTCACTGGTAATGTCAAAGGGAATGTTACCCACATACAATTTAGTACCGTCAGGAACTGGAAAGTCAGTCTGCTCGTATGAGCCCTCGCTCTCACTCCCTTGCTCTGTATGACCCTGTCCAAAAGCTTCCATACCTCCTTCCGTCTCTTCTGACTCTAAAACTTCTCCTTCTGAGAGTTCCACTGATACAAAGCCCTTGACTTCCTCTTCATCTATAACTTCTGTAGATGGAGGCCCCTCTGACCACGCTGTAGCAGTTCTGAGAAACCTCCTACTCGTGTTGCCCATAACAGGGATTAAGCAGGACAACCCACGAAGGGTATGAGAAACTGCTACTGTTGCTCTAGGTTTTGTCAGCATTGCCACTCTGGAACTAGGGTGACCCTTCACACATGATGAAACAGTAAGACCCCCTCCTCCTGCTGCTGCCAATGATTCTAATGAAGGGGGCAGTTTGTGGGTAGTTGCCATGGAAAAGCAGGAAGCTGCCATCTTTTACAATACCCCGAGGCAGAAAAATCCCACCGTCTCACAACTGAATTCCTGCAGATAAGGTTCTATATTATTCTGATTGGTCTGAACCAATATAAAAATCCTCCAATCTCTAACACCAATGCCCAAACGGATAAATATTACAAATAATAATATTTTAGAATTGGCAGCGTTCACGACGATAAATGCCTTTCTGCTAGAGCATTGGAAATTATCTTCGGAAGCGAACACAACTGCTGTAACTCTATACCCGACGAAGCAATCGAAAGGCTTCGAACCAGAAGGTAAGAAAGACCACGAGAAGCGAAACAAGTGAATTGCAGAGATATAAGGTCTTCAAATGGATAAGATGTGTTCGTGTGGTTTGAGGAAAAGCAAAACCTTAATACCGTTGTGGTTTTTTCTTTTCGTAGAGGAATTCGCACCAAATAAATGAAGTTAAAACATCAATAATATTAGTAGGTAAGTATTAATTCTTTTAAATAAAAAAATCGGAATAAATAATTCTAATAGATAGAGAAAAATTATATACGAGGAATAGAAGTATTTAGTTTTAAAATTAATGAAGGAGGATGATGATGGTGGTGTATTGAATAAATCCATCTGTATAGAAAATGAATATCTTTAATTTGATTTTGATAATTGTCTTAGAATATAAATTAGTACTAAAATCTTGTAAATCAATTTAAAGTCTTGTAGATTCAATTTCAATTGTCATGAATCTAATATGTTGTGCACAATTGATATGTATTACATGAGAATGAACTAACAAAATATGTGTTTAGAAATTTGCTTGTCTTCACCTTCTAGATATCTCAATATATCAAGGTGGCAGTCTACACATTATTTAGGAGTTTTTGACTCAATAGGTGAATGGATTGTCCCAAGTCAAACTCTATGGTGAACCAAATTAGCAACTTTGAGTGATATCAAAGACAACATGTGCAAACATCCAACTAGCCTATATGACGATGATATAAATTTGATTATTTTTTATCCTTTAGAATTGAAAGGTGCTCTAAAAATTCACCCTCAATGAAATTAAGTATATATTGAATGCTTTTAAATGTGATGGCATGCAACATGTGTTAGGTCAACTCACAATAGTTAGTAGAAAGGGTCAAGAAAAATTAAATTTGAACTCATTGACTTGGGATTAGGGGACCATTCATGTGCCCCTCAAGATTGAACAAGGTCAATCTCACATCTCTCAAAAATGAACCAAAGGGATAACGTGGTAATATCAAAGCAAGAAGTGAATGTACAAGAAAATGTGGAACTAGGGATGAGATAAGAGTGAATAGGAAGTGAATATATTGAAATAGTGAAAATGTGAGTGATATAGAGATGAATAAGGGTTAGGCCATGAACCAAGATTCACACAAAAGCATGTCACTTGTCCACATGTTATTGCATTAAGACATTCTCATCAAGATGAGGAAAAAAAATGGAAATGGCGTGGATATGCTAACTTTGCCATGATATTTTTCCCCCACTTTGACATATGTGTAAAGCTTACATGAGCATGCATTTCAAGGTATATGGGAATACTTATCCAACATTTTAAAAAAAATGTTTAAACTCTCACAAAAAGGATATTGATCCCTATAAAGTAATTATGGACCCCCCACTTGAGTTGCACACAATGGGTTAGCACATAAAACAAGCCTAAAAACTCGAAATAAAATTTCACACTCAAGAGAGAGAAAAATAGTGGAAGATAAACAAATAGCAATGCAAGTAATAAAGAATAAGTGCATTTATACCTCCCTTATGACATGGGGATGTGCTCCAACTAGATGAATGTGGATGCTCTTTGCAATTTTCTACTCAAATGGATATCATAAGGGTGCAAATGAGTGATTTGGTTATGAAATTAGATAACATAAAATTAACATGAAAGTGGATGTAAAATAAAGGTGCCAATCCTCCATTAAATATATTTATCTAGAGAGAAATGGAGGATTAGGATGCAAGGAGGAATGGAAGGCTAAGATTAAAGTTGCATGGAGAGGATTAGTAGCCTTATGATAAGTGTCACAAGAGGAAAGAAGATCCTTAATTGATAGAGGAGAATCTATCAACTTGTGAGATGCAAGGAGGAGGCAAATGGAACAATGAGATGGAGGTTCAAATAAGCTCCCACATGTGAGAGGAGAATACAAACACATGTGTGAAAAAGAGATAAAAGTTAGTAGGATCAAAAGTATGAGTCGGAGAGCTAGGATGCCTCCAAGTTGGCATGCTCAAACATGTGTGAGCAAGGAGTGGGGTGAAGGGGCATGCTCACATGTGTGGGATTATGAAGTGGGATGGCACATGGAAGAAAGTGAATGATTGAGATTTAAAGAGACAAGGACCAATGATGATGTGGATTATTAAATTGGAAGAAATGTTAAGGGGTTTTATTAATTTAATCAATCAACTAATTTTGGATTACTTAATTGATTAAGTTGCAAGAATTTAGGAGGGTTAATTAGCCTAAATTAACTAATTAAGTCAATGTTAATTAATTGATTTAGTTGGAAAATTAGGAGGTAAGATTAATTTAATCAATTGATGTAACTAATTAAGCTTACAGAATGAAGGGGAAATAGTAATAATTAATTACAAAGGGTAATTAATTTAATTAATTAATTATGGGAAGTTAGAATGGGGAAATTAGATGTGGATTTGGGTTGTCTACAGTGGTTGATTAATTTTGAATTCTTCATATACTCCCCTTGTAAGAAAAATCCATTAATACCTACAAAATAAAGAAAAAGCATGCAATGAGTAGTTTCTATCACATAATCCAAATAAGCACAAACTAGCAATTATTTTAAATATCCACTACAATAAAAAAGAAGAGAGAAGATATAAAAGGGTATGCATGTACAAAAAGGTACAAAAATAATCCACACAATGTGGTAATGCAATATGGATCCATGCAACATAACCTAGTGATAAAATTGTTGGAATATGAAGTCAATTTTATTTTTGAACTTTCTATTTTTGGTAGTTTTTCCAAATGTTCAACATGTAGTTGTATGAGTTGCACTTTCTATTTTTAGAAAGTTTTGTTTGAAAAAGACTCTACAACTCAGATTGCTTATCCTCGGTTGAAATCACATTTTTTTGTAATTGTTGTATTGCAAATTTTTTCTGAGAAATAAAATATGAAATATCTTTGCCCGTGGTTTTTTCCTGATATAATTTTACCAAGTTTTTCTCGTAAATTGTATTTTTCTTATGCTCATTGTTTTTCTCTATTTTTTGCACTAAGTTTTTTACAAAAACTCTATGCAATATAATAATATTGTAGATCTCCATGCCATGTGGACATATAATGCAATGAATATCCACTTGACATAATAATAGATCTTTGTCATATATAGGCATGTAATAAGATCAAGATTCATCTAGATATGGTGATAAATATTTGTCCAACATAAGTTACTATACAAACACTCAACAATGAAATGTGTCAACAATAATATTTATCCCCTTCCAATTGATTATCTAATAGATGCAAGCAATTGGAGGAGAAGAAAAATGATGCATGATAATGGTAATAAAAAAAAATTATATTATATTTTCTAACCTCAAATTTAGTAGAGCTCAATTTGTGGGATAACCCCTACGAAACTTGTTTGTTTTGTATCCCATGCACTCTAAGCATGCAAATCAAGGTAGATTATTCTTGCCCTTATGTGTGGTCCCCTAACCTCAGAATGCCATTCTAAGCACTAACCATTTTTGGTTTGTTGAAATTTGCATTTTAAACCAATTTGTAAATTTTCAGCTTTAGAGTTAGGAATTTGTTTCACTCTTGCAGGAGCGTTGAATTCTAGGGCCCCTACAAGCCTTGTGCAAAAAACAAAAAATGAAATGAAAGGTCGGTGAATTTCACTTCAACCATGCATATTGTTCATCTCAAACTTTTAAAAATTTGCAAAGTGTTAAAATTTCTCAACTTGACAACTCCCAGTTCACACGAGTTGTATTAAATACAAGTTTTTAACAAGGTTTTAGATTGGGTTTTAATCGGTTTTAACCCTTTTATTTTTCATTTCATTTGTATGTTTGTCTTCATCCCTCCTCTGCGAGTTTGATTGAAGCTTTTGAGTTTAGTTGCACTCAAATTTTGGATGGATTTTTCGTTGTTTCGACTAGGGTTTTGCCATTTTCCATCGTTGTTTTTAGGGTATGTTTCTCTAAGATTTCCTATTTTAAAAATGTGTTTTGTTTGGGATCGATATATCTAGGATTTTTTTTTGTTTTCATTTTTTTTCTATTGATTTGTTTTTGTTTGGTTAAGTTTTCGATGGTTATTGTGTACATTGTTCTAGCTTTCATTGTTGTTGGATCAAACCCTAGTTTCTACCTCTACTTCAAAGTTTGTGGTTTTGTGTGTTAAATCTCATGTTATGTTTTGTAAACGTGAACCTATAAATTTCCAGGCATTGTTTGAAGTTTCATGTGATTAACATATATATTGTGCATCATGGGTTAAACCCCACGTTGCACAAAGAATCTAAAACTTGAAACCTCCATGTCGACCTTCCATGAAATGGCGATGTTTTTCACTGTTGGAAGCACCCTCAAATCCAAGATTGACCTTACTTGTTGGAGCAAAAAATTTCACCGTTATATACAAGTTTTGGATTATCATAGATCATTTAAACTTTACCTAAGTCTACATCATATGTAATGTCAAGGTTTATTACCGCCTCAACATATGTTTTGCTCATCATGTGTTTGGTCGAGGATTTTCCCACATCATATGTAATGTCAAGGTTTATTACTGCCTCGACATATGTTTTTCTCATCATGTGTTTGGTCGAGGATTTTCCCTGATTCTGTATGGACTTGACATGTTTTTCTATGTAGAAGCAATGATTTTCACTGCTTGAGCGTTCAAATTCTCCCTTTGAATATGCACTAACAGAGATTTTTATCGCTTGTGCATGAACTTTTATTAAATAAGATGTAGGGTCAGTGAATTTCACCGACCCAACATCAAACACCAATTAAGTGTTCTACCCCTCATGCAATATCAAAAATATTTAGTGACTTTGCACAAGTTAAAATGATCTTCCCATGCAGGGTCGAAAAAAATTTTTGACCTTGCACACTTCTTACAATGCATCTAGGCAAACATGTAGAAGTGTTATTTTTCAGCGTAGTTACACATTTTGCATCAAACCACCTATAGAGGCACTAAAATTCAGCGACCTAACAACCATTTTGCAAATTTTTCCTAACACTAAGAAAATTTTCCTTTTTGCCAGATTGCCTACTTTTGCTCTATTTTTTTTCTCCATCACACTTAAGCCTTCTAAAACTGTGCAATCACTCTAAATTTTCCCACCTTTGTAAATTTCCAATCATGATGGTTTTCTAACATTGCAAAATGCTAAAATTGTCATGTAGTTTCTTGTGCACATATTCCCAGGATTTCATATTTGCCTTCCTGCAAGGACATAATCACTTGCCAGTTGCTTTCTAAATGTTAGATCCCTCTCCAAGCAAGGGAAAAGTAATGAATTATAAATATCAAGGTGTGTTTTAGCTACCTAAGTCTCATCAAATATAGATGAGATCATAGACATTGAAATCGGGCATGTTGACATGTTTGAATTTCGAGACAGAACAAGGAAGCAATTGTTAGATGATGGTATGAGGTGCATAGTGCAAAGTAACATTCAAATGGTGTCTTCCTTTCCTGTTGTGGCACATAATTCAGAGTTTGTCCTTCAAGTTGCATCACATTATAATAGAATGAAAAAATTTGTTTGGGATGCCAATGGAGATGTAGTCATAAGGATATATGCAAAGTTTCTTGACAAAGCCTTTATATGCCCTAATATTGATTCCTATGTAGAGATCACCAATAAATATACATAGGAATAATATGATAAAGATCCAAATTCTTCTAAGAGGATAATTAACAAAAAATGGTTGAAGAATCCTCGACTGACTATCTCAAGGTGGTCAAAGAGTTTCCCTCACAGTGATTTCATTGAACAAGTGAATGATCTAATCTCTTCTCAGTAGAGATCAAGGTTTGCCTACCTCTTCCATATTTGAAGACTAGATGGATTTATACATCAAGATCATAAAGAGAGGAAAACAACAGATCTTCTAGGGTCAACAAATTAGTGATGCCATTCATGATCAATTGATCAAGGTGCATACTACATCAAGGTTCTACATGACATCCTACTTAGTATATGTTGTTGCGACTATGAGAAATTTTCCTGGGTTGACAACAAAAGGAAACAAAAGGGTCACTCCAATGTACAAACACTTTCCACATATTACTCTTGACGGGAGAATTCACCATTTTCAAAGAGTGAATGATGCATTCTTTGCTCCATTTTTGTGTGTATTTTATCCTTAATTGGAAAGAAAAAGAGTGTTGGATGAGGCGTGGGTAGTGGTAAACAAGTATGGTTGCCTCTACTTGTAATTACACATTTTCACATATCTGAGAGTTGGTTATTTCATGGGATATCCATGCATGCTCCACGATACCCCTGTGACAAAATTGTCTTGATGGAGTTATGTAGACAGATAATAACAACACATAGCAAATAGAAGTTACACAAGCTAGGATTCAAATTTCCCTTGACCATTGGAAGGTATTCCATTCAGACCTCTCGAAAGCCAAAGTCATTGAATCTGAGGTGTAGTTGTAGTTAGGGGAAAAATTTAGGGTAAATGCATAAACAAATTATAATGAAACCCTACCAAGCATAATAGAGCATAAACTAGCACGAAATGAAAACAATAAAGCAAAGAAAACCAATCTCCAAGCTAGATTTGATTTATCTCCATTGCTCTTCTCCACCTCACTAAGCATGCAAGATTTTGAAGGATTGAATGATTTGATATGTTGATGTTGATTGCTCATTTTCATAGCATAACGATAAGATGGAGATGATAGAGGAAAAATAGATAGATAGATGAGAAGATTGGAGGAAATTTTGGCAAAGTGTGGATACTAGAAGAAGATAGATCCCAAATGGCCTATGAAAGGCTTGTTTTATAGGAGAAGGTTGATTTGATTCGATGGCTAGATTAAAAGTCAAATGTGTGATGTGTATGGCTAGCATTAAAAGTTGATTTTAGTGCTTATGATGCACATTAAGTGGGTTATGACATGAGGCCAAAATTAGGATGTGAGGGAATAAGTGGGATTCTTTTATTTATTTTGGAGAGAAAAGATGCCTATGACACACAAATAAGTGAGGCTAAAAATAGGATGTGAGTGGGAATCTCGTAATTTAAATAATAAAATTCTTTAAATTATGTGTGCATGTGAAGAGTTGTAGTCATATGGCACATGTTACAATGTGGTAATAAGTGAGGGATTAATTCAAATATTTAATTTGAATTATTTTGAGACATATGAAGGGGAATTAATTAAATAAATGAGATTTATTTAATTGATTGGGAAGGTGATTAAGTGGAATAAATGGGATAAGTAGGATAATGTAATGACCTAGAGCAAAATATTACAAGATGTCTTACAAGGTCATGTATCAACTAGGTAATGTTATGACATGGACAATTTTGGGTGTCTACAGTAGCTGTTCACTTTGAAAATGTTCAAGAAAAGGCTAGATTTCAATTATCAAGGAATGAAAGACTGGATCAAGAAAGCACATGTTCATGTACATAGATTTGAGGATGTGTGGGCTGACTATAGGACTGAGGAAGAAATAAGAAAGTTGGGTTACTATAGGCTCACATTGGAATAGATTGAAGAGCTAGATTTGGTTGATATTCTTGAAGGCATGGAAGATGATGGCAACATCTTAGACCCCACCTATGAGAGGAACAACATTGTAGGATCTCCTCTACCCCCCATCCTGTGGTCATAGAAAGAGGTAACTTCAATTCGAGAAAGGTTTGAATTGATTCTTACTAACATGAATGTATGGTTAGAAGAAAAGGGAATTCAATTGAAACGCTTTCTCACTAGGTTAGAGGAGGAATTACAAGATTCTATAAGTAAGAAATCATAATTGAGAACAAAGAACAAGAGCGATGCTCCTAGTTCCAACAAGCCTTCTAAGACAAAGATCACATTTGTTATAAAAGGCAATAAGAAGAAGAGAAAAAAATCTATAGAGCCCGACCATCTGCCGAAGGATAAGAGGAATATTTTCAAGAGGAGAGGCAAATAGAGGAAGGACAACATGAGAAATCATAAATTTTTCCTCACGAGAATATTCCAGAGGAACCACCTGTCTCCTCTACCCCAATTGTATCTACTCCTACTCCTCCTCCTATGTCCTCCTATGTGGATCTTTGGTGTTGTTTGTTGGAGTCTTTGAGCTACAACTTGCTACACAGGTTACTCTTCGAATCATTCTAGGGAATAACTTGGAGTCTTTGAGCTGTAAGTTATTGTCATTGTTCATGTGATCTTACCATTACTTTTGGAACCATTGTGGGAAGTGGCAAAAGACTGTGCTTTTGTAGACTTTCTAAGTTACTATCATTTTTTGGTATTTGTTCTTGTTATTCCTACATTTAACAAAATTAAGTATCAGCTATTATTGCTCCAACTAGTTTTATTTAAGGATATTATTATAATTTGTTTCCCTTATTTTGAAAAAAAAGTGAATATGCTAATGGAGACACCCCGAGGGATAATCATAATGTACATATCTTAGTTTAGTTTTTAGTTGATTTTATCAAGAAATAAGAAGGGAGCCTCCCCTTTATGAGAGGAGAGATTCATTTCTCATCATAGTTGTGGATAAAACTCCCATTTTGGAATTATTAAAATAATTACAAAATATTCACCCAACAGTTTTTTGGTGAATCCATTGGGGATACGAGTACACAACCTAAGCATCACACTTTTGGTTAAAGTAGATGAGTATACCAATGTCTTATTGTATTTTTTATATATATTTTTACTCTTTATTTTCATTTCTTTTCAAAGACTACACTCTAGCATATAGAAGCTATACACACAATCAAAGGGCGTAGGGTCAAGTTGATCCTGTATTTGAATTTCTGTAGAAACATAACTTTGATATTCTCCCTCCAAGGATGAGATCACCTTTACGGTGCATAGGGAGTTTCCCTCCTCAACGTGTAAGATCACCTCTTCGGAGTGAGGCTTCTAGAATTCAAAGCCCGTTGTTCCTATAATGCCAATTCAAAGGTTTGGCATCCCTCCTTTCAATCAAGGAATAATGGCAGCTCAACAACCACCATAAGGTCCTTGGGGTAATGCCTTTGGTCCTTTGAGGTTGGCACCACTTTTGCATGACCTTCCACGGGTTTCACATAAGAACATCCCTAAATTTTATGGAGATGGAAAGCAACATCCTGATGAACATATTGTTGCTTTTTATATTATATGTGGTGTTCTTGGTGTGGAACATGAAGATGTTTTAGTAAGGTTGTTCATGGAAACCTTACAAGGAGTATCAGTTGATTGGTTTTATAATCTTGTTGTTGGTACTGTTACTAATTGGGCCTCTTCGAACCAAGTTTGAGGAAAGGCTCGAGCCTACTGAGGATGCCCATGCCTTGTTGGATCAACTTACAATAATGAGAAAAGATTCACATGAGCCCATGTGTGAGTTTGTGGAAAATTTTAACAAGTTGACAACAAGGATTACAACTTATGCCCAACTGATTGAGCATAATCTGAAGTGATTTTTCATAAACACTCAGTTCTCGTAGGTGAGTTTCTTATTACAGAGTGCTGCCCCAGCTAATCTTGAAGTAGCACAATAGTTGGCTACTAGTTTTGAGGATGATTTGATTCTTATAAGTAATTAAAGAAAAGAAATAAATAGAAATAAAGGTCAAATGTCTTCAAGTCCAAATTCCTCAAGCACCATGGATCATATGGTGCAGAAGTTGGCAAATGAATTGCTAGCTTTGAAGAAACAAATATCTCAAGGTTCGTCTGCTCCTGCCTACAAAGACGTTCTAAGGAAAACCTATCCTAATTCTTCTAATTTTTTTGGCAATGCTCAAAGAAAACATAATAGACTTCCTACACTACAAGGAAGGCTTTCTCTTGAGGCACCTCCCACTAATGCAGCGGTGGGGTACTATGAATTTGAGCAAGAAGATTTTGCACAACCAAAATATCTACCAGAAGAAAATGCCAATCTCTTCCAAGAGGAGGAAGAAGATCCAACTGGTGACTCAAATATTGGTTATCTGAATTATGAAGACAAATATGATCAAGAGGATGAACCTATTGTTGATGCCTATGTTTTTTTTATGCGTTCACAAAATCAACTCAATCAATAACAAGGTGATGCATCAAAAGAAAAGGATATCCCACATCCACCAGTTATTATTGCTAAAATGGGGTCTCCTTTGTCGGTTCAACCTAAAGATGCAGTAGGAAGTAAGCAAGTACTTCTCATCCTCTTGTTTCTTCTTCTATTCCAAAGACTAATACTCTGTTTCTAAAGACCAGTGTTCCAATTTTCTAAACCTATCATTGAGACTACCCCATCTTCTTTGTCAAGTTCATTTTGAGCATTTGAAATAATTGACCATGCAAAGAAGACTAAGATACAAATGTCTAAAGTAGAGTATCTTAAGGCTAATCTTGACCAGTTTGATAGACTCGTTAAGTTTTTCAAAGACAAGGGAACTCATCCAAGCCAAGATTCTCCTCAAGACATACCAACTATTCCCAAGCCTAGGCTTCTACAAAGCAATCTAGTTTCAGTTCCCTCATCTATTCCTGGAAATATTGATCCATTATATGTCTCCTTGTTAGTCAATAGTTACAAGCTAAGCAATTGTGTTATTGATTTTGGTTCCTCTAACAACGTGATGCCCACCAAAGTGGCTACCACTTTGGGTTTGAATCTAGCCAAAAATTTTGGTCGTTGATTTTCAACGGAGAATAAACAAGTATTTTTAATTGGGAAAATTAAGGATGCATAGTTTGCATTTGTTGCCTTCCCAGACAAAAAGATCAAAATGATTGTTCTAGTAGTTGACGTCCCAACGTCATATGGGATATTTCTACGAAATAATTTATGTAAGGATGTAGGAGGTGAAATTAATATGGATTGGTCAAAAGAAAGAATACTCGTCAAGGGTGAAATGCTGAAATTGCTTCTCGAAAGGGAATCTAATTTTTTTGTAACAAAGTTGGATGACGCAAGAGTTCAAATCCTTTTCGAAACTTCAAGTATGGGTACTTACTTTTTGTAGACTAACGAGGATTCTAAATTTTTAGGAAGAATTTCAAAAAAGAATCAGAATTTGATGAATCTTCTTCTTTAGAAAGAGAATCTTCAGATAATATGTCTTTTTTAGATGATGAAATATCATAAGATGAAGAAACTATAGATTTCAAAGCTGTCAATTTGGGTGACCCAAATGGTGTTTGCGTTATAGAATTTGATGGTGGTTTCTTATCTATGGGATGTGGTGTTGGGATTGTTTTTATATCTCCACAAGGGAAGTTTTTTCCTTTTCTCTTCAAGCTACAATTTGATAATACTAACAAGACAACAAAGTATGAGGTATTGTTGTTAGGTATGGAAGTTGCATGCAGGAAGGCCATAAAAAATATTCATGCTCAAGGAGATGTTGAGTTAGTGGTATTCCAAGTAAGATATTTGTATCAAACTGTGTCACCAAAAAGTGTAGTCTTTAGCACTTTTTCACTCATTTTGGCCTTTTACCTTGGATTTTGGGCCTTGTTTTCCCTTGATTCAATCTTGAAAGCTTGCAATTCAATAATAATCTAATGGTGTTTTACTAAGGTCTTGTGAAGTGTTGTAACATATCTTCCCACTTTTCTAAGACCCTTTCAACACAATTCACCTAAACAACCCCCTTTTACGCCTTTCCAAGCCTTGTGTCAAGGTGTTGAAAAGTGTTGTAAGGCATTTTCACACTTTCCTAGGCTTATCATCCACTAATTAACCCTTTTCTTATGCTAATTTATACCCTTAATGTACTTTTAAGACTGACTTAAATGTGTTTCGGGAGGCAAACCTGATAAACATCATTTAACATATTTTATTCCCGACCACCACTTGAAATTTTCCAAGTGGACTAGGTTGCCACCTTGGGCGACCTAGTCCCTTTTGGCATAAATTTCAAATTTAAGACAAAAACCTAACGGGAATTTTCCTCCAAAACCCTAGTGTTGGCCTATCATGTTGTATTTTCAAGAAAATTAGGGTTTAGCATGTATAAGTAAGGGTTTTCATCTTCATTTTACCTCTCTGTGTCTCTCCCAAGCTCATTCTTTACATCTCTTTACAATTACTCTTGCACTCAAGCTTCCAAAGCAAGCAATCAAGCACAAGGAATCATAAGCAACCTCCATTGGAGTTGGTTCTTGCATGTTGCAGATTTCAACAATCAAAGGTTTAATAATTGTTTGTATTTGATTTGTCATTCAAGCATCCTTTCCTTTCATTGTTTCTCATTTGTATTTGATTATCAAAATGGGGTTTGACTAAGGCAAACCCCTAATCTCTAACCCTAACCCTAACCCTTTTGGCTCCTCTTTGCATGTGTGATTTTCAGGTTTTTGTATGTAGGTTTTTTCAAGGAGAAAGGTGTCAAGGAGGTATTCTCA
The DNA here is from genome assembly GCA_007115665.2 of Sequoiadendron giganteum. Lineage (NCBI taxonomy): Eukaryota > Viridiplantae > Streptophyta > Pinopsida > Cupressales > Cupressaceae > Sequoiadendron > Sequoiadendron giganteum. Next base: position 410,432,793 of record CM021106.1, read on the forward strand.
ACTCATTAAGATCACTCAAGTCAACAAAGCCCTAGTTGAAGCTTGGAGACCTCTTTCAACTCATTTTTTGCAGAATCTGAACCAGACACCTGTTGGGATCCGAAGTGTAGAATGAAGGCTCCAATCTCAACTTTTAAGTTCTTATAAACTTAGAAGAGGACTAGGTTTCCAATAATGGTGACCTAGTCCCTTTGAGTCTATGTTTTAGGGATTTTCACATTTCTGGATACCCTTTTGGCAGAAACCCATTTCAACAAAATTTCTTGAAAAGAGGATTAGGTCACCCATTCTGGCATAAATGTCCCTATGAGCATTTCCAATAGATTCCAAAAGATTCTAGAGCTCCTCATTTGCAACTTCCAATACCCAGGTGCACCACTTTTGTCTTTTCTAGTATCTTTCCAATTTGTATGCATTTAGGTCATTTACTTTACATTGCATGTAGTTTAGATTTACATTTGGTTTATGTTTCTTAATTAGTTTATTTCATTACATTGTATCACTTAGACACACTTTATCACACACAACACAAACCCTAAATAACCCCTATCTTTGAATGAAATTACAAAAATACCCATATCACTAAGGAGAAAGAGTGTCATTCCTAAACAAAGAGCTCCTAGGTGAAAAACCCTAGGGGCCTAGAAAAGGGAATCCTCTTTCCCTTGTTTCTATACATTTTTGGTGAACCCAACTGTCCAACACTTATTAATCTTCTGATTTTAAGTTACATCTTAGGATTAAGCTTGCATTGCATTAGGATTCTGCATTTTTTACATCCCAGGGTTTATAAAATAATGCATTAGTGAAAAGCTTATGTTAACTTGCATTTTTGTATATATATCTTCATTGAAAATTTCTAAAATTTTGCATTTTCACCTTAGGAATACATCATATAGCCTGAAACACATCAAAACCACTAAAAAAACTCAAAAAATTTGGAAAAAATCACTATTGGGACTAGTTTTCTATTCTGGGCGACCTAGTCCTAGTTCACATTTTTAATTGCCTGTTACAGCATTAGAAACCTCATTTATGTGCTTCCCAGACCTCCTATTACCATATACTATAAGTCTAGAAAGTTCTGAGAACATGGGTTTTATGCTTCCAACTCAAAGTCATCAATTTAGGGTGGTCATTTCTGATATACCTTCATCATTAGATATGCCAAATGCTTACATTTCTGAAAATGTGCTTAACATTGATAAAATTACTTTTTACTTTTGCTTATACAATGTTTACATTCATAAAACTATGCATAAGTTTGCTAGAAGTACTTTTCATTTTTTCATATACATTGTTTACATTCTTAAAACTTAGCATACATTGGATAAACATGTTCTATATATTCGTATCTACATTTTTCATCTTGTTGAAACATTGCATGGCATGGTTAAAAATGCTTTTCCTTTTTGTTCAAACAATGTTAATATCTTATATATCTAGATATGTTAAGCAACCTTTCCTACCCTCTCCCTATGAGAGTGTTTTAGTGATAGAGAATACAACCTTGGATGTTCTGAACAATCATATTGGTTCTTCCCATAATCTCTCTCCTCTTGGTCATGTAGAGATCTTGGTGTCAGAAGAACCAATTAATGAGAATTCTGAGAATACTCATTGTTTCTCTCCTCTTACCTCTCTTAACCAACATGATAACATAACCATAAGGGATCATGACAATAACCTTTGTCCTTCTCCTAGTATCTCTCCTAGTTGTGGAACACATACTCTACCATTGGAAAATACACTTGATGAAAGTCATGAATACATTAGTTTTCCCCCTTCTCCTAGGGAACCCCTTATTAAACACAACAATTACACCATTGATCATTACCCTCCTTGCAATGAAGTCCCTTTAAAAGAACCAATCTTTAAATGTGAAGAACATTCAAATTGTAGTTCTCCCAAAAACTCTCCTCCTAGGGAGACTATCATGGTGCAAGACCATGTGAACCTTGACACCTACCCTTCAAACATTAAACCTTCCCTAGGCGAAGATAATCAAGTGACATTCAAATCCCCCTCACCAACAAATCATACCAATAAAGACAAGATTCTTGAGGTTATGACTACACAAGTGGGATCTCCTTTAATTAGTGAGCCTCCTAAGTCCCCTCCCACTAGTGAATCACATAAAAAACTAAGAGATATCTTGAAATCCATGATGCAATCTCATCATAACAATGTTTCGCAGCCACTAAGTATTAATTTAGTGACTCAAACATCTAGGGGATCACACATCACTCCTATGCCATTACCATTTTCTCATCTTAGAGTCCCTAGTGTTGAGGACCTTAAAAAGGCTCATGTTGATATATTTGTATGGGAACTTATTCAACTTTCACCTACAATCAAATTTCTATTTCATGAAATGGCACAAATACAGATGGATGAGATCCAATCTTACATAAAATCGAACAATATCACACCCTCCTCTCGTCTCGTGCAAGTAACCCAATCCGACATCACATTCCATAAACATGAATTGCCTTGACTTGAGATTCAAAACAAGAATGATCCCTTGATGATAAAGGTGATCATTCATGAAACTTTAGTCAGGCACACCCTCATTGAAAATGGAGCAGAAATTAATGTTTGTAGCATGGACCTCCTCCACAAAATTGGCATGGACAATGTTGATGCCAAAAAATGGCAAGGTAACAACCTCCTATGGGAAACTCTATTTTAGGGGGGACCTATTGCACCAAACTGAGTGACCTCTGAATTTTAAATAAGTTGGCTTCTTCTGTAATTGGGGTTTTGAATGGGAAAAGGAAGTAGATATAAAAATAAAAGATCTAATTAGGGCGGTACACCATGATTTAGATTTAAGGCACGATAAACCTATCTTGTGGATATGGTTTAAGGGCCCGTTTAAGCAATCTGCTATGTCCGAAATAACAATTATCAAAGAAAAAGACCTGAATGATTTATTTCATAACATAAAATCATTTGCACAGAGTTTCACTCAATAGAAAGAGTCGAAGACATGGTTCCAATCAACATTCTATTCAAATCATTGAAGTTGAAAATAAACTATTTAGAAACAACACAGTATAATGTTATCAATAGTTAAGAAATAGAAAGGCCAAATTACAATGTCACGGTCTATGAGTCTTTACAACTATCTAACAAAACAGAGGCCCGGTGTCTCCTAAATCCTTCTACAGATATTTTGAACTAGCACATAGCATTTTGCTTTCCTTATCTAAATAATTCCTTCTTCATTCGGTTTCTGAAGAAATCCTCTTCGAATCAGAACCCCTTTCTCCTTCGGGAGAAGTAGTATATATAGAAAAGAGCACCCACGACCTTGGAAGTTAGTAACAGAAAATGATTCCCCATCATGAATCATAATGCTTGCAGCAATGATTCATCACAACCGTTGCAACAAAAAGATTCTCGATCATGAACCTTGTCGCTCGTCGGTCAGGTGCATCCCCTACAAATGATGGTAGTGGTCCCGCTCTTCCCTATGTAAACAAGTGTCTCCTAGAGTGAAAAATGGCATAACACGCGGTGCAATATGGCAACCAGACATTTGTGCCACTCCTTTCTTTTATTTAACCATGTTGAAGGGTGCGTGGCAGCATTTTGCAACTCGAAAATCATCTTCCTCGTCCCTTGATGATAGTTTGAGATGAAGAGACATGTGGCGACTTCTTTGTTGTTGGGATGGTTTGAGGGGCCCAATAGAGAGTATGAGGGTGAAGGATACGTGGCAGGTAGTCGGGACTTGAGAGAGAAGAGAAGGGAAGCCTTCTTTCGGTAAGCAATTTGGCGACACATGGCGGCTCGGTGTAAGAATGCCAAAAGGCGAACCTAGATGCCATTTGCAATTTCAGGCAAGTTCGAAAGTCAGATAAAACATCAAAATGACCTGAAGGGAGCATGGGGTATTTTAAATATCCATAGCTTTTGGTGACTACCAAGGGCGTTTCACCTGCAGAACGGTGAATCCAAAAAATTTTGGTTTCAAAGACCAGAGCTTTATTCATTTGGGCATTGGAGTCACAATCCAAAAAAGGGCACCCTGCAAGGGCAGCCAATCAACCTCAGAAGGTGTTGATATGGCACGCAGGATCTCGTGGGCCTCGTGCAGGTCAATCACCACCTTATAGGATATGACCAAACATTTTCCTAACTCGTCCTCAAGCTGGAAAAGTAGCCGCATGATCTGATTGATTACACCTTCAATTTCTTTGGCGGTAGGAGGTTGGTTGAAGCTCTGAAAAACTAATAGGTCCTGCTTCATTTCCTCAATTTTGGCCACAATCTATTCCGCAGTAGCCACAAATTCATTTAGAAGAAAAGGAGAGGGCAAACCCATTTGGGCTAGTTGGGAAAGCCTTGCCCGAGCACCGTCCATTGTTCGCCCCAATGTAATCAAACATCTTTGAGCATGGAGAGTGGCCTCCTGGTAGTGGATAAATCTTCTCACGACCTCAGTAGTTATCCTCTGATCCTTGATCCCTGCTCGTTCCAGATCCTCGCTCGACACTGTATATAGCTTGTCCAGTAGCCTCTTCGCTTCGGGGACCTTTTCTTCTATGAATTGTGGGAATTGCTCCATCGTGCCACGAACCTCCTTGCATAAATTTGTAGCCTCTGCCATGAATCAAAGTGCGGGCTAGAGGGTAGGGCATAAGGCCTTGACCCTTTCCCAGTAGGAAGCGTACAACTATTTGGCTACTGAGTAGAGGTTTGATAGAGGAGCAGGGGTTTGGGTGATTTTCTTCAATTGGTTAATTTTAGTTTATTTCATCCCAATTTCATGTGTTAACCTTGCAATTTGTTTCGTGGCAGAGGCGAGCTTCTCTTTTAGGTATTTTTGTGTGGCCAACCACCTTTCCTCAGCTTGTTTTTGGATTGCGAACTTCTAATCCAAGGTAAGCCTGAACTTCCTGAGATCTTCTACAAGTTGAGCCTATGCGCTCGCTTGGTTTGCCTCCTTTTCCCATACTGTCAGCTCAAGATGGTCATTCAGTTGTTGTAACTCTCTGATATTTCATTGCACTTCCTCCTCCGACTGGGCCAATTTATCAGATAATTCCTGGTTCTTTTGTTGCAGCTCGACTATCTGACCCGATTCCTAGGTTTGGAATTTCTCGAGCTCTCTTTGCAGGCTAGCCTGTTCAGCCTACATATTCTTTGTGATGTGTACCTTTTTGACTTCCTATGCCTTTTCTTTAGTCAACGCAACATCCAGCCTTGCCAACCTTGAGTTGATCTTCCACCTTTTTTAATTTCTGACCAGACTTAAGGAAGTCAGTAGTCACCACCAATTGTGTCTCCTCCAGGAGCTCAACTTTATCTTGTGGTTGGGAAACACGCAAGTCCAATCTGATGGCATGGATGTTATAGTCATCGGGTTGTATTTCTCCCTGTGGTTTAACAATATTTGGATGCAGGGTTGCAAAATGCAACGATTGCTAAGCCTTGTTATAAGTTGTATGAACCCTGGGCTCTGCTGGTCTCTTGGCATCTTTTGCTTGTCGCTTCTGAATTCAGAGAGCTCGAGCCCGCTTCGTTATATCGCTCTGGGACAAGAATTGAGCCGACGATTTGATTCGTTCACCTGTAAAGGGAACACCCTGAGGGAAAACAAAAGGAAAAGAGAGGTGGGTGACCTCAGATGTTTTCTTCTTTGGTAGGGCTATTGTTTGTGGAGAGAAAGGATGAATATTCCACATCCTAGGTGATAATGTCATGGAGGGGATCATGGAAAAAGGCGGGGGCGAGGGAGATATCTTGAGCTCTAATGTTTATGAAGGTTGGGTCAGAGTCGCCTCTGGTGATGCAATAGGGACGACAACTTCAGAAACCACTGGGGTAGTTGGTATGAGCGCAAATGAGGAGGTAGATTGGGTAACAAGAGGGATCCTGACCAGTGACGGGGCAGCCTGGGGGAAGTGAAAGTCATTCGTTCAATATGAGAGACTTGGAGAGGTCCTCTCGCAACCATTGCAGAGGAGATAGAGAAAGATAGTCCTATACCTAGACTGATAGGCATTGTAGGGACCGTAGAAGAAACTGAAGACTATGATCCAAGGAGAGGGGAAGAGAATGATACCTGAGATGCTGAATCTTTTTCCAACCCTTGGTCGATAGTAGCCTCCTGCGAACTACCAGCGATACTGGCATCAGTATGTTGTCCTTCATTCGATGGAGAGCTCTCCACATCTAGCACCTTCGAATGTTGCTGCGTTGCCCCAATGTTAGCCACTGTTGCTATTGGTCGAGACTGTGAGGACCCCGATTGTGAAGTTTTCATTTACACACTCTTCCTAATCGCAGTGTTAGGTTGCACCACCACTTTTTATTTGAGATTTCCCTTATTGGAGCGTGGTGGGGCATCTTCAGGGTCGGGCTCCTCTACATCACTTGCATTAGAGCACAAAATATTCTCATCCTAGAGGGAATCAAATTGGTCATCGGCATAAAAAATTAATGGATCCTGGAAGGGGACGTCAGGGTTCCTAGTCTCCTGTTGGTAGATCCAAAAATCATTTATCTTTTCCGACTTCCAATTCTCTTTTACCAAGCTACCTCAGAGGGTACTATTTATATGGCTATTTTCATCAACCTTCCCTTTGATGAGGTAAAAGCGGAGCCATGGTGGCCTCCGATTATCCGTCGACATGAGTGCCAAGTCCACCTAGAATTTGTTGTCATCTTCAATTGGATTTCTTCGTGCCTCCCAGTATGGTAGGGGACTATGCTTTACCTTAATAGATGTGTCACCTAGATCATTCTCGAGGTTTTATTCCCATTTGTCACAGATAAAAACCAACCCGAGGTGTTCTAACTTAGCCTCAAGTAGCTTTGTTGACCTTCTCTTTGCCATGATCACTATTTTGAAGGTCATCAGGCAATCAAAGAATGTTTTCTTTTTCTTCTTCAGGTCGGAGAAAAAATTCCAGTCCATAACAGTCATTTGTCGGAAGAATTCAAGGGCTAGTACTCGATCAGTGGGGGATGCGAGAAGTTGGATTGGCTCTTTGCAAAAGCCATGCACTTGAACACATATGAAATCTTCACCGAGGAACTAGTCGCGCTTTGGGAACAGGGATTGCATAGCTAGTTTGATCACCTGATAGGCAATAATAGTCACCATCCTCACCCAGGTCGTGCAAAATCGGATCCATGAATTTCTTTGAAAATGCATCATAATCATAAGTGGAACAGAGGATGAGACTCCATACTGAAGTTGGTTTCTGATGTTTCTTCTCATCAAATATTGACAATTCTTTTCTTTTTTTGAAGAAATCGAGGTTTTGATGTAGAAACATATAGGCAAGGAGAGATGGATATCTAAATTTACCCATAGTCTCAAGCTCACCAATTTGTTTCTTCATGTCCCTGATAATAATTTTTGTGAAGTCATACCAAAAATATTCCTTCTGTCTCCTGAGTTGGAAACCAAGTCCCAAAATGAACTTCAAACATGATCTCATCATTATCAAAACTGCACACAAAAGATATCATAGAGAAGGCATCCTTCATATTTGGCTACCTATAATCGCCATAACGATTCAGATTCTTTAGTGGCTACTTGCTCTCCTAGGGTCTTCCAGTATCAACATTGTAAAAGTCTTGGGCTTGATTTCGACCTCCCTAGTATTCAGAACCTTTCCTTTGGCTAAAGTGCTCCATAGGGTGCTCTCTGGTGCTAACCTCGGGAACGCATAACATGTGCCTAAGAGCATCCCCAATTAGCACTACCCTCAATTTGTGACCTTCAATGGCGCTAGTCGCCAAATTAAAGCATCATACACTTTCCTGAATCATTTATGGGTAGTGGGGTATGTAGGGAACCATATATTGGGGAAGTACACTTTTCCACTACTTGAATTATAGTTGGTGTTCTTGGGATTTCTTCATCCTTGCAAAGGCGGCCTCCCTCAAACCCTTAGGGTTAGTCTTGACGACAGGATCATAGATATTATCCTATTCCTCCTTTATCAGATTTGCATCTATGTGTGTACCCCTCTTAGCCGACCGTGTGCGGGGCCATTCTGGTTTCGCAGGGATCCCCGTTGTAGCATAGGACTGCTACTGCTCAAAGATATTGACCATAGGTACGTCGATTATCACGTCGGCCAAGCTCTGAGGTGCTTTGCTTGGTTCGTTCATCTATGGGTTCTGGGTTGCTTCAAGGGTAGCCATTTTACCTCTAAACCCTCTAAAAATTGTTTAGCATTTATTAGCAACTCTGCACTTTGAAAACAAAAACCTACACAACTCTTGTAGTTTTCCTTTAAAAATCCTTTTTTCTTCTAAATAGGTGCATACAACATTTAGATTTTCGTCCCCCTTTGAGTGGTAGATGACGGTTGCTTTTTCTCACATTAAATTTGGCATGTACCACTGACCTTTGAGTTCATGTGAGGCAAGCCTCTTGCTATTTTGAAATGATAAGGCTTCATGATGACCCGACGCACTTGCATTTTTTTATACGATTTTTTCGTGGAAATTGGGTTGGCGATTTGAAAAAATGCCAAGTGTCGTATGTTGTGGTAATTAATACCCTGGACGAAATGATTACGCCAAAGTATGTGATAACCATCACTTAGATCTGCATCTTTTCTTGGGGCTTGAGTAGTATCTTGAAGGACAACACCTCATCGTTTGACCGAAAAGGGCTACCGCCGAATGTTACCAGCAGCTTGTGCTAATTAATTAGTTTACTTGGATCAAATCATACCTTCGATCGCAACTTGGTGCAAACTTCAAGGGAGCCTTGGTGCATTTTTCAATGCAATACTTGCTTAACCTCATGTTTATGGTATGTGAATTACCACGCTTATCCCTTCTGCTTCTATAAATAGGCGTCTAGTGAGTCAGGAGGGTAACTTATCAATTTTAGTAGAATCAACATTAGGCAATTGGCTTAGCAAGTAGTAGTTGGAGTTTGTGCAATTTTTGCATAGAGTTTGAATTTAGGCATCTTGCACTGGCTTCCTATTCTAATAGTCGTATAAATTCTGATGCCATGGACACCCCTATTAGGCTAACCTCCCACAAACCTCAAATGGCTTTTTTGGGGGAGGTTTCGACTAGGTGTTTAAAATGGATGACGAAGAATAAACATTCCTTGGCCATTGTAGCTATGAAATGGGTCTTGGGTCGCGACTGTCTTGAATATGAGGACAAGTATAGGGTGAACACTGATGTGAGTTCTCACTTTGTGGAATCACTACTCGACATCCAAGTTCCCAAGCCGCTTATCATTCGGTCGGTGACAACAGTGTTCTCGAAGAAGTACCTGAATGGCCTTAAAGAGGTGTTGGCTCACACTGTGTTTGGCCGGATACCAGCCGTAAGAGACCTTCGCCAGTTCGTTGAGGAGGATACAGTTGTCCCATGGTTTCCAATTCTGAGTGGATTTTACCTTTAGTCACAAGAGGTTCATCATCAGAAAGCCACTCATGCCTACTACTTTCTGCTTCAAATTTACAATGTGGTGTCGTTTTTCAACATTGATTGGTACATTGATTTTAGGAGCCTGGTGTTCCCGACACCACCTACCAATACCTCTCTGGATGGAGCTATTGATGTGGCTGAGGACGAGGCGGTACCTGGTGATGCTGATGCCATTTCTCTCACTGAAGATTGAAGCTCTTCTCCTTCTTGCTCCCTTAAGATCGAAAGCTATGTAATATTTTTGTATATAGCCTAAGAAAGGCTTCATATCATATATATAAGTATATACTCCTCTGAACGCGTGGACTTTGAGCCACTTTTTTGTTGTAATCTTGTCGAAGTACATAAATATAATGAAGGCTAGCTTATATTTAATATCTCTAACTTGTTGCATGATTTTATCACTTTGGGAATTTTGTGTTATTCTCTATGTTGCATTGTGGAATTTCAGTTGCTGTGTTACTGATTAGGAAGATTGGCCAAACGAAAAGAAAAAAGAAAGAAAACAAACATGCTTAATTACATATTTACATGGTTGGACTACCAACATGAGCCCTTATAATTTCAAAGTGAATTCCCTTAATGGGGAACCCTTGATGATTTTCTTTCTTTGCTTCCTAATCTGAAAGCCTTATCTCGCTTGTTCCAGATTTTTGCAAACAAATTCCTCATTCTTATTAGTTTTTTTATTTCTATTGACTGGGTATTAATACCAAACTTTTATCCTCCAGTTGCTGGTCCAAATGACCATTAAATAGGGACAACATGCTTACACCTGCTATGTTCTGTCAGATTAGTCTCACAGAGGGTGGTGGGTGATAATTCCTTGATGGTGCTTGCTTTCGTTTGCAAAGATTGGCACATAGGTAAATTCCTTTGTTTTTCCTTTGGGCTGGAAAGCGACCGATAACCCCACTAGTTCAACCAAGAAGGTTCTTGCGTCGACATTAACCTCGTCGACCTTTTTTGATTTATCAGTGCCTCAATATTTGGACCTACTAGCCCTTTTATTTGGCGTGCCAATTTGGTTCCTTTCTTTGTTGCTATTGCAGGTTGGATGATGCCAGGATCATGTCCTTTGAGCTTGTCATATGACCGGGTAAACAACCAATCACTTTCCTTTAAAAAATGTATGTGCCTCTCTTTTTCTTGACATAGGATTCTTTTTCAAACTCAGAAATTGTTTGTCTTTCTATTTTGACCATCTGTACAATTATCTTCCCTTGTTGAGTTCTTTCTCTTATTATTTCTAGTATTGTCAAAAGGGGAACCCTTGGGGGTGGTGACTCTTTCCCTGCTTTGGTCGGTAGCTTCTTTCGACTACAAATTGATCCAGGTGATAGGTCCATCGACATTGAGTACTTGCCAGTAATGCCCATCATTTTTATTTATGAGTTGAAGTATTAAGTCCTTGGAGCATTGGTTTTGCATCGGGTCGGGTGCTAGTTTAGATTGGGGTCCAACTTCGTCCATGTCATCATCCTGTTCTTGAGGAACAACTTGAATATTGCAGGTTCCAAAGCTCTTAATTAGGTCCCAAACATTTTCTTTAGATGATCCCACATGAACATCCCTTGTAGGCTCGATATCCAAGGCTTGATTTTGAATTAGTTTGGGAACTCTAAACAAATCCATGCCTTGTTGCTTTATTGAGTCCAAACCTATTATGAAGCCTTTATTTTCTATCATGTCATCAGAACAAGACAATCGGGATTAGAAAGGTCTGATTATCTCTTTGCCGCTCGGGGAGGTCGGGTCTTCTTTGGTTTCATAATTGCTCTGGTATTTTGTACCCTTGAAGTGTGGCGAATGTAGTTCGGTTGTCGAACTTCCTTCAAGTTTTTTCATTATCTTTGGGATAGCTTGATCTTCATCATAAATGGCATAAGTTTCCAGTCCAGTGGCGTGATAATTGTTGAAAGGTTTTTTATCAATAAATTCACTCAAGAGGACCTCCTCTTGATCGGTTTGATCTCCTATAATTTCTTCATCCTCAAGAAGTTTGGTGCAGTAGATTTCCTCCTTGGTGATAGAAGTGTGGGCGGACTCAAAGATTTTCATAGATTCCTCTACATGCTCTGAATGTAGAGGTTCAGATACTAGCTTCATTTTGGCCACATGGTTGGTCCTTATAATCAAATGTGACCAATCTAAAGAAAGGTATCCACCTAGTTTAGAAGTGATCAACTCCCTGGATAGGCATAGACCAAATATTGAGGGATATCAATGATCACTATATCTTGCTTGACTATGATAGTTGGGCAAGCAAACAGGGTCAACGAGAGGTTTTTAATGACCCCCATAGTATTGACCATATTCCCATCTAACTACATGACTCCTTTCTTTAATGGTTCATAGGTTAGTCCTAGGGCTTTAGCTATCTACCTGGCCATGACTGTAGTATTGGCACCAAAGTCGATCATGGAGTTGTGTAGCAATTTCTCACCTACAACAAGGGTCAAGTAAAACGGCTTCGACTTTGGTTTTCCTTTGTCAATTTTGAATGTCAATTTCTCTTCTTGATCTATAGTAAGGCTTCTTCTGTGGTATTCGTGAGAACTTAAGCTAGAGGTGACTGACTAATAGCTCCCTCCTGCAACGATCGCTCTTTTGGTTTTGTGATTGGTTCTTCTTTGAGAGCCTTCTGTAGCAATGTCTTTTGCTCTGAAATGGCTAATATTTCCCATAGGGAAATGTTAGCGGATGATTTTTTCAATTGTTCCACTATATTAAACTATGGTGGCCTTGGAGGTTCTTGCCTTTTGAAATTTGTCATCATAATTAACTTTGTTGGTGGACATGATGGTTCCACTTCAGAAGAACTAGATTCATAGTCGGAGGTTCTTTTCGATTGCAGGCTGACTAATTGCGGGATGAGTGCTTCATCCGTGGAGTTTCCTTTGTAGCGGGTATTGTTGTCGGGTTGTATATGTAGAGCTTTGAAAGTGGTTGCTTCAAATGTGAACACCGCCTCTTCTCCTTCCATCCATGAGAAAAGGGCATGGTTGAGAGCTATATTAGTTTTCTGCTCTAGAGACATTCATTGCATCTGAGCGGTGAGTACCACATTTTCTATTTGCAGGGAGGCATATGCATAGTCTTCATGCTTCGACACTGCACCTTGGTTGCATTGTGCTGCTATTTTTTGTTGTAGATTTCCATGTGGGCAATTTTGGGGCATATGTGAGTCGCCGCAAGGAAAACACTAGGGGTTTCCGTCATCGATCAAATTATTTTGTCCTGCAGTCAACTCTCTGTTTGATCTTAGGTTGGTATTTGGTAATAAAATAGGTACTCACACTATTTGACTTACTATTGACGCCTGAGGAATTGTGTGAGTGCTTCCCTAGAACTGATTTTGTTGGTAAAGAGGCCTTCTACCTTGATAATTATGATAGGCTGGCTTTGGGGGAGCAACCTGGTTGAGCTTGATGATATTTATCTCATTGGCCATAGCTCACAACATCTCCTTTATGTCGCTTGTTTCATCCTTCGAGGGACTAGGTAAGGTGCTCTGAGGTGTGGATGCATACATGTACATAGATTGTGGGGAAGGAACTAGTGCGGTAGGGAGCATTTCCTGGGAGAAAGCTGTCATCTCGGGAAATATAGGCATAGTGGGCCGAGGTGGCAACTTCCCAGCATCGATTAGATTATTTTTTGCTTTAATTGCAATACTATATGCATCTGGTAGCGTGGCTCCGTTGAGTGATTGAGTCATCATGGAAATGTTGGCGTTGATGGAATTTAGGTAAAACATGAATGCTAAGTCAGGCGGCGGATGAATTGTGGCTTGAACTCTTTGTTAAGTTATGTGGAACCATGCGTTGAAGTCCGTCAAGGCCTCATACCAGGCCCGTTTGATGGTCTCTAGCTGGTGATACTGAGAAGATCTATCACCATCATTCAAGAATCTTTCAAAGAAGGGGTCTCTGAGTTGATCCCATGTACCGATAGAGTTATCCGGTAGAGTGCGGTACCAATCTGATGCTTTCCCTCTAAAAGAGGTTGTGAGCAACCTTAGTGCTATGTTTTCATCTGTTACTCCATGGACCAAACACACGTCTGCAACATCTTGGAGATGTTTGGGTGGTGTTCTCGATCCATCTCTGGTAAACTTAGGAATAGACTTGAGGGTAGAGACTAGAATGGGGGCCCAAATGATAGGCATTATTGGGGCAACAAGAGAACTCCCAACGTCCCAAGCCACATAATTTTGGTTGGCAATAGGCAACATAGCTGGTGGAGGATTCAAGATGTTTCTAAAATGGGTTCTAGTTGATATTGATCCTAATGGAGATACCAACAAACCAGGGTTGTTCACTGTTTGGGATCGTGTGACAAGTTGATGGCTCATGTACTTCACTTAATGCTTAAGCACATCCTTCATAGTTGTCCCACTGGGCGTGCCAAAAAAGAAAAAAATGTTGATGCCAAAAAATGGCAAGGTAACAACCTCCTATGGGAAACTCAGTTTTAGGGGGAACCTATTGCACCAAATTGAGTGACCTCTGGATTTTGAAGAAGTCAGCTTCTTCTATAATTGGGGTTTTGAATGGGAAAAGGAAGTGGATATAAAAATAAAAGATCTAACTAGGGCGGTACGCTAAGATTTAGATTTAAGGCACGATAAACCTATCTTGTAGATATGGTTTGAGGGCCTACTTAAGCAATCTGCTATGTCCGAAATAACAATTATCAAAGAAAAATACCTGAATGATTTATTTCATAACATAAAATCATTTGCACAGAGTTTAGCTGAACAGAAAGAGTCGAAGACATGGTTCCAATCAACATTCTATTCAAACCATTGAAGTTGCAAATAAACTATTCAGAAACAACACATTATAATGTTATCAATAGTCAAGAAACAAAAAGGCCAAATTACAAGGGCACAGTCTATGAGTCTTTACAACTATCTAACAAAATAGAGGCCTAGTGTCTCCTAAATCCTTCTACAGATATTCCAAACTAGCACATAGAATTTTTCTTTCCTTATCTAAAGAATTCCTTCTTCATTCGGTTTCTGTAGAACTCCTCTTCGAATCAAAACCCCTTTCTCCTTCGAGAGAAGTAGTATATATATCAAAGAGTACCCACCACCTTGGAAGTCGGTAATAAAAAAAGATTCCCCATCATGAATCATAATGCTTGCAACAATGATTCATCATGACTATTGCAACATAAAGATTCCCTTTCATGAACCTAGTCGCTCGTCGGTCAGGTGCATCCCCTGCAAATGATGGTAGTGGTCCCGCTTTTCCCTGTGTAAACAAGTGTTGCCTAGAGTGAAAACTGGCATAACACACGACGCAATATGGCAGCCAGACATTTGTGCCACTTCTTTCTTTTAATTAACCATGGTGAGGGGTTTGTGGCAGCATTTTGCAACCCAAAAAATCATCTTCCCCGTCCCTTGATGAGAGTTTGTGAAGAAGAGACATGTGGCAGCTTCTTTGTTGTTGGCATGGTTTGAGGGACCCAGCAGAGTCTACGAGGGTGAAGGATATGTGGCAGATAGTTGGGACTCGAGAGAGAAGAGAAGGGAAGCTTTCTTTTGGTAAATGATTTGGTGACACGTGGCAAATTAGTGTGAGAATGTCGAAAGACGAAGCTGGATGTTGTTTGCATTATTGGGAAAGGTCGAAAGTCAGATAAAACATCAAAATAACCTGAAGGGAGCATGGGGTATTTTAAATATCCACAGACAACAAGCTCATTCAACTTAATAATGTTCATATTCGTGGCTTTGACAATATTAATAGGCAACCACTAGGGATGATCACATTACCTATTGCAGTTGGAACTATAGTGTTGCCTACTCCTATCCATATCATCCAAGGACCCCTTTTATACAATCTTCTCCTAGGGAGACCCTGGATTCATGCTATGAAAGGAGTTCCATCTACCCTTCACCGTACAATGAAATTTGAATACAATGACAAGGTATACATGGTGCACGCAAATGACCAAAGCTACGAATCCACTAATCACAATATTAATCCCTTCATTCCTAGATCCAAACTTATCCAAGTTGATGCTACTCCTTCACCCACAACAAAAATCTTTCGTGATCATTGGGGGTCGTTAGATTCTACAACTCCTTCCAATACAAACTCCAAAATCTCACCCTCTTGGTCCAAAGAGTCATATACAAACAATTCATTTTGAGATACAAGTTCTAATAACGATTGGGGTCTTATGACTCCCTTTAAAGGAGAGTGTGAAACCCCACGACCTACACCAAAACCAACCTATGTCTTATATGCTCAACTTGGTTCTACATCAACAACATTATCCCATGATGGTGATGGGGGCTATATAACTCCCATCCCTCATGAAGGAGCAACACATAACACTCAAAGGGATTTGTGTTCTTATACAACAACCAATCCTTCTCCAAACAACACAACCCCTTCATCTAACTTGGAAGACTGTTATGGTATCGGCCACCATATCCTTCTTACACATGGATGCAATGAACACATGATGCAAAATGACATACCATACTCTTTCAATAAATATTTAGGGTTACCTCCCTTCTCTCCATTTTCTTCAAACTTAAAACATCTCATGAAACTTGGTGCTCTCCCTTCTGTGGGGGCACCTAATTCCTCTCCCTAACACATACCTTTATCCTTTTGGATCACCTTTTCCTTGCACTAAGTGGGGGCAAGGGGTTCGTTAACCTTTTCCTCATATGCCACTTTTCGTTACATCTTTTGACTATACGTTAACATCTCATGAACATACAAGAGCAAGCTTGAGATGTGGACGACATGTCTTAAGGTTAAATCGCATGTGACATACTATCCTTTCCATGACACAACCATGCTTGGAAACATCTCACTTGACATAGGGTTTTCCAAGTAGGCTCTCATGTCCTTTTCGTATTCTTTCCTTTCTCTACTTTAAAGCAATTGCTCACAAAACGGTGTGTAGAAATTCCTTTAAAGTGGGGGCATACACTAGCACTATTTATTTTTGCATTTTCCTTTGTCCTTGGTTCCTAGTGCAGCCTTGCCACTTCATACAATGAATCTCTCACTTTATGGATGACATGGGGTGTAATATCCTTCATGAAAGTGACCTATCCTAGCATATTACATTCCTCTTAATGGCCTGATGCGACACACTGCATCCCATAAGTTGTGAATTCCCTATTCTTTGATTGGTCCTCTCTTGGAGACATTATACATAATGCTTCCTAAGTAAAAGACCTCACATGAATGAAACAAGACTCCTTCGAACATCCCCTTTTGAATTTTACCTTTTTGTATTTTTACACGTTGCACCTTTTGCATTTGTGCATACATGGACACCTTGCATAACACAACTTGCATCCCTGTGGTGCCATCTTGGAATTGTTCATGAGTTCTAAGCATCCAAGGCTTTGCTTGTCTCATGAACCGCACCCTTGTCTTTTGTGGTGCCTTATCAAAGTTATCAGGAGGTATAACTTTTGTTTGGTTGAGCGAGAAGCCCAACTAGCAACATGACTTTCCCCATAGCCACCTTTTTGTGTGTGAGTGCATACCAACCATGTGTATGTATCTCACCACCTTTTGGAATTCTCACCTGGCGGACAATCAAAAGTCTTGTTAGCCCAGAGTGAGTACATCCTTTTCTTTCGTACAAACAACCTAGATCTGATCCACAACTAGCTGGACAAACAATTGAAGCTTGATCCAACTCTTTCTCTCTCTCCACTCTTTCACATCACTCCTTGTGTGATCTATTGTGCTTATGTTCAGTTTTCCATGAGATCTTGATCCTGGGGGCTTGATCATCCCTCTTGATCATAGTCATCTCACCTTACTAGCATGAAATTAGATCCCATTTGACACACATGACTTGGCTACTTTAGTGTGAGTTTGAAGTAAGTTCATACTCTCACTAAAGTGGGGGCTAAATGTGTTACCAAAAAGTATAGTCTTTAGCACTTTTTCACTCATTTTGGCCTTTTCCCTTGGATTTTGGGCCTTGTTTTTCCTTGATTCAGTCTTAAAATCTTGCAATTCAACAATAATCTAACAATATTTTACTAAGGTGTTGTGAAGTGTTGTAACACATCTTCCCACTTTTCTAAGACCTTTTCAACACAATTCACCTAAACAACCCCCTTTTACCCCTTTCCAAGCCTTGTGTCAAGGTGTTGAAAAGTGTTGTAACGCATTTTCACACTTTCCTAGGCTTATCATCCACTAATTAACCCTTTTCTTATGCTAATTTATCCCCTTAATGTACTTTTAAGATTGACTTAAATGTGTTTCGGGAGGCAAACCCGATAAACATCATTTAACATCATTTATTCCCAACCACCACTTGAAATTTTCCAAGTGGACTAGGTTGCTACCTTGGGCGACCTAGTCCCTTTTGGCATAAATTTCAAATTTAAGACAAAAACCTAACAAGAATTTGTCTCCAAAACCCTAGTGTCGGCCTATCATGTTGCATTTTTGGGAAAATTAGGATTTAGCATGTATAAGTAATGGTTTTCATCTTCATTTTTCCTCTCTTAGTCTCTCCCAAACTCATTCTTCACATCTCTTCACAAGTACTCTTGCACTCAAGCTTCCAAAGCAAGCAATCAAGGACAAGGCATCACAAGCAACCTCCATTGGAGCTGGTTCTTGCATGTTGTAGATTTCAACAATCAAAGTTTTGGTAAGTGTTTGTGTTGGCTTTATCATTCAAGCATCGTTTCCTTTCATTGTTTCTCATTTGGATTTGATTATCAAAATGGGGTTTGACTAAGGCAAACCCCTAATCTCTAACCCTAACCCTTTTGTCTCCTCTTTGCATGTGTGATTTGCAAGTTTTTGTATGTAGGTTTTGTCAAGGAGAAAGGTGCCAAGGAGGTATTCTCAACTCATTAAGATCACTCAAGTCAACAAAGCCCTAATTGAAGCTTGGATACCTCTTTCAACCCGTTTTGTACAAAATTTGAACCAGACACCTATTGGGATCCAAAGTGCAGACCGAAGGCTCTAATCTCCACTTTCAGGTTCTTAGAAACTCAGAAGAGGACTAGGTCACCAATAATGGAAACCTAGTCCCTCTGAGCCTGTGTTTCAAGGATTTTCACATTTTTGGATACCCTTTTGGAAAAAATCCACTGCAGCAAACTTTCCTGAAAAGAGGACTAGGTCACTCATTCTGGCGTAAATGTCCCTGTGAGCATTTCCAATAGATTCCAAAAGATTCTGGAGCTCCTCATCTGCAAATTCCAATACCTAGGTGCACCACTTCTATCTTTTCTAGTTTCTTTCCAGCTTGTATGCATTTAGGTCATTTACTTTACATTGCATGTTGTTTAGATTTACATTTGGTTTATGTTTCTTAATTAGTTTATTTCATTACATTGCAACACTTAGACACACTTTATCACACACAACACAAACCATACATAACCCCTATCTTTGAATGAAATTACCAAAATACCCATATCACTAAGGAGAAAGAGTGTCATTCCTAAACCAAGAGCTCTTAAGTGAAAAAACCTAGGGGCCTAGAAAAGGGAATCCTCTTTCCCTTGTTTGTATAAATTTTTGGTGGTTCACAAACAAAAAATGAGAGACTTAGGCATTACCATAATCTCATTTGGGATTACATCGAATGTTTTGATGCTTTCAATATTTCTATGGTGCCTAGGGAGTTTAATGATAAAGTTGATTCTTTAGCAGTATTAGCTACTCTCCTAATTTTTCATAAATATTTTCATAGTCAAGTGAGCTATTTTTGGATTAAACTGTGTCAATTTTTTGAATCAAAGTTTCAGATCATACTCCATGATCCATCATCAGGATGAAAAATAAGCACAGAGAGAGAGAGAGAGAGAGAGAGAGAGAGAGAGAGAGAGAGAGAGGTAGCAGACTTGAAAGTATAAAAAGGTGAAGGCCTGGAGAAAGCAAGAGGTCAATAGGTCAAAAAGGCCAATAAAAAATAAAATAAAATAAATGAAATGCCAACTAAGTAAAAACACCAAACCAAATCTAAAGACAAAAATAAAAATCAAATCAATGAAAAAATGAAACATAAAATACCTTAAGAAAAGGAAAAAATAGAAAAGAAACAAAAAACATTAACCAATGAAACTTAAATCGAAGAAGAACTAAGAACAAAAAATCAAATACATAGATTAAAGGACAATATGAATAAAATTTTAAGCTAGATTCGATTAAAAAAATAAAAAAAATAATTAAGGAAAAAATCTTAGAAGAAAAATAAATAATATTAATCATAAATAAATAATAAATATCTTTGAACCTTGCAAATAAATATTGTTAATCAAGGTTTATTATTTAAAATATATCTTTACTAAAATAAACAAGATTATGTATATGATATTTATAAATGAAAAATACACAATAATTTAATATGAACATATTATATATTATGAATAACCAAAAAAGATAATAAACCATACCTAATATGAATATAGTTTATCTTATTATATTTACTACAAATAATATTCATTAAAATTAATAATTAAGGACATATTAATGAGCTAGAAGCAAGGAGAAAACATAAAAGATAAAAAGAAAAAGGAAGAAACAAAAAAGAGCAAAAGAATATAAAATAAACAAATCAATAAATTCTTCATCATTCCAATAAAGGAGGAAAAATATAAAAGAACAATAGGAAACTACATATAAAGAAGAAAAATTCAAACAAAGGACAATAAATAAATAAAAATAACAAATTAGACCAAGATCAAAGATTACATTAAAAATAAGAAAGTAAAAAACCAAGCATCGAGGAAATAACCAAAAGCTAAAAAAGACACATATATATATATTTAAGAGTCAAATAATGGGACAATAAAAACAAACAAAGAACCAAAAGACAAACAAAGAAGAATTGACATCAAAAGAACGAAAGAGGAGAAACCTAATGAAAAAAGAAACTCTAAAAGAAAGGAGATTACATAAACATAAATAAAAAATTCCACATCTTTCCTATATAAAGATGAAGAACAACAATGGAAAGAGAAAGAAATGGAATCAACAAAAGAAGAAGAAAAGATCAGACAAGAGAACAAAAACAAACAAAATAATGAAAAAATAAAAGATAAAGAAAGCTAAGAGAAGACAACAACAAAAATAAAAAGAGAGAAAAGAGTCAAAAGATAAAACACAAAAAATGAAGCAAAGGGAGAAAAGAAATAAAAACCAAAAGGCCCCTAAAAAGCAAGCTAAGTAAAAAGAAAATAAAGGAAAGAAAAGGACTTCAAATCAAAAGCAAAGTGGAGAATGAAAAAACCAAGAGAACGGACCAAAAGAGAAAATATATACAAATAAAGGACACCAAATATGGAAAACCAAAAAGAAAATCAAAGAGGATGACAAGAGGGGCACCTAAAAAAGGAAAAGACCGAGCAAGAGAGAAGAAACAAGAAAGGACAAGGAAAGCAAGAGAGAGAAAGGAAGGGGGGCCTAGAGGGGGAGAAGGTAGGTAGCTATTGAGGAGAGGAAGGACGAGACTCTTGAAAGAGAGAGAGAGACTCCTAAACGAGAGAGAGACAAAGATCGAGCGAGAGAGATGAGACAAGCAAAGACAAGGGAAGTGAGGGAGAGAAAGGAAAGGGGGATAGGGGGAAGAGAGACTCCTGAAAGATAGAGATAGAGAGACAAAGACCAAGTGAGAGAGAGAAAGGAAGGGGGATAGGAAGGGGAGAAGGCAGGAAGCTATCAAGGAGAGGAAGACCTAGAGCCACTCGAAGGGTGAGCTTTAAGGTTATTAAGAAGAGGTTTCTAAGAAAAGCTTAAATTCCAACCCCCATCTCGGTTGAGGTTAGATGGGTGATTATTGATTTCAATCACTTCTTTCAGCTTCCTCTTGAAATAGTTGTCTTCGTTGAAAATAATTTTGGTATCTTCTAAGGAAATGTGATGTTTGTTCTTGGAAGAATGCTTGACTAAGGCAGATTTTAAGAGCCACTCATGCCTAATGTTAGCACCATGTTCTTCAATTCTCATGCTAATCGAGCAATCGGTTTCCCCAAAGTAAGGGGTGCCGCAAGAAAATGACACTTTGTAGACACCTGAGTACAAAAAGGCATCCAAGGGGTCCTTAGGGGAAGGTAAACAATTTTTAAGGGTGGAGAGGGGCTTGAAAGTACAAAACAAACCCTTTTTAAGGAGGATTTTGGCAATTTTGTAAGATATACCCTCAACATAAGAGAGGGTTGCCAAAGGGAGGGGAGGAGGGAAAAATGCCCTGGGTTGGAGGTAAAACCTTTCTTTGGCTTGATTGATAGCTCTGTTGATTTTCTTTCTTCTATATCCATTTAAAGAGAAAACATGGGTGAGATGGGTTAGCTCCTGGTCAATGTGCTCGTCATCACAAATAGTGAAAGCTCTAGTAGCTAAAGTTTTGAGAACTCCAACTTTTTGGGTTGGGTGATGGTTATTCATAATATATAATATGTTCATATTAAATTCTTGTGTATTTTCATTTATAAATATCATATACATAATATTGTTTATTTTAGTAAAGATATATTTTAAATAATAAACCTTGATTAACAATATTTATTTGCAAGGTTCAAAGATATTTATTATTTATTTATGATTAATATTATTTATTTTTCTTCAACAAAAGGTTGGATATTAAGCTATTATTTTGGCCCAATGTTCTAGACAACTCAATTAACTGGCAGATTTTCAATGATGATCATCATATCGTTTCCTTTCTTGAGAAGGTTGAAAATTTTAATGAGTTGTATTTTGAAGGTAGTGATTCTCCTCCATGAGAGTCAATTTATGAAAATTATCCAGACATTGGTGAAGAAGTGTTGCAAATTAAAGGGAAAAATGATTCCCAAAGGTTTGGTATCTCTCGAGATACTTTTTGACAAACATGACCATTATGTCAAAAGGTAGCAACAATCCAGTTTTGAATCATCAACGAAAGTGAAGCAAGTCAATTTAGGGACTAAGGAAGATCCTAAGATCGTTAACATTGATAAGTGTTGCACACTGGATGAGAAAGATAATTTTGTGGAGTTGCAATGGCAGTACATTGATGTACTCACCTATTCATATGAAGACTTGAAATATTTCTATCCTAAGGAGGTACAACATGAGATTCCCCTAAAGGTAGGTGCCTTGCTTAATAAGCAGAAGTAGAGGCTATATAATCCCAAAATTTTAGGTACTATTCTTTCTGAAAATTAAAAGATTATTAATGCAAGGATTATATTTCCTATTCACCATTCAACATGGATAGCCAATATAGTTCCAATTAGGAAAAAGAATGGGGGAATCTACATTTGTGTGGATTTCAAGAATTTGAATCAACTATCACTAGAAGATAATTACCCCCTACCAGTAATGGACCAAGTATTGCAAACAGTGATAGGATTTGAAATGCTATCCATGCTGGATGGTTTTTTCAGAATATAAACAAGTGGAGGTTAGTCAAGAAGACCAACATAAGACTGCCTTCACCACTCTATGGGGTACTTTTGTGTATTGAAAAATGCCTTTTAGTTTAGTCAATGTCAACACTACATTTCAAAGAGTGATGGACTTAGCTTTCCATGATGTCATGGGTAAATTTATTGTTGTTTATCTTGATGACTTGATGATCTTCTCAAAGAAACATCAAGAACTTTTTTATCACTTATAGCAAGTCCTCGAGATGTGTCAACAAAACAAAATTTCTCTCAACCCCAAGAAGTCAATTTTTGGGGTTACCGAAGGTAAGCACCTTGGTCACATTGTGTCCAGGGAAGGTATAAATATTGATCTAGAATGAGTTAAATCAATTCAATCTCTTACTCTACCTTCGAGTAAGACATCAATTCATTGTTTCTTTGGAAAGTTAAATTTATTGTGAAGGTTTATCCATGACTTCACAGAAAAGACATGTCATATCATTGATATGATGAAGGGAAAATCTATCTTCAAGTGGAGTGTAGAAATGAAAGATGCATTCAATAAAATCAAAGAAACCATCACACATGCACCAGTGCTAGTCTGTCCAGACTACACCAAAGATTTCATAATGTATAGTTATGCTTTCAAGCATACATTATCTGCAATTTTTGGTGTAGTAGAATAATGAGGGGATTGAATCGCCTATTGCATTCATGAGTTGTCCATTGAAGGCTCATGCATTGAAAGAATCTCCAATGGAAAAACATTCTTTTGTTGTGGTTAAGGTAGTGAAGCATTTCAAGTTTTACATAATTAACTCCCATGCCATTGCATTGGTGCTAGAGTCTACAGTTAAGTCAATTCTAACACAACAAGAATTTGGAACCAAGAGAGATAACTAGATTGACAAAATCCAGGAATATGACATGGATATCAAGCCCACCAAGTTGGTGTGCAAGAAAGGTTTGTGTCAACTCATTTTTGATAATAAACCAAAAGAAGTGTCAAGTGATGGGGAAGTAAAAGATGAAGATATTGTCATGGTATTGCTTGTCAGTACATCTGACAAATGGTATTCTAATATTGCTTAATTTCTCACTTATGGAGAGTTTCCAGAGCACCCGACTTACAAAGAGAAGAGAATAGTCAAAATAAAAGTTGTAAACAATGTCCTTTGAGATAATGGTTTGTATAAGAGAAGTATTGATGGCACTTTTTTACGCTATGTTGACAAAGCTCAGTAGAACAAATTGTTGGAATAATTTCACAATTTGGCATGTAGTGGATATTTTTTAAGTACCGGTAACAACTCACAAAATCTTGTGAGTGTATTACTATTGGCCCACTCTATTCCAAGATACGTGCAACTGGGTACGTAGGTTTGAACTATGCCAATAGTTTATGGGGAAACCCAAGCTAGTTGTTCTTCCCCTAAAGTTAGTCATCATTGAAGAGCCCTTTCAACAAAGGGGTATTGATTTGAATAGAACCATCAATCCACCTTCCAGTGGAGGACATGTTTATGTCATGACAACCATCGACTATTTCACTAAGCGGGTGGAGGCCATTCTGGTGAAGCATGCTACTTCAGAGGTGGTATGCAAGTTCCAAAAAGAAAACATCATTTCTCGGTTCAGTGTTCTAAACAAAATTATAGTTGATAATGCTAGTTCATTCTCCTCAAATGAAATTACAAAGTTTTGTTTTGAGCATGGGATCACTTTATCACATTCTTCCAACTATTACCCTCAAGGTAATGGTCAAGCAAAATCCAACAATAAGAACTTGGTCACTATCGTTCAGAAGCTATTAGATAAGAATCAAAGGTCTTGGAACAAAGCATTGTATGATGCGTTGTGGGAAGATCGAATCACACCAAAATGGGCAATAGGTATGTCACCATTTCAAATCTTGTATGGGTTGAATGCAGAGATTGAAATTACCTTGGAATTGCCTACATTGAAGTTGGACAAGGCCATAGAAGATGAGACTTTTGAAAATTTTGTGGATAAATGCATTATGTTCCTCGTTTAATTGGAGGAGAAGTGTGTTCAGGTGGTGGATCACATAGAAAAACACCAAGGCTAGGTCAAGAAGATTTTTGACAAAAAAACTAAGTCTCGAGATTTCCAAGTGGGAGATCTAGTCCTCTTGTGGGACAAAAGAAGAGAACCCAAAGGTATGCACGGGAAGTTTGATTCACTATGGAGAGGACCTTTCAAGATTCACCAACTTTGTGGTGAAAATAGTTTATTGCTCACATACCAAGATGAAACTTTATTTTTGCTACCACACAGTGGACAACATTTGAAGCACTTTACTCAGTGAGGCAACATATGAATTTGTAAATACTTGTACAATTTTTGTCTCTTTTTCTTTTTGAGACTTTTTGTTGTGTCGCCTAAATCTATGCTGAATGGATGGATGAAGGAACTTAGAGATTGGAATTCTTCTCCCTTTGATTGTTTCAAAGAGTGATGAAAGGAAGCTCCCTAATTAGAGTCAGATGTTATCCTTGAATTTAGCTGAGCTCAATTCATGGGATAACCCCTACAAAATTTGTCCATATCATAGCCCACGCACTCTAAGCATGTAAACGAGGTAGATTATTCTTTCCCTTGTGCATGGTCCCCTAACCTTAGAATTTCATTCTGAGCATTAACCATTTTCATTTTGTTGAAATTTGCATATTAAACCAAGTTGTAAAATTTCAATTTTAGAGTTCAGAATTTTTTTGCTCTTGTAGGAGAGTTGAATTTCAGTGCCCCTACAAGCTTTGTGCAAAAAATAAAAAATAAAATGCAAGGTTGGCGAATTTCACTGACCTTGCATATCGTTCATCTCAAACTTTTAAAAAGTTGTAAAAGCGTTAAATTTTTTTGACCTGACAACTCCCAATTCGCATGAGTTGTATTAAATACAAGTTTAATGAGGTTTTAGATTATGTTTTTAATCAATTCTAACCCTTTTATTTTTCATTTCATTTGTCTGTTTGTCTTCCTTTCTCCTATGTGAGTTCTATTGAAGCTTTTGAGTTCAGTTGCACTCAAATTTTAGATAGATTTTTCATTATTTTGACTAGGGTTTCACCATTTTCCATCATTGTTTTCTAGGTATGCTGCTCTAAGCTTTCCTTTTTTAAATGTGTTTTGTTTAGGATTGATATATCTAGGATTTTTATTTGTTTTTGTTTTTATTGTTGTTGATTTGTTTTCATTTGGTTAAGTTTTTGAGGGTTATTATGTGTACATTGTTTTATCTTTCATTATTGTTTTTGGATCGAATCTTAGTTTACTACCCCTGCTTCAAAGTTCATGGTTTTGTGTGTTAAATCTCACGTTATGATTTATAAAAATGAACCTATAAATTTTGAGGCATCATTTGAAGTTTCATGTGATTGACATATGTATACTGTGCACTACAAGTTAAACCCCATGTTACACAGAGAATCTAAAACATGAAACCTTTGTGTTGACCTTCCATGAAAGGACGTATTTTTCACTGTTGGAAGCACCCTCAAATCCAAGATTTACCTTACTTGTTGGAGTGAATTTTTTTACCACATATACAAGTTTTGGATTATCATAGATTGTTTAAACTTTACCTAAGTCTGCATCATATGTAATGTCAGTGTTTTTTTATGCTCCAACATATGTTTTACTTGTCATATGTTTGGTTGTGTTTTTTCCCTGATTCTACGTGGGCTTAACATGTTTTTCTTTGTAGAAGCGGCGATTTTCATTGCTTGAACATTTAAATGGCCGACCCTTTGAATATGCACTAGCAAAGTTTTTTACCCCTTGTGCATGAAATTTTATTATAAGATGTAGGGTCAGTTAATTTCACTGACCCAACATCAAACATCAACTACGTGTTCTACCCCTCATGCAATGATAGAAATATTTAGCGACTTTGCACAAGTTAAAATGATCTTCCCATGTATGGTTAGTAAATTTTGCTAACCTTGCACATTTTTTTACAATGCATCTAGGCAAACATGTAGAAGTGATGTTTTTAGTGCAGTTACACTTTTTGCATCAAACTACCTGTAGAGGTGTTGAAATTTTGTGACCTAATAGCCATTTTGCAGAATTTTCCTAACATTGAGAAATTTTTCCTTTTTGCCAGATTGCCCACTTTCACTTCGTTTTTCACCTCCATCACGCTTAAGCCTTCTAAAACCATGCAATCACTCTAAATTTTTCCACCTTTGCAAATTTCCAATCATGTTGGTTTTCTAACATTGAAAAATGCTAAAATTTCCATGCAGTTTCTTGTGCACATATTCCAAGGATTTTAGATTTTCCTTCTTGCAAGGGCATAATCACTTTTCAATTGCTTTCTAAATGTCAGATCCCTCTCCAAGAAAGGGAAAAGCAATGAAGTATAAATATTAGGGTGTGTTTCTAGCTACCCCAGTCTCATAAAATATAGATGAGATCAAAAACATTGAAATCAGGCATGTTGAAATGTCTGAATTTTTGGATAGAACAAGGAAGCAACCATTAGATGGTGGTATGAGGTGAATAGTGAAAAGTAACATTCAAATGGTGGATTTTCCTGCTGTGGCACATAATTCAGAGTTTTTCCTTCAAGTTGCATAACATTATAACAAAAATGATAGAAGTATCAAGGATGCCAATGGAGATGTAGTCATAAGGATAGATGCAAAGTTTCTTGACAAAGCCTTCATATTTCCTAGTATTGATTCCTATGTAGAGATCACTAAGGAATCTGCACAAGAAGAATATGATAAAGATCCAAATTTTGCTAAAAGGACAATTAATAGTAAATGTTTGAAGAATCCTTGATTGATTGTCTCAAGGTGGCCCAAGAGTTTCCCTTGCAATGATTTCATTGAAGAGGTGAATGATCTAATCACTCTTCTTAGTAGAGTTCAATATTTGCTTGCCTCATCCACATTTGAATATTAGATGTATTTATACATCAAGATCATAAAGAGGAGAAAACAACAAATATTATGAGGTTAGTAGATTAGTGATGCCATTCATGATCAATTGATCAAGTTGCATACTACATCAAGGTTCTACATGACATCCTACTTAGTATATGTTGTTGTGGCTATGAGAAATTTTCCTTGGTTGACAACATAAGGAAATAGAAGGGTCGCTCCAGTGTACAAATACTTTCCACATATTACTCTTGATAAGAGTACTCACCATTTCAAAAGAGTGAATGATGCAGTCTTTGCTTCATTTTTATTGTGCAATTTGTATTGAACTAGAAAGAAAAAGAGTGTCAGATGAGGCTTGGACAATGGTAAACAAGTATGGTTGCCTCTACCTACAATTCCCCACTTTCACATATCTGAGAGTTGGTTATTTTGTGGGATATCCATACATGCTCTCGTGATACCCCAATGACAAAATTGTCTTGATAGAGTTATGTAGACAAATAATAACAACACATAGCAAATAGATGGAGTCCCACAAGCTAGGATTCAAGTTCCCCTTGACCATTGGAAGGTAATCCATTCAGACCTCTCTAGAAGCCAAAGCCATTGAATCTGAGGTGTAGCTAGTCACTTCAAAAATGTTCAAGAAAAGGTTGGACTTTGATTATCGAGGCATCAAAGACTGGATCAATACAGAACATGTTCATGTATATAGAATTGAGGATGTGTGAGATAATTGTAGGATTGAGGAAGAAATAAGAAAGTTGGGTTACTAGAGACTCACATTGGAATAGATTGAAGAGCTAGATTTGGCTGATATGAAGGCATGAAAGATGATGGTGACATCTTAGACCCCACCTATGAGAGGAACAACATTCTAGGATCTCCTCTACCCCCCATCCCATGGTCATAAAAAAAGGTAACTTTAATTGGAGAAAGGTTTGAATGCATTCTTGCTAACACGAATGTATGGTTAGAAGAAAAGGGAATTCAATTGAAATGCTTTCTCACTGGGTCAAAGGAGGAATTACAAGATTCAACATGTAATAAATCAAAATTGAGAACAAAGAACAAGAGTGATGCTACTAGTTCCAGCAAGCCTTCTAAGGCAAAGATCACATTTTTTGTAAAATGTGGTAAAAAGAAGAGCCAAAAGCTATAAAGGGGCCATCTATTGAAGGACAAGAGGAATTTGTTTAAGAGGAGAGGAAAATAGAGGAAGGACAACATGAGGAATCCAAAATGTCTCCTAATGATAATATTTCAAAGGAACCACCTGCCTCCTCTACCCCAATTGTATCTACTCCTAATCCTCCTCGTATGTCTTCACTTGTTTCTTATATTCCTCCTGCCACAATTAACATTGTTAGTTTAATCCATCCATTCGTCTCCCTCCTCAGGGTCTATCTTAGAAAGTCCCAAAAATGGTTTGGAAAATGTGTCAAGATCACCTATGTCTTTTCCAAGTATATTATCACCTTCATTTGATATAACTTCTCATTCCGACTTAGAACAATTCATGTCTGAGTCCATGAAAGTGTCAATTATGGAGAATCCTACTATTGTTTTGATTGACACTGCTCCTATTGTTACAAAAAATCTTATGAGTGCAATAATGATGACTCAAACCATGTCTGCTAATCTAGAAGAGAGCTCACCACATCCACCTTGGTTCTTATCTCAAACACCTAAGAGAAAGAAGGAAGTTGTCTCCATAAATGAATTTGACTTCACACAACTTGCACCCATACCAAGAAAAAGGCTAAGACCCTTTCCGAGTTGTTGTTTGATAAAGAAGGAAAGAAGTACGAAGAGGTGGCACAACCTCCTCCAAATAAGACTATAGAAGAAGTGGATATTGTTGATTACTCTATCACAAGAGTTGAGTTGGGGAAGATTACTCATGAGAGTGTGGAAGCATATGCTCAATCCACTTTGAACTTTCTTATCGAGAAATTTGATGAAGTCAAAAGGGTGAAGGATCAATATAAAGCTAAGGTAGAACAATTAACTGCAGTACTCCAGAAGATTACCCAATCTTCTGATTCAGTTGAACTTGTGGTCATGAGCATTGAGGATCCAGTCATCCAAAAGGTGGAAAAAGTGCATACAAGGGGCAGGGTAGTTGGTGAGTTCCTAGACTGAATGATGGCACTATGTACAAAAATATTGGGATCTATTGTGGAAAAATTAGAAAATATGGAAAGCTTAAGGACAGAGTTAGACAAAACTATTGATGCTTTTTCTCAAGAAAAAGAAGATATGGAAAACAATTTGCAGGCTTAGGTAAAAATGAAAAAGATCAAACCAGATGCCTTAGCAGAAATTGGGATTATTCTCAATAGAGATATATATGAAGAGATTAAAGAAACCATGATAGACAAAAGTAAACATCACCATAGATTTGATCAATGACCTACATAATGCTCATGAAGTGAACGAGAACAATGATATGCAACTTATCAATAAGATCGAAGAGCTTCCACGTAAGTTGCATGATGATAATCAAATGGTCCTTTCTTCAGATACAGTTGTACAAGATTTTACCAACACGATCCATAAGGAGTTCAAAGATCAGGTCTTCTCGATGGCTTTGATGGATAAGTTATTGGGTACTCAATTCACCTTGGACAACCTTAAAGTGTTCGTAGCAAGGCATGAAAAGGCTTGCAATACCATGAAGGATTTTGTTACAAGAGTCCTCACCATTTCCAAACATACTTCAAGTCCAGACAATGATGAAGTGCAAGCGATCATGAAGAAGTATGAATATTTCATGGAGAAGGATTGTGGAGAAGATTGAATGTGCCTTGTTCAATTTTTAGTATTTTCATGTTTTTATGTAATTAGTTCCAGACAATTTACATGTCATTTTCAAAATTGTAATTAAATGTAATAACAGAGGTTCTAAAATAATTTGGACTCTTCTATTGGATAAGTCAAAATTAGGTTTACTTTTCCTAGATTAGCTCTCAACTCTCCTCTATATATATGAGGGAGTTCTTTTGTATCAAGGACCTTTTTGATCTTTTGAAACTAGATGCTACTATTTTGAAGAGCATAATTTCAATCTTTGAGTTGAATGTGAAAATTGAAATTTTAATCAATAAAAGAAGCAGATTGCCTCCAACCTTTGTTTTGAGGCATTTTTTTTATATTTGAGAGTGTTCTTGTCATTCTTGCCATATTATCTTGAAGTTGATTTCTAAGTAGCATATTGTTTCTTCATTGAGAGGGAATTTAGATTTAATACTGATAGACTTTGTGCTACCATATTGCATTTGGAGTTTGTGTATGAATTGCATTAAGAATGTGTAGTCTTTGAGATGTAATTATTGATTACATTCTTGTATATGAATATGGTTAAGAACATGTAGTCTTTGAGATGCAATTGTTAGCTATATTCACGTGGATTTTTGATGTTCGTTGGAGTCTTTGAGCTACAACTTGCTACACAGGTTATTCTTTGAATCATTCTAGGGAATAATTTAGAGTCTTTGACGTGTCAATTATTATTGTTGTTCGTGTGATCTTATCATTACTTTTGAAACCATTATGGGTAGTGGAAGAAGACTTTGTGTTTCTACAAAATTTCTAAGTTACTATCATTCACTAGTATTTTTTCTTGTTATTCCTATGATTAACAAAATTGAGTATTGACTAATATTGCTCCAGCTAGTTTTATTTAAAGATATTATTGTAATTTGTTTCCCTTGTTTGAAAAAAAGAGAATATGCTGATGGAGACAACCCCCATGGATAATCATAATGTACATATCTTAGTTTATTTTCTAGTTGATTTTATCGATCAAAAAGGAGGGAGCCTCTCCTTTATGAGAGGAGAGATTCATTTTTTACCATACCTGTGTCTAAAACTCCTATTTTGGAATTATTAAAAGAAATACAAAATATTCACCCAACAATAATTAAACAAGATGCAATCATATAAGATGTAAGATCATAGTTGTTAGGAAAATGTGTCTCAACCTTACAATTACATAAGGTTTATTGTTGATACGTAAGTGTGGGGGCAAGGGGGGATACCCTCCCACGAGGGGTCCGAGGGTAGCACTCCCAAAAGCCAATTTTTTGTATATTTTATTATTATAAATTTGGACCATTCATCATTAGGTCTTAGATCTAACGGTCGATATTTTGTTGGCTTGACTTGCCCTAGAAGGAAACCCTATTTTATGAGGGTGTTGTATTATGATTGTGTATTATGATGTATTCTAAGAGTCTGATAGTTGTCATGTTGTCTCTAGATCTTTGTGGTGATAATCTTGTAAGAAGCTTACTCTATAAGTATATTGTAATCTTTGTGATGTCTAAATAATATATCAGGCAGATTTTGGAGTGGGGTTTTTCTCTTGAAAGGTTTTTCCCCACATAAATCACTATGTTGTGGTATGCATGATATTTATGTTTAAGTTTTTATAATTTTTGTAAAGATCTGTAAAGTTTGTATTACCCTCCTTTCAAGATAGGTGTAGGAAGTTGTTCCGCTACCTTAACTTCCTTACAATAGTTTAGAGATGAGAATAAGGTACAATAGTTTCCCAATATAGTAAAATCACAAAGTAAGGATGTTCTAAAGGCTAGATAAGGATCATCTAAGCATACAAAAATGTAATTAAATGAAGAGACAAGCATTTACGAACAAATAAGTAGGATATGAGTGTAAAGGCACATGTAAAGATGATTACCCTTAACATAGGAAAATAATGAAAACATAAAGATGACCCTAAAGGCTAGATGAAGATCATTAATTATCAATAGAATCTATAGGATATAGTTATGAGAAGGGTCTCAAAGGTGTGATATAATAAAATCTATAATACGAATAAAAAAAAATAGTAGCATAAGAATGAATATAAAGGAATGAATATGATATGATTAAAAATACATAGTAACATAGGAATGAATATATAAAGGAATGATAATATGATGAGCATAAAGTGATAATCAGATAGTCAAAATTTGGTATGCATGACAAGAATAAGATGAGTGAATGTAGGCAGCATAATGATTGTGGCATATAAGAGGAATCATAAGTGTAGCATAAAAAATCATGGATCATAAAAGCAATCAAAAGTAGGGTATGTAGAAAAGCATAAAAATAATTAAAGAAATATGAGAAAATATAAAATAATTACATAAAGAGAGCATAATTTTTAAACATAAAAATGGCATAAGGAATATTTTATCCATAGGGGAAAATAAAGCATAAATTACAATATATAAGTTGAAATGAGAATAGGTAAAACACAACAAGAAAGATATCATCAAAATCTTGAGGTGTAAAAGCATAATACACACACATACATACGATTGCTCAATGTATCATGGAACATATCTAGTAAGATCATCTTCTAAGAGGTCATCCTCTTCTCAAAAAAATCATCACAAATTCCTCTCCTTTGAGTTCTTCTCTTTCTTTTTCAATGATATGTTTCTTCTTGGTAAGAATTTATACATTTTTCAAACACACTATTAATAGGTGGTATGTTAATTGTTTTTTTCTTTATCCACTTTTGTTGTATCCTTAGAGGTGGTTGTGTAGAAATATTTATCATTTGTTGCATTATATGATTCTTATTTAGAATCCATGTAGTAGCATCCTTGGCATGAAATACTACGTTCTAGAACATAAGTTCCTTAGTTTTCTTAGCTAGTGTAGGCAATAAAATATACTCTACTTGATCATGTGTCTATTAGGAAAGGGTGTGTACTACACCTTGCATAATACTATAATATAAAATTAATATTTAATTATAGTGCATCTAGGGAATCTAGGGATGTATTCATGTCATGGGTTAGACATTCTAGGCATCACTTTGTATATTGTTGTAACATTGGGATAAATATTTAATGTGGATTACAAATTATAAAAATATTTAATATTAGGAAAAATTGGTACCAAAAAGTAAATGAAGGGGACATGGCTTTATAAGTTCTTGGTTTAGAGCCACATGATTTATGTAAAATCACTTAGTGGTTTTGTGCAAGCTTATTTTTGTAAAAGTAATCACATGAATAGTTGTTGAGTTTGGTTATCATAAGCTTTGACTTGTTGGCTAAGGTTGATTTAGAATCTCTTATAGGTTGTATATGTGAGAAGAGGAAGCATGTATTGGTATGTGTGAATACATAATTTTCAATTTTTTTATTCACTTGGAGTGTCATTAGATAGCTTGATGTTTTAAAAGCCTTGTATGGAGACTCTACAAGTGTATTGTGATATTTGTTTATAAGATAATACATTGTGTGTGTGAGTTCTTTTGGAGGCTAGGATTCTCCACATGTACATCTTGTTGATATTGATAGCACGTTTATCTATTATTTTGTATTATGGATTTTGATCACTTTTTATATATTATTCTCTCTCGGGGTTATGTGGAAATGGTTATTATTACTACAAATTTCTTTTCATTTGGTATCAGAGCCTCATTATCAAGTTGTGAGATGAGATCTCCCTGTGATTTTTAAGCCTCGATAAAAGTGATATCTTGTGATGCATAGTTGAATACATGTCCTTGTAAGAAAAGAATGAAGGTGTTTAAAAGGTTATATATGTATTTGTAAACTTGGTTTGTTATATATTTGGAGTTTGATGGAGATTTGGCAAGTGGGTTTCTATTGGGTTCTTTTTGTGAGGGTTTTAGGGGTGCAATTTTTATGGAGACCACTTGGATAAAAATGAACCTCACCATTAAGTTCAAAAGGCCTAAAAACCTATGGATCCATATAAGACCCAAATATATTTACAAAACAAATTAGGTCATTTTAAGCCCATGGAGGTAAAGATTAACCATAAAATAATCAAAGGTCTGCAAAAAGTCAACAAAAAATTTAATCAACTTGTTAGGAGTATTTGAAACTTTTGAAATAATTAATCCTTAGGATTTTAGATATTTTATTCTATAGGGTTTATCTAAAACCTAAAACCCTTGTTTCCCTAGTCACTTAGTGGTATCGCTATGTCTTTTCTTTTGAATCGACAACTTTCTGGGCTAGTATGAATCTCTTGTTGAACACATTGGAATACTGAGAGGGGGTGAATCAATATTCTATAAAATATCAAACCTTATAGAACAAACAAATACTTTAAAAAGAACATGAAATATGAATACAATGCACAACACAAAACCAAATATACGTAGAAAACCCCACAGGATAAAAACCACATTGAGAAAAGCTACTAGGAGCTACTATCCTAATCCAACCTCACAAACAATAATTAAAAATTTGATTTAGGGCTACAACCCAAGGAAGCTACAACTCCTTGATTACAGTTTTAGGTTTACACCTAAGGAAGCTACAACTCCCTTATCTGAGCACAAACTCAAGAATGATTATAGAATTACAATCCTTCCACTGTCTAAAATTGACATGTAATCCCAGTCTCTTTTGATGATTGAAATTTTTCTTTACAAACTCTCCAAATATCTTCTCAGTTGCCTACAAGCTCACTTCTTTCAACAATCAAGAATTTATTACCTTTGGCTCACTACCTCCAACAAACAATTAAACACACTTCTTCACATGCCTTCTATTAGAGGGACATGATCAAAATGAAACCGAGCATGATCTACCACAACTACTATTTCTCTTTCAGTCGCTTGCACAATCATTATGATCATTCATCATACTACACCCTATATCAACTAGATTTAAAATGTATACATGATATTGCATTGATTACATTTCACATGTTAGTCTACAGCAAAAAATATTACATGTGTAAGTCGACTAGAGATAAAATAAACAACATGAAATGTGTAGAGGGCAAGACCCAAAAGACTACATGCAACACCAAGAAGAGGAAAATTCCTTGTAGATCCAACATGTGCTTAACCTGGTCCCATAACAATCTTCACATATTTAATCTCATAGAAGCATCATCCACATGCTTTGAAAATACAAATTAGGTTATCCATAAACAAGAAAACATGTAACATGTAGCATGTCATCCTTCACATCCATTGTAAATACACAAGAATGATAAAACATTATCTATGTTTCTCCTAGATGAGTTAGCATGACCCATACAACACCTTCAATCACTCCTTAAGCTTTGCTCAAACTTGAACTTGTGGCACACATGATCAACATACCTTAGTTGGCCCCAACAAAAGCATAAGACAACAAGACATTCATTCTGAATTATAACCTGTACTGGAAAAGCCAAAAATCACTTTGTGGAACATCAAAAAGCATCACATGATATTCAAGAAAATCTCATACATATCTTTCACAACATAATGTAGCAATAAGGTGGTGCAAGCCAACAGACATCGAAACCAGTCTTTGAACACAGTCTGGTACACTATCACTTTTAACTCTCTCTACAGAAGGATTATTGACATGAAAATTTAGATATAACACCTTCACATCTCAATAAAATTAACTTTTGAACTGCATAACCATATCATCAAATGTAGAGATATGCATAGCCAACCTTTACACCTCTAAAAACATCCTCATAGAATCAACACAACCTTCGATTTTCCATCCTCAAAAACACATTTTCGATAACTCAAATGATTTGAAACGTGGATCAAACATGCCTTGACACAATAGAAAGCTATCCTCCAAACTACAGGAGCAAATCATAATTAGTGGAAGAATACATAACATTTCTCAAAGACTCTGACAACCAAACAACCAGATTGCAACAATCTTCATAGAAATTTTGACATAAATGACAACCAAAATGAAAAAATCTCCCCCTCTATTATTGAAGGATCCACTGAAGTTTGCTAATATTAAAGCCAATTTTAAAGCTATTTCTTGATATGAAATCTTACATAGATGATAGTTTTCTCCTATTGGAGAAGCCAATGTGCTACACCAAAGTTGGGTGCACATGGACACTGTTCAATGGAAAATGATCTCATGTTTCTTTAAATTCTTGGATCATTCTACGCTTAGCTATGAAGCAATCTAGTGACATATAGAGTGGTTTTCTTTGATTTAGTTCATTTCATGGTGTATGCATGGATAATAGCTAGGAGAATTTTAAATCTTAGGACCTTTAATGCTTTTTATTTAGAATAGATGTTTAGTATTTTCTGAAAATGTTTCAAAAAATGATGAGTTCATGGAATATTATCACAAATTCTTCGTATTCATGAAGTTGTAGAGAAATATATGTTAAATATGTTGATTCTTTGCAAATAACTTAAAGTCATGAAGTATTTCTTGCAAATAATTTGTGTTTATGAGATTTTGGACCAATGTATGTTTTGATTCAATTGAGCTTTTCTATGTACTACTGAGCACCAGTGCATTTGAAAAACCATAGACCCCTCGTGATAAATAGTAAATTTTACACAACGAACCCTGAGTGAACCTAGCGCATCAAGAATCGACATTCTCGAGCCTTGGGATTAACCACGATTATATTCCAAATCAAGAGTTCTTGGTGGATCTTTCAAGAAAAGTAGGTTCTCACATTCCTAAAGAAAGAATTTATCTACTTGTTGGTGTGTGTGTGTATCATCCACGTCAACAGAAGTGGGGCTAGAAGGAGGGCCTCTTTTCGAAGAGTAGAACAAGATGGAGTTCCATAGGGTCACTAGGTCCTGATCTAGCGATCCTCGTGCAAAATTTGTAGAGATTGGTAGCCTACAATAGTTAGAGCACAAAGGTTGAATTTCATAGGTGTAGCTCCTAGAAATCAAGTACCTACAACACCTCCTCCACCAGTGGTTATGGATTCTTTAATGTAGAATCCCCTATTCAATTTTCTATATATCACAACCTCCAGAAGAATCCTAAGAAGTTGTGTCCAAAGTACTATTTTCATAAAGATGTGGAAGAACATCCAAGCATATTCAAGGATACATGCTTTAGAGAAAGAATATAACATGTAGATGTCATGTGTAGGTTATTTCATTATATATTGAGTGACGAAGCTCACCAATGGTACATCAACCTGCCTCACAATTCTATTAGATCATGGAAAGACATGGAAGATCAATTTTTAGCTAGGTTTAGGATGCCTATAGATCCTTCTTTGTTGTACCACCAATTCACTCAAATTAAGTGATTTGATGAAGAACCTATTACACCTTTTAATGATAGGTTCCAAAAGGCATACTCTAGACTACAAGTTCCTTATGGAAAATAAAATATTAATTTTATTTATTTTTAGAAGAATTTAAAGATAGAAATAAAATAATAATAAAAAAAAATTATTTAATTTAAGAGGAGATATTACTTAATTAAATTATTTAATTATGGTGTATGAGAGAAATGCATGGATTTTAATATAATTAAAAACTATTTAATTTGTGTGAATGAGGAAAATTGAAGAAATAATTAAATAATTTTTAATTATTTAATTATAATGGGTGGAAGAAAATGATAAATTAATTAAATAATTTTAAATTATTTAATTAGTGTGGATAAGAGGGAATGATAATTCAATTAGATAACTAACAATTATTTAATTAATATTGATGAGGAAAAATGATGAAATAATTAAATAATTAGAAATTACTTAATTAAAGAAGATAATATGTTAGCTTTATCAAATAATTAAAATTATTTAATTAATAGTGATGAATGGGTTGATAAAAGATTATGAAAATAAGATGATGATGATTGAGATGAAATGCATTCATTATTTAGTCATCAACTTTAGATTTCCTTGATGAGTCTATCTTGACATTAGAATAGTCACATGAATGAACACTCTATTTTGATGGGTCTTTCACTAATCATGGCTCAAGGGTAGGTATTATATTTCTCAGTCCACAATGAGACCTCATCCCCAAGTAATTTAGGGTAAGATTTATGGAACATACAATGCTTGGTAGTATTTGGTAACTTGTAGTAAGTCAACAATGAATATCACATAAAATATGAGAAAATAATATCTTATCAAATAATTTAAAAAATATTTTTCTCATGTAAACATCGACCAAGTCATTCATATACACAAAAATATTCATGTGTACTAACCTCAATTATATCTCTCCTTGACATAATAGATAATGTACAAGGATTATAGTTCCTAGTAGAGCAACTCCTACTCCCAATATATGATATCTCAAATATATAAATGTTATGTTAAATTTTTGGTGTCAATTCTCTATGGCATCATTTCTACATGTATATTCATGAGTATATAATTTCACCCAAATTATTATCTAATAAATGTAATTCTATCATCCATCCTGCATCCCATTTCACACTCCTCAATGGTACACTCTATCATGGGAGTTATAATGGCACCTTATTAAAATTGCTTAATTGGGAGGAGGCCTCACTGCTAATCCAAGAATTTCAACATGGTATTTATAGAGCTCACATCAATATTATGGTCTTGCCCAAAAAATTGATAAGAATAAGATACTATTGGATCACTATGGAACAAAATGATTGCTAATATGTGAAGAAATACATCACTTTTAAAAGAACAGAGACCTAATGCATACACCATCTCAAGTTTATAACCTATTACTAATCCTTAGCCCTTCTCCACATGAGGCTTTGACCTCATTGATAAAATAAATTCTACTTCCTCCAATAGCCATAAGTTCATCATAATAACCATTGAATACTTTACCAAGTTGCTAGAAGCCAATTACCTAACTTAAACTATTAGCTAGAAAATATCTAAATTTGTCCTCAACCACATCATTTACAAGTATGGTATTCATACCTCCATCATTGCTGACAATGATAAATATTTTTAAAATTTCAAAGTTTGAACCCTCTATAAAATAATCATATCAAACATAGATGGTCCACTGCATATTATCCCCAAGCCAATTAACAAACAAAGGCATGTTGAACAAAATCCCATAAAGATCCTTCAAAGCATTATGTATGATATTAGTTGTGATTGGCACCTCCAAATTCATCTTTCCTTACAGGCCTACCACATAAGCATCCACACCCCATTGGAGCCACCACATACTCCCTAGTCATTGAAACTATTTTTTTTTTGTACCAATTAACACAAAATTAACATCCTTATGAAGCTCCCTGTAGAATCTAATCACTAATGAAGAGTATAAAGTGGCATGACTATATGATCTAGAAATCCTAAATGAAATCAATGCATTAGATTGCCTCAAATTATATCAAAACTATATGCACCTTAGTTATAAGTGGATTAATAATAGAGAGTTCGATTCCATTTTCCTTGTCTTTGAATAAAATTAAAAGAATACAAATCAATAACTATGAAAAAAAAGGTTTTGACCAAATTGGTTGGGACCTTATGTTATCATCATGAAATATAGATTAAGTGCACACAAGATAACCACACTAGAGGGTCAAGAATTGTAAGAGCCCATGAATATTGTGTACCTCAAGAAATTTCATTCCTAAGATATTGGTTACACTCTTAAAAATTAAAAAATCTCAATAATCCAAAAAATAAAAAATAAAAAGATAAAAAAGATAAAGAAAAAAATTACCCTATAATGAAAACCATTCTTATGGCACCTCGGGTAAGTACCATGATGAAAACCTATTTATAAACATGTGTAATGCTAGATACCCATGGTTATGAGTATATTTACCATCTTCATCAACTTGTCTTCATTTATTTACTTTTCTTTATTGGGATTGCTAAAATTATCCTACCGTCCCTCACATGCAGATAATACACCAAACCTACCACTCATCCCCACATTCCTTTATTCTCTTAGTTTTTCTCAAGAATGGGGACATTTAAATTGAATCATGCTTGGAAAGGATCCCTTGATTCCTCCCTATTTTCCATCTCATGGCATTCAATTTTTTTCCCCCTAAGTGCACCTCCTTTACCATGACTCAAAAATGTCCACCCCTAACCCATCTCTTGCCCTTCCATCAACCATAAAACCTAATTTCATTAAATATATAATCGTAATATTTCATACTACAACCATTTACTCAAACCACACCATCTCCCCTAAAAACCCATACTTCCAATCACTAATCACCAAATCATGACATTTCACATCCTATATCTAACCCAAACCCCCATGCCAATACCATAACATGAATCTCATTAGATGTTTCCCACATATCCTATGTACCTCCCCCATCCCACAACTATAGAATGAATCTTCTAGGATATTCCACACATATCCTATCTACCTACCCCCATCCTACAACCATAAAACAACTCTTTTAGGGCATTTCCCAAGTATCTTATGTACCAAACCACCATCCCACAACCATAGCATGACTCTTGTACAAAATTTTCCATCTAAAATATAAACCCCTCCCCACAATGGATACACAATTGACTCTCAAAGTATGTAAGACACTTCTTAATCCCCTAGCCAAAGGACATGTCAATAAATCAAAAAGAACCTAAGAAATTATTCTTTTTCTCTTGATTAGGACACCTAACCCAACAAGGCTCAACATATTTCCACCCATTTCCCATTACCCGCCTATGACACATATCCTAACCTTTACCTATTGACAAATGTACATATGGCTAGAGATAAATTCTTGTTCAAAATAAAAATGTATCCCCTTATCTTTGGTACACATCGCTTCAACAAATCTCACTATCACTGTCATGTCCTCTTTTTTCTAAAAAGAGTACTTACTAAAAATAGTAAGTTTCCACTATCCCAAAATAGTAAGTTAAGAAGGGTCACATGAGACATTGGGAAAAAAAATATATTTAATATTTATATTGTCTTGATCACATTTACATCATTTGGGCAAATAAATATTAAAATTATAAATATTTATAAAATGTTTGTGGGACCAAGTTGGAAAGTGCATTTGTTATGGAAATTAGCTTTAAGTGAGTGCATGACAACAATTGAATTTGGAAAGTCAAGTTTAGAGTGGAGTTATGATGAAGGCACACTTGGAAACAAGGGGTTCTTATTTTATGTTAAATCTGATATATTTTTCCAAAAAGGGACATTACAATCACTAATCACTATTGTGATCATTAGCCCCTCCTCCCTTGGCTTCCAATTCCACAAAGATATAGGTTTGTGAATTTATTTTTACTTGTTTATTTTTTACCAAGTGTTTTCTTACTAACCTTATTATTCCATAAAATACACCATCAAGACCACCATAATATATTATATTATGGTATTTCTTTATAATATTTTTGTTGAGTCACAATCCTTCTTGTTTGTTTTTTATGTTAGTCAATCTTTCACTCAAAATAATTTCATCATGGTTCATTATAACATGATTCATAAGGCTAGTTCTATAATAAAATTTGATTTATCACCATATAGAAGTTGCTTCCCATAGCATCTATCTTCCATCCACAAACATAACCACATCATTAACAATATCTATATCATAATATATTATTCCTAACATCATCATTTTCTACCCTAAATAAATAGTGATTACCAACATCCAATCAAATCATGTAATGCCCCGCCAAGGAACACACAGGACAACACAACCACGCTACAATAATGAAATAATTTTTTTAAAAACAAAATAACAGTGGAATGTATAACTTAACATAACATATAAACTAAACCTAAGTCCTCTAAGGTTCCATGACTACACTATTAACATATCTATTATTCAAGAGCCAAAATTATTTCTTTAATAAACATGTTAACATGAATTATATAATAATCAAGTTCCTTTTAATCCACCACATTAAATGATTCTACATTATGAATTTCCATAACATGTCATCAGATAAACAATATTTAAGATTATTTATAAATAATAAACATATGCAAGATTCATCATTTAACATTATCCATTACAATAGAGTTCATCAACATCTATTACATTGTTACAAAGTTTTCAACAATGCTTCCCTAAATACAATTGGGAAGAATACATCATATTACAATAAATTGTAAAACTGATATATATTCCCAACACATATACATAAAATACTGTCTTCTCGAACTGGATCATGAAATAGAATCCGCTACACAAGGTACAACCTCCACGCATATGAACAAGCAACAAGGAAACCTAATGGAGGAAAAAGCACCAACCTCCTGACCATGTGGAAGCTTAAGGTACACTTCCTCATGCTAGTAGATAACACAAGGTCCCACTACAAATAAACAGTCAAGAAGACGATTGGCTAACATAAACAAGGATACACATGACTCCAACACAACACTATAAAAACATTAACAATCACATACAACACATATATCGCTTACAACACTGAATTCACTTCGAGAGGCAAACATACAACATAAGGAGAACAACAACTAGAGAATACTAAACTATAATAGGAAAGAGTGTCATCAAATGGTCCTGGCATGGGTTGTCCTGGTGGTCTCTCACTAGGTCCCGACCCCCATCTATGGTTGTCCGGTATACCTCTCACTAGGTCCCGACCCTATAAGGTGACACATGCGGAACCGACATTCCTTTCATGAGGACAAGGAAGTTGATCTTGACAACCAGGCCTTCTCAACCCATCCTTAGCCTAAATGAACACTACAAGCATGGGTGAGGCATCCATTATCTTGTTTAATGTAAAATTTACCCATCCCCCCAATTCATTTTTTAGGTTATCACTGGATTAAGAAACTCTCCAATGGGTTGTCCTGGTCACTACTTTGGGATTCGGCTCCCATTGAGAACCACTCCCCCTACTTGCATCTAGTAAACCCTACACAACAAGCAAGACATTTACCATCTTGCACACTTAACCTAATTACATGAATCCAAAACGCAATGCAAGGCATTAACCCTCTTGCATACATATCGCAATCACAAGAATCTACACAGTGCAAGGAATCGACCCTCTTGCACACAACTCAAAACATTACCAACCACTTTCATAAAACCCAAACATATAAAATACTCCCTCACAAGCCTCTGAAAGACTACCATAACAACTTCGCACCAATGACTCCCATTTTAAACAATAACCCAAAATCACCTCAATTTACGATAACCAACACAATCTTCAATACAAGCTAACAAATAATAATGCAATCAAGAAATCAACATGTATTAACAAATTAAACATTAAATGTTTATGAAGGAAAATAATATTTAAAAAGATCATCTAATTCATTCATTTAAATAAACCCCTCATTTATCTAAATATACTTAAATCAATTTTTTTTATTTTCTATTTAATTTTTTCCAATTCACTTATTTACCTACTCAATTAATCATAAGGTAGATTTGTTCATTTTCTAACAACATAATAGACA
Source organism: Sequoiadendron giganteum (assembly GCA_007115665.2). Classification (NCBI taxonomy): domain Eukaryota; kingdom Viridiplantae; phylum Streptophyta; class Pinopsida; order Cupressales; family Cupressaceae; genus Sequoiadendron; species Sequoiadendron giganteum. The sequence goes on from CM021106.1 coordinate 410,476,666, forward strand.
CACACACACACACACACACACACATATTTGAGTATATATACATACATATATTTATATATCTAACTATTATAATAGGAAGTTGTTTGTAACTCAATATTTCAACTTATAAGGTAATATAAATATTTACTTTCATACATCTTCATCTTCATATACATATATATAATCAAATAACAAAGATAAGAGGTAATAATTAAATGCCAACATAGTACATTAAGTGATTACTATTCATAATATGCATCCATCTTAAAAATTATAGTTTATGATAAATTAAAAGTGTAATGAAATATTATAATATAAAATAAAAATTATAATGGAATGTGACAATTGATAAATAGTAAAAATAATATAAAAAGATAGAAAGGTTTTTATGCTGCACATGCATAATTCTGAATAGTTTGTCGAAAAAGAAACTAGATATTTTATTGGGGATTTTAGAGATTTTATTAGTTTTTTGGTTTCAAAAATCAAACAACTTTGCTTTTGTAAATAATTATCTTTTTTGGAGATTTTCATTATTTGTTATGTTTTTCCGGGAAGGGTAGTAATTTTTTTGTTTGCAAGAAAATTTCATGTTGTGGATTTTGTGTGGAATTTGGGTTTCTGGAAAAATTGATTGGGGATTTCAAATAAATTGTTGTTGCTACAGAAGATTGATCTCGACATTGGATTCCCGTCCCAGCCAATGTTAGATCCAAGTTGACTTTGTTCTTGTTTTGTCTCTCCAATTAATGTAGTTCAATTTTTTCTCTTTTGTCTATTGAAAATGAATGCTTGATTATTTGATGTTTCATGAAAATGTGATATTCATCTATTTTAATTCTTTATAGAAATGAATAAAATATGCATTGTATATATATCCTGCAATCATTATATTGTAGAAAGATTTAAATCTTATTTGCGCATATCTTACAACTAGTGCATTCCTCGATTTGGCATTTCTTGAAGTCTTTTGTCAAACAACCCTTTACCGCCATTTGTGTTTGCTCGGAAGTTCTGAAGTCTTTTCTATAAATCCATTTCGGTGTGCCTCCCTTATGCCCAGTCTATTGTTTTTTCTTGAATGTTTCTTAAGCCTTTCCAACCAACCGATTTGTGCAGCCCTATAATCATTGCACTCTTTGAAATAATTTCTAATGGAGGTATTCGGTCTAAACCCCAGCCAGTGGCATTTGTTTTGGAAGTTTTTTGGCCTCTCTTCAGATTGTTGCCGCACCCCTGTTATTGTTCTTTTTTGTTTTCATGAGACCGAACTATTGAGGACACCTATCAGGTTATCTATGTGCTCCTCTGTTGTGGAATTTTGTTGCTGCCTGTGGCACAGTCCCTTGAAACTTAATGCAAATAGAAGTTAGAAATCGTTGTATTTGCACCATACTTGGTATGGTGTTTATTTTAATAAACATATCTTTTATCGATATTTGATACCTTGAATTTTGTCTTATTTCGGTGAATATATATATTCAGTTTGGCATTCGATGTATATTGTTGTATGCAAGTGAATTGCTGCATATTTCCTATGATGTTTGTCATTTTATGTTGTACATTGTTATTTGATAATATATTCATATTTAAGTATCAAAGTGCCCTTCTAACATAATAATTTATTTTAATGCATTAATTAATCAAAACAACATTTATCAAATAAATTTAAATTAAAAAAATTAAATATCAACAATAATCACCTAAACCCTAACCAGGATCGAAAAGCAAGACCAGCTGACCACAAACATCAGATAACATTGACGAGGTAACAAATCAGATACTTATCCTCTTCGAGGATGATGGCTAACGTAGGGGACCAAATGCTATCTCAAATCAACTGTTCCATTGGGTTTAAGGCACACTCAAACTTGCCAATTTAGATGGAGTCGATACCTGGTACCTGCAACCTATAGCATACAAACGTCTGTGCACATATATATAATCATCACATACCTAGTGAAAGGAAATCAAAACATCATAGGGTTCTCACAAGTGAAAAATACGACATCCTTCCCTCCAAACCTAAATAGCATTTACAAGTATCATATAATATCTCAAATAACATCTCATAACATTAATAATCATAAACCATTCCAAAATAAGGTAACACATTGTATTTCTAGCATATTCATAACCATGTCATAATCATCATCAAAATAATCAAAAACCAATCAACATCTAACATAATAACGTATTGTATAAATGTCATTATAAAATGTTTTAACCATGACCAAGAGTACCTGAATTATAAAATGAATCCATAAGCATCTGACATAAACATCATAAAAAAGGTGAATCATGGAGGGGCACTACAAATCATATGTTGTGTTTTGAAACTGCATCCCATATAAGCCATTAATAAGCATAATCTCAACCATTAAAAACACATGTATAATCATGAACATATACATCATACACATCAAAGCATATACCACATAAAGATGTACAACCATGACATCTATAAATTGATATCAAATTAAAATAACCAACACATCAAACACAATCAAATATCCCAATCAATCTCCATATACTTCAAAAAATAGTATGTAAAATATCTCAACCGTCTACATACATCATCATAAAGTATCAAAATATATGTAAAATCACACAAAAATATTTAATTATCATTACATGCACCATACATTTTGAGTCAAATCTAAATACCACTATCACCTCCCCCTCCTATGGGATGGATCTACTAAAAGTAGTAGCAGTGGTGATCCTCACCTAGGTAGAGTTGTAACTAACATCTAATTGTGAATTATAATACTATGTAAATATTATCACCCTTTATCCCTCTAACATGGCTATCTCATATAGATACTTATATTATTGTATCTCTTGTAAGTCCCATTGAGTATCCTTGTTTGCTAGAGACACCACAAGTACCTACACTATCCCTTATGCATTAGCTATAGATTATGCAATATATCTCTCCTACCTCAACCTCTATCCATCTACCAAAGCCCTATCTCACTCTAATCTCAACACATCCACCTACACTTATAAATTACCAAATCATTACACATTATCCTACAATGGCATAATAACAACACCATCTACTAATATAAAATTGATATATACTTGTAGGCCATCCCTAGAAACTTATGCAAGTTATTCCTCTATGACCATAATCTATCCTTATCTTCATGCAAACCTAATATGGTGTTCTATTTGGTTGTTATCTCAATGTTATAACTCTCCCATATCAACCATCCTTATCTTGATGGCCATGCCATTGAAGGTTCCACTCCTCCCAACTTTACTTAAACATCTTGCATCTAGACATCATCTATATCCATGTCTCCCCTATCATCTACCTCCTCATCTATGCCATCCTCTCCTTTTCCATCCTCACCCACCGCTCCATAATTCCCCTTCTCTACCTCTCTCCTCGCACCAAAATTTGACCCTTCCTCTCTCAACTAATATTTTCAATACTCCTATACCACCTCTACCACACCTTTTCATAATTTTAATTTGTGAATCCTAAGTATAGTCAACCCATTTTATTATGTTATCTCCTCAAAACCTAATATCTTGCTATAGTACCTAAATCGACCATATCATCTTAATGCACTCATAATATTATCACCTATTATTTCCCACAATATACTTCCACCTAATGGTCCACTTACACTCCCCACATATCTCACATGTAACCCACACAAATATGTGAGGACTTGTTGGGGTATCCTAATGTATACCAATTTAGCATAGTACACAATAAATATAGTACTAATTAATAATATACTCATGCTACCCCACCAAGTAACACTTTGATTACACCTATCTCAAGCATGTATCATCATCTTACCATGGCTAGATACCCTTGTATGATCTCCATATGATGTTACACTTCATTAACTCATCTAGACCCCACCTAAAAAATAAAACATCTCCTTGATGTACTTTTCTACTTCCTCCCTTCATCTTCCACCCATAAGAAAATGGATCCTTTAGCTTCCTCACCTCTTTCACTCCCTTTAGTTAGCTTAGAATAATATTCTCCCATGCCCATACTTATACAATTGTAGTGAATTCTATACTAACCCTCCTCTATAAGCTACCAAGTTCAAATCTCTATACAACTATGCCAAAAATAAGGACCACTCCATCAAAACTCCTATCCATCATCCAATATATCAACTACACACTTTACCAAGTCCAACTAAAAAAATCTACCTACCTTGTATGGAAAAAAAATTCCATTGACAAGACACATAAAAATTAATAGCACATCTACCACTAGCCTCCACTTTAGACACCCTACTTTAGACACATGTCTAGTTCTAGCCCAAACCTCCATAATGGGATATTTAATTGCCTAATCAATTGCCACATCAATGAAGGATAATTCATAAATGATTCAGTGTTAGACTCATCTCTTGTGTTGGTAGATTGAATTAACTCATATATGAATTCCATTACTCTACTAATACTATAAACATCACTTGATCCACTTAGATTTCTAGAATTTATGCTATATATAGTAGGCCTATCATGACTAGGAAATATCACTCCTCATCCTTGAATATTATCAATAGATCTATTACATTAGAGCTACTCTCACATATCACTAGAGAAATCACCCATTAGCCATTTTTATAACTAAATAATCTTCAAGTTTTCCTCTAATTGCAAACATTGCTTATAGTAGCATAGGCATTGACCTATTTTCATAGAAACTTCACACTTAAGCGTAAATGTGTCACTAAATTTCCCTAGCACAGACATTGATCCATATAATATAGATGTTTCCCTATCAACACAAATTATCCTAAAGTATAAACACTTCAAGAGGTAGTGTAGATGCTCCCCTAGCTTACATAGATGTTTCAAGACCAAAACATATTCTCATCTATAAAAATGTTTCTTTGTAGAGTGCAAACAATGTGGTTCCTCACACATACAATGTGAGACACAATGTAGACACCATGGGATAAAACCCTTTTATCCATTTATTTTTTGACCTCCCTTACTACACTTAAATGCACTTAAATGACCAAGTTTGGGTTTCAAATTTGGACTTAACAATGAGCCTAAATCTATTGGTTTCCTATTCTCCTTCCCTCACTCACTCAAATTCTAATGGATATGGATATAATCCATCTTATTTCTCTAACTCAAAGCTCATTTTTATTTGGGGAAAAGTTAAAATAATTTGTTACCTTCCTAATCCTTACTTTTGGATTATTCCCTTCTCTAAAAAACCTAACCCCCCAAAAACTTAAAATTTCCCCCATTTTCACCCTTGACCTTAATTTTCAACCTTTAAACCCTAATCCTCATTTTAAGAGGCCACATGTGCCCTATTAGCCCACATTCTCTTTTGATTGGAATCATGCTCCCATATTTTTAATTGCTTCCATTTCAAATGATTGTGGTAACATCTATAGTTCGCCCCTGTAATTTCTTAAGTTTTTTATTTGCTTTAAAACAACACCATGACTCAATCTCAATATGATTTCCAAGAGGGGAAAAATGCGGGCACCCTAAATTTTCTCTATATTTGTTCACATCATTTTATCATGAATTAATATAATTAATTTAGCTAATAAATTATCGTTGTCATCAATATTTAAATAAATATTATTCATTTAAGTATTTGAGCTAACGTTAATCCAATTAATAATGGGGGAACTAGTTTGATTAATTATTTATTAATTATACCTTAATAAGCCCTCTTTTGCATCGACAAGCCTAATAAATTACATTTTTTGAAGGGGAAACCTGACAACAATTAATGCCAACACATAACACTTTACCTTGAGCAATGTGTGTTCCAAGAATAGGGACCTGGGACTGATTTTCCCATGGGAGAATGGGTCCTCCCTAGGCCTTTGAACCTAAATTTAAAATATTTTTTTGGTGGTATTTTAATGTCCCGAAATTCAAATTTTAATGTCGGCTTGTAATGTTTAATTTTTGAGAAATTAAGGATACCTACCTATAAATACAAGGTTATTTTATCAAATCAAGCCTATAATTTCTATGAGACTTCACAAGAGCTAATATTATGATCAAGGGCATTAAAGGGAAAATTTATCAATGAATTATTGTAGCAATCAAGATCTCAAGCATCATGTCAAAATCTTTTACAATCATGCATGTTTTGGAGCTAACATTTTGATGTAGGTTTCAAAGATCAAGTCAAGCATTCAAGTCATATTCCAAGCATCAAGATCCACATCCATTGAAGCCATTTCATGCAAGATCAAGATCAAAATTTCATACTTCCAAAGGTTTATTCAAGGATTTGGTGAGTTTCAACATAACACTTGTTCATTCATCATTCTTTTCACATTTCATTATTTCAATTCAAGGTTTAATTCCCAAACTTGGTTTGACCAAGGAAAACCCCCATTCACCAAAAAAAAAATTTTTTTTTCACTCTTGTGTTTGTGTTGTAGATCTTAGGTTGATGAAGGATTGAAGATCTCTTGAAGAGCAAGATTGGAAAAGTTGTCAAAGTTGCAAAAAGTTGTCAAAGTTATCGTCAATTCACAAAATCTCGCCTACAAATCCAATTTCTGACTTTTCGACACTGAATCTTGAATCAAATAGATGCTACAAATTGACATCAAAGGCTCTTGAAAGTTGGTTAAAATCCCTGAGCAGAGACCCATTCGCCCATGGGCAAATGAGTTCTAGTTTTCCTCCTAAAATTGCCTTTTGGTGACTAGTACACAATGTTTAACCCTTCTTAGATCTGAAAAAAGTTCATTGTTTCTATTTGTATTGAGATTTAATTTGATGTTTCAAGTTTGAATGAGCATAATTGAGTAGATTTTCTATTTTTAGTTTTTCCCAAAAGTGTTGTTCAAGCTGATACCCTTGTTCTCAATCATAAGGAAACCAGTAGATTCCCCCATTAAGTTGACTCGCCTAAGGGTTGTAAGTCAATTCTTTGTGGGGATCTCATTTCCTAATGAAACTAGGATGATAGATTCATCACCCTCATTTTCCCCATTTCAATTTGATTAAACCTATTTTTCTATTTTTCATAATTGATGCCTTGAGATTGAGGTTTCATTTTGAACCATCAGGGTTTGCACAAACTCTCCATTTTAGCAAGTGTTATAATTGTGAGGTTGGGTGTATGGATAACACTAGTCAATAGTCATTCTCTTGAGCTAGATTATTTTACATACTATAAAAATAGCCTTTTAAGTGTTGATAGTAGTTGGATTTATGCTATTCAAGGGCTTGGAATGATTCCACCGATTTTTACCTTCATATGGCTATCTATTTTGTTGATAATTCTAGTATTGAGGTTGATAAGGCCTATTGTTTTGAGTTTTTTGCCTCTCCATTGTTGCTAAATTATTACCAAAAATTTCCAATAAGGTTTTAACCTCCTGTAATTCATTTGAAGGTGTAGCAAAAGTATATGGTTGGCTGGTAGAAGCCTCTAGAATAGGATCCAATGAGGATTGTTGAGGAAGATGCTCTAGAAATAGAAGCATTTGTGGACTTGGAGCTATTTTACCAACTTGTATTAATAAATTTTCTACCCTTGTGGCAATATCATATGCATTTGGTAAAGTAACCCAACCCATAGATCAAAATATAAGAGTTATATCACTGTTAAGATCTTTGAGATAGTATAATAAGGCATAGTTGTAATAAGGTTTCACCAAGGCAAGGAATCTATCCCGTCTTTTGAAATCTATAGTTGAAGTCTCCCATGAATTCATGGAGTTCCCTCTTGATTGTGGTCAACTACTCTACCAAAGATAAATGATCACTCTTATCTTCAAAGTATTTGCATGGTTTTTCACCTATCTCATCGTAGTTGTGAATGTGGTTAGGTTGAATACCTTTTTACCATTGTAGTGCTTTTCCTTTTAAAGAGGTGGCTAAGATTATAGAAGTCACATTCTCTTCTATAACACTATGCACAAAACAAATATTTACCACATCAAAGATATGTTCTGTTGGAGTAATGGATGTGCCACCAATAAAATGGTGAATACTCTTCAAGGCATTAATGGGTATATCATCTCTTTGGGCTAACACCAAGGGACTACTACCATTAAAGGAAACAAAACCTTGATTTTTATGGGAATCCATAAGGAATAATGATTTATTTATCTAGGTAGTAGGTTTCCTATTCTGATATGTCCTACTAAAAGGAGGTGTAGAGTGAGATCTAGGAGATGGAGTTACAACACCTCTATTTTTTCTTACTAGTGATAAGGAGTGTTTATTTATTCTCCTAGATATAGAGATTGATATTTCATAATATTGGAAAATACCTCTAGAATATGCTCTTGTTTGAATCCTTGGCATGAATGTGTAGGCCTGATATAGAACTAAGACCTCTGAGTTGCAATAGAGTCATCAATTTGATTGAAAAGAGAGGGAATCACTAGGTACTTCGTTGAATACCTCTTCAAGGCTGAAAATGTTGAGACACCACTCTCTCAATAGAATGAGATAAAGCTCATAAAACTGGTCCCACTAGGTGTGCCATAAACTATTCACATGAAATTGCACCTTGCTAAACATAGCTTCAACATTCTAATGCCACAATGGAAATGACCTCAAGGTGTGGGACCTTGAAAGTTGAGATCAAATCTCCAAAGAATGCTGATTTCCTCTTATAATCTAAGTGTATATGTGTTGGTTCAACCTAGCACATAAAATCCTACCACTACCCTACTCTAACCAACTCATAGAGAAAAAGAGATATAAGGAATACATAAAAGGAAGGGGGAGGTGATATGCTAGGACATGGTTTGTTTCTTCATGAATTAAAAAACATAATACACCAACTAAAGAGATAAAAATACTTACACAAATATTTTTTTATGAAATCCCAAGTACAATATGAAGGTTAGAGTTTGTTAAATGCTATAGAGGAAGGATATTCACAAAACAATGGCTAAAAATATAGTAAACACTCATATATAAATGTAAAACAAAACGAGAGCATCTAAACATGAAGGTAAGAAGGGTTTACACAACATATTCTAGAGAGAAGAGGTACAGTAGTATATTTCATTAATACAAAGTCATAGAAGCCAATCTTACAATGGCAAAATACAAGAAATGTAGAGTCCACTATAGAAAATCATGAGAGGAGTGTAAGGCCTTTCTAGTGTTCAGTCAACTTGGTGTTTATTAGTAGACACACAATTTAGAGGATAGTTTCCTAACTGAACAATTCATTAAACCCTCACAAAAGCTTCATTAAATAATCATTCAAGACTTCATAATATTTTGATGATTATGGCACTGTATGTGCATTCATGGACTCTACATAGCCTATATCAGTGAGTATAGGTATTTTACACTTATACAAAAAATAGTAAAGATTGAAAAAGGGAAGTGAAGCGTTAACTTGCAAAATAGGGGAAATAACTTAATCTGTTACTTATGCAACAGGTACCTTTGGTTTAATATTGTAACTACTAACTACTAAGACTAAACTTTACAACTAATTAATACTAATGACTTTGACTCTTAATTGCTTAAATTCTTTGGAGACTGATTCAATGCATTGTTATAGAATGTAATTCATGCTATAAAATATCATTTATGGAATTCACATACATACAAGTGAGAATTTAAATAAATAGATACAATAATGAAAATCTAATCTAATGTAGAAACTAAGATGGGTTGGTTGTACCTTGAGTGGTCCTTACTCGAGTTGTTGCACCCACAAGAGATTTCAACTATGCACTATTGATAAAAAATTCATGACATTAAACTGAAACTCCTTTATTGCATAAAAACTAAACTTCTCACATTATAACAAGAATCTTCAAAATATTTCCCATTCAGAAGTGCATATCCATTACAACTTAACAACCGAAAAATTAACGGTAATAAATATTATCTGATTAAAACAAAAACTAGAACTAGCACCTAAAAACTAGATTTTCTCCTCAACCACCCATCCCAATATATAGGTATAGGAGAAGTTTTATTCATGTAAGATGGGAAATCTCTACCAGCCTAGATTCTAGTGACAACCACAACACTTCTAAGCTAGAAATCCAATCTAAAACAAGAGAAAACAATCAAATAAAGGGAATAAGATGAAAGCAATAAAATAAAGCAATCCCCATATTAAAAGTTGAATCACTTCTCTTGTCTCTCCTAAATATTTCTTTGTAAATATTCCCTCAGATCAAGGCTAACATGTGCAAATACATACAAACAATAAGCATGAAAGTCAGAGATAACTGGTTGTTAAATTGAAAATCGAGGAGGAAGGCTTCTTTTATAGAGAACCATTTGAACGAATGGTCATGATCAAGCTTCTAGAAATATTCCAAGATTAATGGATGAGAGGACATGCAACATAGAAGAGTGGAGGTTATAAAATGAACAGTCAAGATTAGAAAGAGCCCAGAGATGATCGACGGTTGAGATTTGAAATTGATATAGTGGAGGAAGAAAATGGAGAAATTAAAAATTGAAATCAATTAATTCATGAGAAGGAATCTTTGGACAAGTGGAGCATAAATATTTTTTTTAAATTATTTATTTTATGGAAAAGGCAAGTGGGCATTTAATTAAAATATTTATGCAAACATTTTAATTAAATAGGAGGAAATGGAAAAGGGGGATTAAATAATTAATTTAGGTTAATTATTTAATAAGTGAGAAGTGTTGAGAGATAATTAAATAATTTTGACAATTATTTAACCATAGAAGAATTAAAAGATTAATGAATAGGTAAATAATGAATAATAATTGTTTAACTATAGACGAATGATGATAGACAAATAATTAAATAAATGGTAATTTATTTAATTATTTAAGAAAGATATATTAGCAACACAATTAAATTTATTTAATTGATTGAGGTAGTATAAAGGTTAATAGATGAATTAATTGTATAATTAAAAATTATTTAATTAATAGAGGAATGTGATCAAGGATAATTAAATAATTAAGATTGTTTAATTATGCAGAGACGAAGACCAAGAAAAATGATGCTTGCAGACCAAGACATTTTCCAGTGTCTAAATTTTTCCCCTCTTTGACATAATGTAGTTCATCGTGTTTCTCCAAAGAAATTCCGTCAAAAAATGTCCCAGTGAAAGCAAGATAGAGGCATGCCCCCTTGGGAATTTTTTATAAATTTTCAAAAAAATTCAAAAAATTTGGACAATAGTCCTGAAAAGATAATTTTATCACCAGAATTTCAACGATAAAGACGAAATTGATTTTCAAGGTCATTAAGGGGGTCAAATTTAGGTTCAAAGTTGTCCAAGAGTGTGCCCAATACACAATCCAAGTGCAAACCCTAATTTTTAGGCTATAAATAGGAGTTGGATTTAAGAAAATAAGTCATTTGTGCATTTCAAACTTAGAAATCTGAGGAGCTCTAGGTGAGAAAAGTTGTAGAGATGTCACCCATTCTAGATGTTTCACACAAAGGCTATCACATCCGTACCTTCTGCCATCTTGAGGGAGCACCCACCTTGATAAGTACTACAAACCCGCTTTGTGATTTTTTTTATTTTCATGCATTTAGTTAGGGAAAAAATTTAGCAGGCAATTGTGTCGCACGACATGTGACACAATTGCATGCACAAACGACACAAATGATGCAGTTCACTGCAATTATCACATCATGACACAATTGCTTAGGCCTATAGGGGGTAGGGTTTTTCACAACACGTTTAAAATAGTGCAACACAACTGATGTTTAAAGACACAAGTGTGAAAATAGTGACGCATGTGCAAATAAGCAACGCAAATGATGAGGGGTTGACCGCAATTGACCCTGACGACGCATTAGCTTAGGCATGTGAAACAATTGCATTTGCAAGCCACTATGAATTTATGCGACACATTTGACAAAACAATGACACAATTGCTTGGTGAAAAATTTGCCCCAATTTAGGATAAAATGCCTTGTTCAACTTAGGTCTGAAAGGTCAAATGAAGACTTTAGATTGACGTGATGGTTTTTGCAATTAATTTAGGTTGTATTACCCCCTATTTACATGCAGGAGTCATGACCAAATACATTTTGACTATACGACTAGCTGGATGATGTTGAGAGGCAGGTGTTGTTAGATCTCGGTTTGTTCTATGTCACCTATATGCTCATTATCAGGAAAAGCAGGGGCATGTTGATAGTATTAATAGAGCGGTGGCACTATGAGACTTGTAGTTTTCATCTACCAATTGGGGAGGCCACTATTACATTAGAGGATGTTTACAAGATTTTATGGTTGCCTATTTGTGGAGAGCGGGTTTGATATGATCATGTTCAAGGTCTCCAGGCTCTTTATGACTATTATTATTGTGATGATGATTCAAAGCTTGGAATTTAGGGGTATGAGATCATATGGGAGACCAAGGCGGAGAGATATGATCAATATGATTGCGTACTATGCACACTGACTGTCAGGGTTATGATTCTAGACCACATGGGTCACGGGTTTTTGGTGGGCTGGGGAGAGATGTTAGCAGGCATGGTACAGGATGAGATAGTGTATGCTTGGGGACCATGCCTATTGGGTATGTTATACTTCCGGCTCCATGATATTGCATATAGAGGGGATGAAACCTAAGTTGTGGGGTCGCTTTGCTAATGATATGGGTGTGGGAGCATATAGGAGTGTTCTGACCACCAATGCTATGATAGTTGGGAGCTAGTGCTCCATATATATTTCTATATCAAGGAGTAATCACTCAAAAAAATGTGGGTGACACCAGTTACTGAAGGTACAAGATTTATACACTGGTTAGCTTTGCTGGAGATCTTATAGGGATTGTGATCTATGGATAGGGGAGGATGAACATTTTCCATGGTGCCAACAACTCAGATACCTGATTGGACACACAATACAGTCTCAACACATTATTGAGATGTATTTTCTAGAGTAGGTTACATGATAGTTTGGAGAGAGACAGGGTATCCCTAAAGGCATAACATAGTTTGCACGGTCATCTCAAGAGGTGCACCTATGGGGATAGTAAATACCAGTGACCACAATTGAGTAGGAGATTGATGCCCTACAATCGATACAGTGGGGATGGAGAAGGGCGATACAAATGCAAGGATGACTCTTGAGTATGATGTATGGTGGTGGACACATAGGCCATCACCATATATAGATCTAGAGCAGCTAGTGCTTATAAAGCGTAGAGGTAGGGGCCTGAGAGGCCAAAGAGGAGATAGGGGATGAAGGGGTGGACAGAGGGGACATGGAGGAGGAGGAGGAGATGATGGAGGTGATGGTTGGGGAGGTTGGGGAGGAGATTGGCGCCAGAGGAGGGATGGTGGATGGTGGGCAGTGGGACATTTATCACCGATCCGAGAGGAGGATGAGGAGGATAAAATAGAGGTGAGGGTAGTAGTGGAGATGGTGGTGGAGGAGAGAGAGCAACATGCATAGATGCCAACTCTAGAGGTGACACACTTGGAGCCAAAGATGATGGAGGTTGAGGAGCATGTGGAGGAAAGATAAGAGCATGCAAAGGAGGCAGTGATGGGTGAGGTAGAGAGAGTCCTCTGAGAGAGGATAATTATGGGGATGGATGAGGAGGAGGGGTTGGAGGAAGGCAGGGTCAGATCAGATGAGGGCATTTTAGAGTAGAGGATAGCCACCCTACAGGATCAGGTACAAGCTGTGTGGTGTTTTTAAGAGTGTAGGTGAGATTAATTAGTAAAATAAAACACACACATCCATGAAATGTATTACATAAAAGGAATTGAAATAACTAAATTAAATTGCTACTACTATCCTTTCAAATCATTCCATGGTTCTCTAGTCTTAAGGACCTTTGAATTCATGCTCTTAGATCTAGTTAAATGTTGCACATGAATCTGCAAAGATGACAACCTAAGAAATGAGAAGATATTATGAAATGCAAACTACATGCCTACTTCACTACATTTTTGTATTTTTGATGCTTAAATGCTGAATGATCTATGATGGAATGCTGATATACTCAAATGATGCTAAAATTGATAATGCAATCTAATGGTAATGTTGTATAAAAGAGGTAATAACTAAGATACTAAGATTGAAATTTCTATGATAAAACTAAATGAACTAAAATGTTAAATTATCACTACAAAGCTCTCACAATGCTCTCAAATTGTACTAATATTTTTGCAGCATAAGTTTGTAATCCAAATCTCTCTCAAAAGTTGTAGAAATGCCTTCTATTTATAGATTTTTCCAAGCTAGGGCTAAGGTGGCAAAGATGGATGGTCGAGATTGTGATCCTAAGGCATCAACGGTTGAGCACAAAAAGGTTAGAGGAATTCATCGAGGTTGCTCCATTTGGAAGAGCCAATCTTCCAAGCGTCCAAGAGCATCATTTAACAGAAGGAGCCATGTGTCTCCCAAGAAGTTAGGAGGTTGAGAGGTTGGAGAGAATATTCCCAATTTAAAAATTAGAAATAAATGAAATTGTGTGGCATATGATGAGGTGGAGGATGAGTTGGAGGTGGTTAGAAGAAATATGGAGACATGTGCTAAATTTGAATTAAAAATTCAAATTTAAATGGAGGAGGGAAATCAACTAAATGACAAATTATTTAAATTTGTGCATTTAATTAATTTAAGAGGAAAGTGATTTTTGAAAAAGAGCAATTAAGGGAATGAATCATATAAATAAATTTATCAATTTATTTGTACTAGTAGAAGAATTATAATTTATTAATTAAATAACAAGTATTTAATTAATTGTGCTCCAGACCATTTTTACGTGCATACATTTTTCCCCTCTTTGAAGTGATGTGTGCTGATGCATTGCTTCAAAGAATAAATTTTGAGATCGTGATGATAAAAATTTTGACATGCCCTAGATGCTAATTTTTTTCAGTGATGATGAATGGATGCCTCCTCGGGAGATAAATCAGGGATTTTTGAAAATTTTGATGATTAAATGATTTTCCACTGATATGCTGATGATTTACAAATTTGATGATGGTAATCTGATTTATCACTCAAAAATGATGATATTCTTGCCACATTGTTGATTAGTTGATTAAAAAGGCCCATTTTGAAAAATTAAATAAATGCCACCAAAATTAATCCTTAATTACCCCTTAAAAGGTCAAAATGGGTAAAAAGAGGCTCATTTGTAACTTTGCATTGTGAAAAATGAGAGACTGAAGAGAGCCAAGATGGATTGGATTTTGTGCCACACTCATAGATTTGAGTGAGTTTTCCACCACCAGCATCCAACCACATACGGACCTCCAATACGTACCACGAGAACTGCCTTTTTTCAATTTTGAATTCAAATTTTCTCGCTTTTTTGCTTTTTTTAAAAACTCAGTTTTCAACATATTTTAGCACATAGGGGTAGACTTTTAGCACATAGGGTACCCGATAAAGCACATAGGGAAACTGTAATAGCGCATAGGATTAGCTTTTAGGCCTTTAGGTAGATTAGCGCATCAGGTCACCGCTTTAGCGCATTAGGTTTCTGAAATAGCGAATAGGACTTCTAGCACATAGAGATTATAGAATAGTGCATATGGTAGTTCATTTAGCGCATTCGGTAAATGGTGCATCGGGACCCTGTTTCGGCACATGTAGTCCATTTTTTGGTGCATCCAAGAACTGGTGCATAGGAGGCCTATTCTAGCACATATGGCAAATTTTCTAGCTCATCTGGTAGATTAGCGCATAAAAACTCTGTTTTAGCACATTGAACCAAAAATGATGATTTTGAATGATTCCTCCTAGTTTTTGATGGTTGATGATCACGTTAGCCGATGATATGATAATGTTGATTAGTAGGTTGATGATCATCCTCATGATAGGCAAGGATCGATGATAGAATAGATAAATATGATTGATTGATTGACCTCATGACAAATGAGAGTCAGAGATATGTTGATTGATGTTGATCGATCTCATGAAAAATGAGAGTCGATGATAGGATTGGTTCTCCTTGAGATTTGATCAAAATATCATGTGAGATAATTTGATTAATTGATATGTTGATTGATAGGTTGATTGATTGGTGTGCTGACTTGATATGTTGATTTGATCATAGGAGGGTGGCTTAGGAGTGTTACAGGTTCGAGAGCGCTTTCCTCGGATGTGGGACATGATCCCATAGCTGACCTTGAAAAATTTGGCTATTATTGACCAGTGTGGATTGAATTAATTGATTGAAATGCCCTAGTACTAGATTAACTGGGGGTTGTTGACGACACTTGCAGAGCGGTGACATAGCGACCACAACACCTTCCATTTGGCGACTAGTGAGATTGTAGTTACTCCTGAGGACATTTACTAGAATTTGCGGATACCACTTGTGGGGGACCTAGTGATTTATAACCATGAGGAGAAGGGAGGGAAAAAATCTATTCACCAAATCTTTCTTGATGATCAACTTGACGGATATGAGATTTCCTGGCAGGAGTTGATTTCTACCCATCAACCCTTGCCCTATGTTCTAGCATGATTTATTGGTGGTTTTCTCTACCCCAACTGTAGGTCGAAGGGCTTCTCCATTGGCTGGGGTTAGGTTTTGGAGGGCATGATTTCCCATGGGACTAGATATGCTTTGGGTTTGTGCATGCTTGCACACCTATACAATGATCTTCATCAGGTCGTATATCTTCGATCGAGCAGTCTTGCAGTAGGATGTACATTATTACAACTTTGGGCCTGGGAGCATATTGCAGTTACATGGCCAGTTGGAGGTAGGGTTCAACCAGCAGGGAGACCCTATGTGTTTGGTTATATAGGGCCACTTATCTAGCATAAGCTAGGTAAGTTAGAGTATTGGCACAAAGTCCTTGATGATATGGACACAGTTATATGGCAGTTGTACCTTGACTATGAGGTATGGGCAGAGGACAATATAGAGATGCCATATGTATTTTGTACTAGATACTTGATCAGTAGGACTTTGTACATTATTAAGAGATTTATTTTTAGCTGAGTGTATAGGCAGTATGGAAGAGTACAAGGTATGTTGCATGGAGTGACACATTATGCCAGATGGAGGTAGGACATTCCAAAGTCAGGGCCTGCATTAGACTATGATGAGGCCTATGCCAAGTACTACGGGTTGTAGCTAGTATTGTGGCAATACCATCGAGAGGTTGTTGATGTGCAGATGACATTATACTATGCAGAGTACTTCTATACGCATCCATTTCCTTGGATCTCGAGTCTCGATGAGCCTGCACCCATTTTGGAGGTTGGGAGGAGGGCAGGGCAGAAAGTGCACTGGAGGGGAGATGGAGGAGATGAGGAGGAGGCAGAGGAGGAGGAGGGAGATGATGGGGGAGACGAAGGGGGATATGGTGGAGGTGGAGGGAGAGAGGTGAAAATTTTTGGGTCTGTACCAAGGAGGAGGAGGTCAGCTCCTATTGGACAACGACCAGTTGTACTGAGGATGCCCTCCCAGAGGCAACAAACATAGATAGCTTGTTTGTAGTTACATGTACAAACCTTGCAGGGGTAGGTGTAGGCATTGTAGGCATAGTTAGCGTAGGCCCAGGCTCAGTTATAGGCAAAGGAACCATCACAGATGTAGGTACAGGCTCAGATGGTACAACTATAGGCATAGGTAGCCACCCTCATAGCAGAGAGAGATGTCGCCTGATGGCAGGGAGAGCAAGCAATGGCAGTGGCTAATAGGCATCAGACAACAACTGAGGGTGCCAACATAGGTGATCTAGTCTGAGAGATTCAAGTCTGCCAATGAGGAAAAATATTATAGAGGCAGATACCACGAGGCCGTAGCGATGGAGTAGAGAGTGAGCTACACTCATTCTCGATCTGGACGGAGTCAGTCCCGGACCACCAGTAGGGGCGTTACACAACCACTCCCAAGGGGTCCATTAGGCGGAGTTCCACCCAGTGGAGGTCCAGGAGTAGGAGATGTGGGAGGACCAGAGAGGCCTGTGACCTCTAGGGGCAGTACCACAGGATCTCATGATCATACTTGATTGTATTGTATATTGATTCAGAGGCTCGATTTTTGCCACATTTTTGTATCATCTCTCATTTCTTGACATCATTGTACACTTTGACAGTATTATTTTGAGGTTATATATGATATGCAGTGGCGATTTATTTATCTACATGTTGTTTATGCATTTGCTATGGATTGTTTATGATGGATGCCTTTATTTATGTTCTATGTGATGTGATGTGATGTTCTATGTATGGATGCATTTCTGTGATGATGATGTTATGTTTCTATGTGTTAATGGTAAATGAGATGGATACAGTTATGCAAATGATATGAGATGCATTGTATTTTTGTATTTTTCACATGTATATCGATGTATGGATGAATGAATGGATGCGGAAATGGTTTATTATGGAATGAAAATATATGATTAAATGTGTGGATATGAATGATTTAATGAATTCTACATGTATGATGAATAAATGACTTACTTGTGGATATGATGGATATGAATGACAATGCATGGATATATGATGAATGAAAATATATAGATGAATTTATGTTATGCCTCGATGTATGATTATGCGGAAAATGTCATTATGTTAATGGAATGCAATGTATTTTTCTTTATTTTTGGTATTTTTCTAATGTAAATATATGACCTAAATGCATAAATGTGAAATGGCTTATGATTATGAATGGATTATGAGGTTATTATGAATGATTGATATGATGAATGCATATATGGATGGATTATGTGTGAATGAAAGAATGAATTTATTATGACCTTGATGTGACATGGATTATGAATGATGATGGTATTGTGGAAAAATGCTTTATTTTCAGAATTCTTTCATGATGCAAATATTATAATGAATGAATGCATGGATGGTTTGTGATAGTGGATACTATAAATGCATAATATGATAGTGATAGATGTATGGATGGATTTATGATGATGCTTTTTTTATTGATAATATGATATTGAAATGCCAGTGCAAATGAGTGATTTTTTTTGTTATGTCAAGTGTACTCAATCTTATAGTGAGAGATATCATCATGTTGATAGTTGCCGGCTTTGGAAAAAAAATCTATAAATGCAAATGCATAACTAATACGAATGCAATCCTATTCTATAGAATGTTGCCATTTGATTCATTATGCTTATTATCATCATTGAGAATTTTATTATGTTGAAAGTTAGTACAAACATCAATGGTATAATTAGACCATGATGACCCGAGTACAACTTCCATACAACTTCCGTTGAGATTTGATAGTACAAGATAACACAAGCATCTAGGTATAATTAGACCAAGATGACCTGAGCATCAGTTGTGTAAATAGACAAGAGTTAATCCTTTTCCCATGCAAATTTTGAATGTCATCAATGATACTTTGTAGAGCATGTCCCGCGACAATCTACATAGTAGTAATGATTGACTCACAAACAACAAACAAAGAAAAATATCATTCTCAATCATATCCCCTCTAATTTAGGACATCATCGAGGTACTCCGAAGAAATGATAACAACAATTAAGATATATCAATTAAACATTTGTGCTAAAGTGATCCAACCATGATCCAGAAGATGATCTTTTGGTAAGAAGTGATTTGATTTGTCTTGATGTTTGATTTGATTTTGATGGTTGATTGCTTGGATTGATTGATGTTCAGTTTGATGGTTAAAGTGATTTCTGTCCTTTGCCAAGGTTGCCTTGCCGCTTACTTGCCTGTTATTTAAATTCAATGGTTATTTTCCCCCAGTGAGACCAGGATTTTGTCCCCAGTGGAAAATAAACCAAATTTATTATGGATATGTGCAATGACAACCAAACCAAGGTGGGACACGACCACAACAACTAGATATGGACATGAATCTCATTGTATGATAGGCATGAATGCATAGTGATAGAGGAAAGTGAACAATCGACACACGCCCAAATAGATGAAGAAGTTGACTTATTACAAATAGCGCCTATTTGCTAGGTATTCACCATTTGTTTTTATTGCACTTTTTCAGGTTTTATGTTTTTTTTTTGTTTTTACCCAAACGCTTGTTTGCCAGGTTTTCATCATGGCAACAATTTTTTTGATTTTTCACTTTTTTCTATTTTTTATTTTTTTGCTTTTTTTGATCTTTTGATTTTTTTTTTTTGTCACCAAGATGCCTGTTTGCCAGGTTTTCATCAAGGTGACAATTTTTTCAGGACCTTTTCTAATTTTTATGATTTTTTTCAGGACTTTTTCATATTTTTATGATTTTTCCAGGACTTTTTTTTATTATTATTATTTTTTCAAGACTTTTTTTGATTTTTATGATTTTTTCAGGACTTTTATACATGCACTAGATGCATTATGTGTAGAAATTTTTCAGATGAAGATTGTTCATCGGTTCTTCAAATAGATTCCCTTCTAGTGTAGATAGTTGATATGCCCTCGATCCAAAGATTGAAAAAATAACAAAAGGACCTAACCAATTTGGCTCGAATTTTCCCTTCTTTTCTCGATCCTGCTAATTACGGGGATTTTCTTTCAGTACTAGATCACCTACCTAAAATGTCCTTGGTTTGAATTTGTGATTGTAGCTCCTGGACATCCTTTGTTGATATACTTTAGGTGATCCAGTGCAAGTTGACGATGTTCATCCAATAATTCTAGCTCTTGTAGTCTACACACTCGATAATATTCATCTAATAAAAGACCTTTCAGGGACACACAAAACGATAGTATTTCAACTTCAATAGGCACTATTGCTTTAGATCCATAGACACGTGCATATGGTGTGGCTCCCGTGGGTGTTCAGATGCTTGTACAATAGGCCCACAAAGTAGGGTTCAGTTGAATATGCCAGTCACATCCAACATCATTGACCATTTTCTTTAGGATTTTCAAGATAGTTTTGTTTGAGGCCTCGGCTTGGCTATTCCCTTGATGGTAATAGGGTGTGGAAAACTGATGCTGGATATGGAACCTTTCACAAAGTTCTTACACGTCCTGATTCTTGAAAGGTCTGCCATTATCAGTGACAATGGATTGAGGGATACCATACCTACAAATGATGTAGTTCAAGATAAACAATGAGATTTGTTTCCCTGTGATGGTGGTTAGAGGCATGAATTTGACCCACTTGGTAAAATAGTCTATGGTTGTAATGATGAACTTGTGTCCATTGGATGAAGATGAGTGAATTTTACCTACAAGATCTAACCCCCACTGACAGAACGACCATGTTGATGTGAAGGGCTGCAACACTTGTACTGGTGCATGGATAAGATTATCATGGAGCTGACATTTCTGATATCTCTTGACAAATTGGAATGACTCTCTCTCCATAGTCGATCAGTAATACCCCAATCGTAGGAGTTTCTTAGCGAGGGTTAGACCACTTGAATGAGTGCTATAGATACCTTCATGGAATTCTTGTAAATCCTTTTCAGATTCATTGCATTCTAGACACCATAAGAGAGTTCCATCAAGACCTTGTTGGTATAGTACATCTGCTATAAGGGTATGACGGGTAGCTTGGTGGATGAAATTTTTTTTTTGGTTTTAGGAGAGATCGGGAGGAAGGATATTATCTTTTAGGTAGGTATAAATCTTCCTGTAAATGGAGGTATCAATGTCAATTAGGTGGCATATGAGTTGGGACTCACGATCATCATAAGCAGGGGTAAACATTTGTTGCACCATGAACTCATAATGACTTCATTTTTTTGGAATTTGGAGTAAAGAAGTAATGGTAGCCATATCATCAGCTGATTTGTTTTCAATCCTTGGGATTTGAGAAAATTTAATGTCAATTTTTTTTTTCTTAAAGTCATCAATCATCCTTTTGTAGGGCATCAGTTTGTCATCCTTTGTTTGGTAATCATCATTGACCTAATTAATGACTAGTTGAGAATCCCTGTAGACTTGCAGTTCTGTGATTTTCCATTGTACAACTATCTTGATTTCGATGATAAGTGCTTCATATTTTACCTTGTTGTTGGTGCAAGGAAACATCAGGTGAGATGATTTCAGAATGGTGTGCCCTTGGGGTGTGATAAATAGAATTACGACTCTTGATCCATGTTGATTATATGAGCCATCAAAATAAAATATCCACTGCTTTGTTGTTACAGTGAAGACATCAACATTTGGAAATTCCACGTGCAGGGGATGATCATCATGAATTGGTGCCTCAGCTAGTTGATCAGCAATAGCTTGTCCTTTGATTGCTTTTTTGTCAACATAGTGGATGTAAAACTCACTGAGTGTCATTACCCATTTGGCTAACCTTCCTGTCATATTTTCTTTGCTAAGGAGATATTTCGATGGATCTATCTTGGCTATGAGTTTGACTGTATGGGTTGACATATAGTGTTGTAATTATTGCATAGCAAACACTACTGCTAAACAAGCTTTCTTAATGGATGTATAATTAATTTCATAACCATTTAGAGTTCTAATGATATAATAGATTGCTCTCTCCTTTCCTGTTGAATCTTTATTTTGCCATCAAAGCTCCTAATGAATTATCAGTTGTGGCTATGTACAATAAGAGAGGATTTCATTCTATTGGTGGTGCTGGGATAGGTGGAATCATTAGGTATTTCTTTAGTTGATTGAAATTTTCCTCACATTTCTCATCCCATCAAAAGGAAACATTCTTGTGCAACAAGTGGGTAAAAGGATGAGTCTTATCAAATAGTTGTGATATGAATCTTCTGATTGAATGAAATCTCCCTTGAAGGGACCTTAACTGACTGATATTATTTGGAGGCAGAATTTCCATGATAGCTTTCACTTTTGTAGGGTCTACCTCAAAACCTTTTTTTGATACTATATATCCCAATAGCTTTTTCGATGTTACCCCAAACACACATTTTTTTGGATTTAGGCAAATGTTAAACTTCTCTAGTTGGGTGAATAGTTTGTTTAGTATCTCCAAATTTCCTTCTCTAGTGAAAGATTTTTCCAATAATTCATCCACATAATCTTCCATGAAGGTATGCATCATATCATTAAAAATGGTTGTCATGGCTCTCTAGTATGTGGCCCCTACAATCTTCAATTTGAAGGGCATGACGTTCCAGTAGAAGGTGCCCCATGGGCAAGTGAAAGTTGTCTTATCCCGATCTTCAAGTGATATCTTGATTTGATTATAGCCGAAAAAGCCATCCATTAGTGACAACATGCCATGATCTGCTATTAAGTCTACAATGATATCAATGTTTGGCAAGGGGAAATCATCTTTCAGGAAACCCTTGTTGAGGTCTCTGAAGTTTGTACAAATCTATATGCTTCCATTAGGCTTTGAAATAGGTACAATGTTGGATATCCACTCTGCATAATCAACGAGTCTGATGAATCCTACATCCAATAGCTTCTTTAGTTCCACCTTCACCAATAAGGCAATGTGGGGATGTATTTTCCTCAACTTTTGCTTGACTGGTTTGACTCCTGAAGGAAGGGATAAATGATGCATGATGAGATCTAGGTCTATCCTTGGCATGTATGCTTATGACTAGGAAAATTTGATTTGTCATTCTTCAAAGAACTTGATAAAGTTAGGCTTCTCTTATTCTGTCAACGATTCTGCTAGATGGAGAGTTTTCACTATTTCTGCATTGCTGACATTGATGGATTGCATTGGCTCGATAAAAAATTTGGATCTTTCTTGGAAGTGTCTAGGGAGAGTGTCAAATTTCCCA
This sequence comes from Sequoiadendron giganteum, assembly GCA_007115665.2. Taxonomy (NCBI): domain Eukaryota; kingdom Viridiplantae; phylum Streptophyta; class Pinopsida; order Cupressales; family Cupressaceae; genus Sequoiadendron; species Sequoiadendron giganteum. The sequence continues at coordinate 410,500,223 of CM021106.1, forward strand.
TCCTTCAACACCTTGAAGAGGTTTTCATCGTCGGATGCACTCTTTATTTTTATTATTTCTTGATCTGATATTGCCATGGAATGGTTCTCACCATCAAATCCTTCTTTTGTTTTACTCATTTTGCAGTTGGGAAATTTGGAACTCTCCTATCTGGAAGCTTCGTCATGATGTTCAATGGTGGAAACTATTTCAGGATTACTAGCACAGAGGAAATTGATGATGGCCTCATCGTTTGAAAAGGTGGGGATATCAATGCGTTCAGTTTGGCCCCAATCTATGAGTTTAGGATGTACCAATGGTAGGGGATCATCAGATGGGTTTAGGTCAGAGGTCGTAAGGGTCCTAATGGAAAAATTATCATTGAATAATACTATGGAAAGGTCAAGGTCTATGATGTTACTCTCTTCTGAGTGATCCATCTCACTAGGAGTTTGATCATCTTCACTTGAGCCATCAATATTTTGTAATCCTAATTCAAATGGTCATAACCCTGAGCTTTGTCCCTCCTCGAGTGTGGGGGTATACTTGTGTACCACATCAATTCCCTTGTTATGACAAGAATCTTCTGACAGTGAATCCCACTCATAGTCCTTGGAATCAGTTTCATAGTGATCACTTGCTTGGAGTTGTAGGATCCATTCAACAAACTTCTGCTTGAGCTCCTCCTTTGTTTCTTCATTCTTTTTATGCTCTTTATATCCTAACCTTGTTTTTTCTTTTGGATTTTTTATAATGGGTTGGATGGGTTCTACAATACCTTCTTTCCTTTTTCCAATAGGTCCTTGTCCCTCATAGCCCATTTTTTCCAAAATTGAGAATCCTTTGCCATACTGCGTGGTTTGGACATTAGCCATTGTTGTTTGAGAATCAGTTTCATCCTTGTAGAGCTAATTCAAAATATCTTTGTCATCATATTCCTTTGCTTGAGTGCTTTCTTTTATGAATCAACCATCAAAAAGGGTGACCGGTTGTGAGGATGATTGTGATGAGGTTGATGGTTGACCACGAGATTTTGGTGAAATTAACTGCGAGAGACAAAGGGATTGTTCAATGGAATATTCACCTACACCTTTGTCTTTGACTTGGAATTTCTTCTCAAACTATTTGGCCAATGTATTTAGTTGGGCTTCAGGATTGGTAGATGTAGAGGGGCTAGGTTTTTCCTTTTTCTTGAGCTATTTAGACGAGGAATTTGGTTGGCTTTCTTCATTGGAGGATGTGGCTAGCAATTTTGATAATGGATTGGCTTGACTTGGATTATTGGAGGTGTTAGGGGTGGAATCAAGAGCTTCTTGATTATGAGGTACAAATACATCTTGGACTGATTTAAGGGTGTTACAATGTTGGGGACTATTGGAATCGGCAGGGATGGTAATCTCTTGCCCGTTGCAAGGAAACTTCAAACATTGATGGTATGTTGAAGGGACGACCTGCATTTCATGTATCCAAGGATGGCCCAAGAGTATATTATATGTCAAATCTTTATCCAAAACTTGGCAAACCACATCTTTTTGAATTGGCCCTACTTGAATTGGTAGTACAATTAATCCCTTTGAAGCTCTTTCCTCATCATCATATGCTTTGATGGTGATATTTTTCCTTGCATCTATTGCATTTTCAGATAACCCTAGTGCATGGACAAGCTTTAGAGTACATATATGAAGATTGGCTCCCACGTCTATGAGGACACGCTTGACACAAATTTTATGGATTAGGACCTCGATATGGAGTGCCACGTTATGAGGGTGGGTGAGGGATACGTCATCATTTTCTGAAAAGGATAAGCAATGAGGTGCCACTAGATGTCCCACCATGGCTTGGAACGTGTAGACTTCCAAATCATTTGGTAATATTGTATCAACTATGGATTTTTCCAAGATCTCTTTGTGAGCGGGCGATATTTTAAGGAGCTCCAATATTGATATTTGTGTGGGAATCTTTTGGAGCTGATCAACAATGTTGTATTGATGAGATGGAGCAACAGGTGTTTTGGAAGTGCTACCTTTTAAAACATATTTGGTTTGTGCCCTCATGGTCACATTTACGGGCACATTGTTTTGTTTTCCCTTGATTTTGATGACATTAATTTGATTATCTGTTGCATCCATGTCTTGTTGAATATTATGAACTTGATTAGAAGGAATGTTGGTATCGTTGATTGGATGGTTGGTTGCAACAAGATCTGGTGTGTTATTGATCTCAATGTCATTTGTATGTTCTTCAATGACTGAAATATGATAAATGGTAGTGTCATGAACATAGTTCACAATTTTTCCTTTGTCATTCATGTTAGAAGATTCCCCTTTGTCATAATTGGGTAAGGGGTTCTTCTATTTGTATGATCTTATTGTCAATCAAGTCTTGTATCTTGTGTTTCAATTGCATGCATCTATTGGTTAAATGACCTTTGCATCAATGAAATTCACAAAAGTGGGCCTCATTCCACCATGGCAATTTTACTTTGGGTTCAAAACCTCAGGTGTGGGGTAGAGTGATAATATTTTCCACAATAAGTTCTTTTAATGCATATTCATAGGATTGACCCAAAGGTGTAAACTTTCACTGATTGTTCGATGTTTGGTATGGTAGGGTCTTGGATGTTGTGTTACTTTTATTGTTTTGAGTATTGCCTTGGTTGATATTTTGGTTGTTGCTTTGGTTGGTATTTTGGGTGGTCTTTTGATTGGTATTAGAGGTGCTTCCTGACAAATTGAAGACTAGTTTAGCATTATGCATTTCAGCTGAAGTATCATTGCCATTATTTTTGTACTTTTTCCAAAAATTTGGTTTGTCATTGTTGGAGGGATTAGATGAATTGTTTTCATTGTAAATTTTCAAGATCCCTCGCTTGACCAAAGCTTCTTGAATTTTTATCCTGTTTTTGATCAATTTTTCAAAAGTTGGAGGACATTGTAATTCAAGCCTATAGCTCATGTCATCATTCAAGTTATCAATGAATACTTCTATCTTTTATTTTTTTGGTATGGGATGGGGATACATTGCGAATAATCTTCTCCACCTTTATAAAAATACTAGGAATGATTCTCCCTTCTTTTGTTTGACATTGAAAAGGTCCTTCATTGTGATTTCATGTTGGATGTTATATGAATATTGAGTGATAAACTTGTTGACTAATTCCTCAAAAGATTTAATTCCTGGTGGTAATTGTGAGAACCATTGCATGCATTGCCCTGCCAAACTACGTGGGAGTAATCTCATTAAGTAAGTGTCTTCATGGGAAAATTCGAGGCTCATAGTTCTAAATTCCCTTATGTGATCAATGGGATCTATTTTTCCATTATATTTATTGAATTTAGGGAATTCACAATGTTTGGGGAAGGGTATCATGTTGACACTTTGATTGAATGGGTAGGGACATATATCTTGTATGGATTATCTCTTGGTAGTCCCAGTTTTTATGTTTTGCATTTGTTGTTGGAGGGTTTGAATTTTCTGTTCAAAGTATCCATGGGGTCATTGGTTTTAGCTTCATTTCTTGTTTCAATTTTCTTTTCTGCTTCTATCTTCTTAGGATTTCTTTTCAATTTTGTGACATCAAAATCGTCGGGTAGTTAGACCCCTTTGTTTTCTAGCATCAAAAGGTATTTCTCACCTTCCTTTTCAAAGATCCTCTCCATGAATTTATGAAAATTTGGATCTTTTTGGGCTTGTTCTATGGTTTCATATATTATTTCTTCCACCTCATCTCGAGGAACTCTGAAAAAGGGATTCTCTTCTCTTTTGGCCATGGTGTTTTGGTTTTTGATTTCCTTTTGCTCAAATTTTTGCTTTGGAAATCCTATTAAAACGAGCATACAAGTGATGAAAATGTTATAAACGTTTGATCAAAGTTTGAGAGTGCCAAAAGGATTAGTTTAAATCTGATTAAGCAAGCTTTATTTCATGATAAAGGATGATGAATCATGATGAAGGATGATAAATCCTGATGGTGAAATGCAACTGCTAAATCATAAATAGGTATGATGATGAGGCACTTTTGGGATGTTTGATCAAAGTTTAGATGAGGGATTTTCACTTGAAAGTGTTGGTGTCAACAAGTTAAAAACAATTTTGGACAAGGAATGAATGTTGTTTGAGAAGGAATCTCCAAATTGAGTGTTAATTGGCAGCAAGGAGGTCAAATTTAGCTTTTTGTTTGCAAATTTACCGGATGTGTTAAAAAAACACCCAGATGCGCCAAAAATCAAATGCGTTATGGAATGGTATAGATGCACTAAAATGTTATAGGTATGCACCAAAACAGGCAATGGATGCACTGAAATAGTAAATGGATGTGTTGTAGGATTACACATATGCGCTATAACATAGGATGAATGTGCTAGAACAATAAATATATGCACTAGATTATGATAGGGATGCGCCAGAACAACAAATGGATGTGCTAAAAGATGCAAACTATGCGCTAGAACAACCAATGGATGTGCTGATATGGAAAATGCTTTCTGGTTTTTGACAGTTTTGATTGAATTTTGAGTTTTCTTAGAGGGAAATCTGATTGTTTGATTTGGATTTTCTTCTAAATCAATAGTTGAACATTTTTGTATGATGTTTGCTTCGATATTTATTTAAAAAAACATAGGTAGAAAGACATCAAACAAGCACAATCCTAGGCTGTGTAAGACAATATCTACTGGATTCCCACTTGGATTGCTCTAGTTGTGCTTACTTTTGGTGAATGATTAGAGGCTTGACCACACTGACTCCCCCTTGCATTGCACTCACTTCTCGGGTCAACCAAGCCTCAGTCCTCATGAATCTCCCATGATAGACTTCTCATTTATACCAAAAGCCACAAGAATGTGGGACGGCTTCAAAATGATCTTTCTTGCACCAGTAAATAGAAGGGATTTTTTTGGCTTACTACAACAAAGGGTTTAGTAGGGGCATTCCGTTCGCGGGGGATCATCCATATGAAAAGAGAACATTGTTTCCCTTCTTGTTAGAACAATCCTCATGATACTTGAACTTTCCTCAAGTACCCACATTTGTGTCCCGGGTGGATGTCGCTTGGCTTTAGCATGTTCCTGGTTGGGTCATTCCCTTGGGGTGATTACCTCTTGTCCCACCAAGGTAGACCCTCAGGATGAAAATGCAAGAAAAAGAATGGTTTTGGCTTTCTGATCACCCAATTAAGGGGAGAGGATACACGCCTACCATTCCACAAACACAACAAGCATGGTGTAAATTTATCCCTCCTAATTATGCTAGATTCCCAACTTAACCAAAGGAAATGACAAACAAATTGAACCCTGCAATTGATTATTTGTAGTTTCAGTCCATTGTTCTTTGATAGCGTTCTTTATTTGTTTCAACAAAATATTTGACTACATGCAAGGTTCCTGCAAAACATAAAAGCACAAATTAGTTTTTGGAATCTAGAAAATTTACCCTAAAAACCAAATGCACCATTACAGTAACCGAATGCATTAGAACTCAAACTGAATGCGCTAAGTGACAAATTGAATGTGCTAAACTGGAAAAACATAGAATAAAAATTAAAACCCCCTGATGCACTGAAAGAGAAACTGGATGCGCCAAAACAGTGACTGAATGTGCCAGAACAGAGGCCGAATGTGCCAAAAGAACCGCCAAATGCACCGAAACAGGGACTCGATGTGCCAATAAATTTGCTAGATGCAGTAGAGAAAAATTTGAATGCGTTATTTCAAAACTTTCCATGGAATTTGTGAAGAAAAACTCAACAAAAAAATAGATTAAAGATGGGGTTGGGCCCCATAGTAGGCGCCAATTTTATGTGTGGTGTTTTTAAGAGTGTAGGTGAGATTAATTAGTAAAATAAAACACACATATCCATTAAATGTATTACATAAAAGGAATTAAAATAACTAAATTAAATTGCTACTGCTATCCTTTCAAATCATTCCATGGTTCTCTTGTCTTAAGGACCTTGAATTCATGCTCTCAGATCTAGTTAAATGTTGCACATGAATCTGCAAAGATGACAACCTAAGAAATGAGAAGATATTATGCAATGCAAACTACATGCCTACATCACTATATTTTTGTATTTTTGATGCTTAAATGTTGAATGATCTATGATGGAATGTTGATATACTCAAATGATGCTAAAATTGATAGTGCAATTCTAATGGTAATGTTGTATAAAAGAGACAATAACTAAGATACTAAGATTGAAATTGCTATGATAACCCTAAATGAACTAAAATGATAAATGCTCACTACAAAGCTCTCACAATGCTCTCAAATTGTACTAATATTTTTGTAGCATAAGTTTGTAATCCAAATCTATCTCAAAAGTTGTAGAAATGCCTTCTATTTATAGATTTTTCCAAGCTGGGGCTGAGGTGGCAAAGATGGACGATCGAGATTGTGATCCTGAGGCATCGACGGTTGAGCACAAAGAGGTTAGAGGAATTCATGGAGGATGCTCCATTTGGAAGAGCCAATCTTCCAAGTGTCCAAGAGCATCATTCAACAAAAGGAGTTATGTGTCTCCCAAGAAATTAGGAAGTTGAGAGGTTGGAGAGAATATTCCCAATTTAAAAATTAGAAATAAATGAAATTGTGTGGCATATGATGAGGTGGAGGATGAGTTGGAGGTGGTTAGAATAAATATGGAGACATGTGCTAAATTTGAATTAAAAATTCAAATTTAAATGGAGGAGGGAAATCAATTAAATGACAAATTATTTAAATTTGTGCATTTAATTAATTTAAGAGGAAAGTGATTTTTGAAAAAGAGGAATGAAGGGAATGAACCATATAAATAAATTTATCAGTTTTCTTATATTAGTAGAATAATTATAATTTATTAATTAAATAACAAGTATTTAATTAATTGTGCTCCAAACCATTTTTACGTGCATACATTTTGCCCCTCTTTGAAGTGATGTGCACGGACGCATTGCTTCAAAGAATAAATTTTCAGACCATGATGATAAATTTTTTGATATGCCCCAGACACTAATTTTTTTGCAGTGATGATGAATGGATTCCAAGTGTCCAAGAGCATCATTTAACAAAAGGAGTCATGTGTCTCCCAGGAAGTTAGGAGGTTGAGAGATTGGAGAGAATATTCAAAATTTGAAAATCAGAAATAAATGAAATTGTGTGGCATATGATGAGGTGGAAGATGAGTTGGAGGTGGTTAGAAGAAACATGGAGACATGTGCTAAATTTGAATTAAAAATTCAAATTTAAATGGAGGAGGGAAATCAACTAAATGACGAATTATTTAAATTTGTGCATTTAATTAATTTAAGAGGAAAGTGATTTTTGAAAAAGAGGAATTAAGGGAATGAACCATATAAATAAATTTATCAATTTTTTTATATTAGTAGAAGAATTAGAATTTATTAATTAAATAACAAGTATTTAATTAATTTTGCTCCAAACCATTTTTACGTGCATACATTTTTCCCCTCTTTGAAGTGATGTGCGCAGACGCATTGCTTCAAAGAATAAATTTTTCAGACCATGATAATAATTTTTTTGTCATGCCCCACACGTTGATTTTTTTGTAGTGATGATGAATGGATGCCCCCTTAGGAGATAAATCAGGGATTTTTTATTTTTTTGAATTTTTTGATGATTAAATGATTTTCCACTGATATGCTGATGATTTACAAATTTGATGATGGTAATCTGATTTATCACCCGAAAATGATGATAGTCCTGCTACATTGCTAATTAGTTGATTAAAAAGGTCCATTTTGAACCCATCTGACGATCCCCAACCATTGGTACATACTGAACTCATAGATTGGGACCAAAGTGAACCCATTGATATCCCCACCTTTTCAAACGATGAGGCCATCATCAACTTCCTCTGCACCAATTTATGTGTGGTGGTTTTAAGAGCGTAGGTGAGATTAATTAGTAAAATCAAACACACACATCCATGAAATGTATTACATAAAAGGAATTGAAATAACTAAATTAAATTGCTACTGCTATCCTTTCAAATAATTCCATGGTTCTCTAGTCTTAAGGACCTTTGAATTCATGCTCTTAGATCTAGTTAAATGTTGCACATGAACCTACAAAGATGACAACCTAAGAAATGTGAATATTGTTGAGAATATGTGCCTCAAAATCACTAGAAAAGACCCTGGTTTTGTCACCGAGCAGCTAAGAGTTCTAATCATGCCTTTACTGCTTTATCGTAGGTGCTTATAAGAGAAGTCACGATGGTGCAGTTATCACCATACTGCAGGTTTCTTTAGATAGTCTCGCGGTGGCGCAGTTACCACCATACCGCAAAGCCTCTCGTTAGTCGCTGCGGTGGTGCGGTTACCGCCATACCACAAGTGAGGATTGGTTGATGAGTGGTGATGTGGCGAGCCTTGGCAGTCTATTCTAAAGTTCACCGCCACATTGTGGGAAGCTTTGAACAATGAAGCGGTAGTGCAGGATGGTCATCGCTATACCGTAGAGGTGTATGAACGGTCTTGTGGTAGAGCAATGTGTTACTGCCAAACTGCAAGCGTTTATCAGATGGTCAGTGGTTGTGTGGGGTGGTCACCACCATACTGCAGAAGTATGTAAACTGACGAGCGATAGCATGATTACCGCTACACCATGAGTGTTGTCAACCTGTCCAGTGGTAGTGAGGTAAAATGCCACACCGTAGAGGCTTGATGAATACAAAGTGGTAGTGCAGTATGAAGGAAAAAGAATGCTGACTTGTTGGATGCTGATGTGTACATTGATCAATGGTCGTTTGTTGATTGGGAAAAAGTCGTTTGGATTCCTGAGCAGTTCGATGGTTGGAAGTCTGAATTGAACCAACTATGCAGAGAACGAATCGGTCATGGAAGTTGCTATAAATTGCAAGAAATAGGAATAGTAATGGGTTGGATAGTTTGACAAATGAGTGATCAAAATTTTATGAACTTCATTGTATGTTGAATGAAAGCATTGTAATAGTGTAATTCGATACAAGGTTGATCAGGGAAATGTTGCTACTATAGAATTGTCATCTGAAAAGAAGAGTCTGTAACTTGTATGTAATTTGATTATTGTAATACAAGTGATATTTCTTTGGTGTGGTGGGTTTTTCTCCCATATGGGTTTTCCCACGTAAATTTGGTGTCAATTGTGTTATGTGTTTATTTCTTAGTTTTGTTATTTCTTTCATGTGTGTCTTAATGAGCTGTAATTGTAAACATTAAAAGGCATATCTTTCTTCTCCTCTAAGTCTTGGCATTAGGAAAATTTGTTCCACAATCAAATGTTTTCCTAACAAAGATATTATTCAATGCAAACTACATGCCTACATCATAGTATTTTTGTATTTTTGATGTTTAAATGTTGAATGATCTATGATGGAATGTTGATATACTTAAATGATGCTGAAATTGATAGTGAAATTGTAATGGTAATGCTATATAAAAGAGGCAATAACTAAGATACTAAGATTGAAATTGCTATGATAACACTAAATGAAGTAAAATGCTAAATGCTCACTACAAAGCTCTCACAATGCTCTCAAATTGTACTAATATTTCTGCAGCATAAGTTTGTAATCCAAATCTCTCTCAAAAGCTGTAGCAATGCCTTCTATTTAAAGATTTTTCCAAGCTAGGGCTGAGGTGGCAAAGATGGACGGTCGAGATCGTGATCTTGAGGCATCGACGGTTGAGCACAAAGAGATTAGAGGAATTCATGGTGGTTGCTCCATTTGGAAGAGCCAATCTTCCAAGTGTCTAAGAGAATCATTTAACAGAAGGAGCCATGTGTCTCCCAAGAAGTTAGGAGGTTGAGAGGTTGGAGAGAATATTCCCAATTTAAAAATTAGAAATAAATGAAATTGTGTGGCACATGATGAGGTGGAGGATGAGTTGGAGGTGGTTAGAAGAAATATGGAGACATGTGCTAAATTTGAATTAAAAATTCAAATTTAAATGGAGGAGGGAAATCAACTAAATGACAAATTATTTAAATTTGTGCATTTAATTAATTTAAGAGGAAAGTGATTTTTGAAAAAGAGCAATTAAGGGAATGAACCATATTAAATTTATTTATCAATTTATTTATATTAGTAGAAGAATTGAAATTTATTAATTAAATAACAAGTATTTAATTAATTATGTTCCAGATCATTTCTACATGCATACAAAAGCCTTAGAGGCAGAGCTGAGGATAGTGCAGGAAGAGTGAGATGGCCTTAAGGTCGAGAGAGACACTCTCTAGATAGAGAGAGATTTAGCAGTCATCAGCCGCCAATAGACATATCAAAGGATGTTGGATTTCATAGTGACATGCAGTGGATCAGTGTTTGATGTTGCACGAGAGTACACCAAGGGAAACATGGGGACATAATATTACAGGGACCTATACGAGAGGGTGGTTACACCAGAGAGAAGAGAGCTGAAATTTTCATAGATTTCAGGTGGATCCTAGAGTAGGGCACACAACAAGACTCACAACAGGCGTTCCCACAATAGGTCAAAGAGTGGGGAGACATGATCCCCCAAATAGTCTACTCCCTATGATAGGCCACTAATAGTAGAGCATAGGTCTTTAGAGTTTCCTCGATGAGAGGACAAGGATGCTCTAGGGATAGGAGATGAGGGCATCTTAGGCTAGAGCTTAGGTTTTCGATAGGTTGGGGAGAGATGTTAGCAAGTATGGTATAGGATGAGATAGTGTATGCCTAGGGACCATGCCTATTGGGTATGTTATACTTCTAGTTCCATGATATTTCTTATAGAGGGGGACAAAGCCTGAGTTGTGAGGTCACTTTGTTGATGATATGGGTGTGGGAGCATATAGTAGTGTTTCGACCATGAGTAGTATGACAGTTGGGAGTTGGTGCTCAATATGTATTTCTATTTCGAGGAGTGATCACTCAAAAACATGTGGATGACACCAATTACTGGAGGCACATGATTGATATAATGGTTAGCTTTGTCTAGAGATCTTATAAGGATTGTGATCATGGGTAGGGGAGGATAAGAATTTTCCATGGTGGCAACGACCCAAGTACCTGATTGGATGCATAGTACAATCTCAACACATTATTGAGATGTATTTTCTAGCGTGGTTTAGATGATAGTTTGGAGAGAGATAGGGTATCCCTATAGGCATATCAGAGTTTGCACGTTCATCTCAAGAGATGCACCCATGGGGATAGTCGATACCAGTGACCATGGTTGAGTAGGTGATTTATGCCCTACAACTAATACAATGGGGATGGAGAGGGGGGATAAAAATGCAAGGACAACTCCCAAGTATGATGCATGGTGGAAGACACATTGGTCATCACCATATACATATCCAGAGCACCCAACACTTGTGGAGCGTAGAGGTAGGGGCCCAAGAGGCCAAAGAGGAGATAGGGGATGGAGGGGTGGAGGGAGGGGAGATGGAGGATAGGGAGATAGAGGAGGAGGAGGAGATGATGGAGGAGATGGTTGGGGAGGTCGGGGAGGAGATTAATGCCAGAGGAGGGATGGTGGATGGTGGTTGGTGGGAAATTTGTCACCGATTCGAGAGGAGGATGAGGAGGATCAACTAGAGGTGAGGGTAGTAGTGGAGATGGTGGTGGAGGAGAGAGAGCAACATGTAGAGATGCCAACTCTATAGGTTGCACACTCAAAGCTAGAGATGATGGAGGTTGAGGAGCATATGGAGGAGAGATAGGAGGAACATACAAAGGAGGTAGTGATGGGTGAGGTAGAGAAAGTCCTCTGAGAGAGGATCATTATGGGGATGGATGAGGAGGAGGGGCTAGAGGAGGGCAGGGTCATAGCAGATGAGGGCACTACAGGGTAGAAGATAGCCACCCTACAGGCTCAGGTACAAGCCTTAGAGGTAGAGCTGAGGATAGTGTAGGAAGAGTGGGATGGCCTTATGGCCGAGAGATACACTCTCCAGATATAGAGAGATTTAGTAGTTATCAACTGCCAAAAGACATATCAGAGGATGTTGGATTTCACAGTGACATGAATGTTGGCTTTCAGTTGTTTACTGTGATTGTTTGTCCTTGGTGACAAAACTGGCTTTGGTAATACATGATGTTTTTGGTGACATATTTACATGATCTTGGTGGAAAATGATGATTACAGCTGATTTACATGGTCTTTACATGGCATGGAGTTATAGGTTTCAGTTACATGTTGATACTGATATTTGACATGTTGTTCATTATGACAGGGCATGTATTTGATTCAGAGCATGCATTTTCTTTAGGTACATATGATATTGTTATCATTACAAATCTCAGGTATATTTAGATTGATCATTTTCAAGTTGTCTTTAAGTGATATATGAGTGGAAAATCTTATGTTTGCACAAAAATATTTGATACATACCAAGGCTTTGGGCAACTTTTTTTGGAATCTTGTTTGATCATTTGTCAAATATATGTGAAATTCACTTTGTGGCTCGAAAGCATTGAGAAAATAGTCATATTGTATTCATGTGACATCGACATTATAAAAGTTTTGATTATCGACATCTTAAAGGTTTTGATTTGGCAATAATGTTTTGGCTTAATGTTTGTATCGGGCAACATTATCATTGTCTTACATTTCAAGGTTATCGAAATTTTTGGTTTACATGGCATATTGATCATATTGGTACAATTAGCATTTTGTTTGATCACATGTGACATCGGGTATCATGGATATAAAGGTTTTGACTTTGTTTTAAAGTCACTTGGTACTGACAAGGTAATCTAAAACCATCATTGTAAGCACATGCACATGTGGCATTGAAAATCATGAGTTAATGATTTAATTCCATTTTTGGACAACGGACTCAAAAGAATTACGATGTTTTGTTTTGTCTTCTGGATTTCAAATGATTATTCTTCTTGATGAATTCTTCGAAAGACTTGAAGGAAAGAAAAAGATAGGGAAAAATCATTTTGTTTGTCACTGTGTGAAGGGTTTGGAACCCTAGTCGCCATGATGACGTTTTTCTTCAGCTAAATCTGTGTTTCTCTTTTGGCCAATACTAGAGGAGTGTACCGAGCTTGTTGTAAGCATGGATAGCAGGTTATGAGCTAATGAAAGCTCGATAGTGGATAAGTAGCTGGGCATTTATGGTTGCCTTCAATGAATTTATCTAGTATTTGTTTGATTTCTTTACACCTTAATCAGGTAATATCCCTGTTGCTTTCAAAAAGTTGTTTGAAGCAAATGATTAAAGAGATTTAGAGCTCGGGCTATAACTGAAACAATTTATTTATTTTGTTAAATTTTTTATTTTGAAAACAAGAAGAGATTACTGGGCAGTAACTAAAATAGTTTCATTATTGTGTAATCTCTGTAATTTGTTTTGGTTTGAGAGTTGGTTTAAAGAAATAAGACCTATGAGTTGTAATGGAAATGTTTTATATTTTGAAGGGTTTGTTTAAGAGAGATTATTTTAGGGTTTTGCATTGAAACCATAACTTGAGTTGCCTTCACAGTTACAAGAACTATATACAGAGATTATCATGCATCTATTTAAGAAGGGCTTTTAACAGAGTTATTATGTTGAATGTGTACACATAATTTTGTAATTGAAGTTTTGGAATTATGATGCAAAATAGAGTATATAGCTGATATATTTGGTATTTTAGAGATTTCAGAATGAATCTTTAAGATATTGAATGTATTAGAATGAAAGTAATATGTGAATTGAATGAAACCAAGTAACCCTCTGATATATTATTTTTTTGAGTTTTTATATAAGGGGTTGGTGCTCCTTGGAATGGATTTTCCTAACTGTATAAGGGGTTGGTGCTCCTAGAGTGGGAGCTTTGAATTTTGCTAGCAAGGCATTTCAAATAGTGAGTTTTTGAGTTTAAGCCAGTGAGGCATCATTTATGGAGTGGTTTTTCTACCCCTAGAGGGTTTTCCACTCGTCAAATTCTTTGTTTTATGGTATAATTGCTTTGATATGATAATGTGTTTTGTGATGAGTCCTTGTGTGATTTTTTTTCATGTCTATCTAATTTTCATAAGTTATCAAATGCATTAATTTCTATCATTAGTTCTTACTTCTGCAATGTTAATGTATTCTGCTGCTACAAGTACTTTCACAATCATATATTGCAAACTGGTTTAAAATCTTTGATTAACCAAACTTGTTTTGTATATTGTGACGAAAAGAATTTAATCTATCACATCACATGTTCTTTCATTGACTCATAGTTCAAGACTGTTATGTTTCAATTTTTCATAATGAAAGCTCTTAATTTTTTCAATGCTTATCATATGTCATTCTATCACACAATTGTTGTAGTGTCTCAAAAAACTGAATGTACACAGTCTTATGAGTTGCACTTGTTTTGTCATCATCTTTTGCAAGTGCAAGATATCTCACACAAGTTATAATGGCATAAGTTGTCTGAATAAACTGAGTTAATGTTGTCATATCTTTGTTTACCTGCATGGTTCCCAAGGTTTAAACCTTATATATATTAAAGACAAAACCACATTAGCCTTAAAGAATCTTTAACTCTTTTCTCATGGTTAAATATTCCTTCATTAAAGGGCACACAAGAATATATTCCCGCTCTATTAAAGATAAAGTCTAGTAATTTAAAATAAAAGTATGGCTAAAGGTAATTTTTTTTTAACTAATCTATCATTCCTTTAGAAACAAAAAAAATAAAAATATTCAATTGTATACTTTAAGCCCCTTTAAAGCAAAATAATATATTTATTTATTAATAAGAGATGTATTACTAAAGGATAGTCATAAGAGAATCTTTTTAGTTGTAAAGGATCATCATAATTATTGCAATTCTGAATTATTTTATATATATATATATAATTATAATTATAGTTTTATTGCTTAAAGTTTATATATATAAGAGAAAAATGAATTCAAATAAATGAAAATTAAATAAATAGATAAGACAATAATAACTTATCTTATCTTTCGGGTTTAGTTTTCTTGATTTGTAGGTACCATGTAGTGTGGTTGAATCCACCTAGCTTTCTCTAATATAAAAAAAAACCATAGAAGGCAATGACTTTACCAATCCAATCCTAATATGATTTGTAATGCCCATCCCTTGGTAATTGAAACCTAAAGGTCTATGAGTTAGCTTTTGCTTGGTGAGCCAATCAAGCATTCAACCTTGCATTTGATTGCTATTCATTGTATATGTATATTTCTAAGTATTTGGAATTTTCAAAGTAGCAAAGTGAATTGATTTCTTTCTAGTTATTATAGAAAAAAACATGAAAATTTCATTAGTATTATGGTAGGATATGATGAATTAATAGACACTAAATAATATAAGCATCTAGTAAATCCAAACCATATGTTCCATGTATAAATATATAATAGTACTAGTACAAATAATTTTGCTAATATCAACAATCCCCAAAAGAAATAAGGAGTAGATGAAAACTAATGCTAGAATCAAGATTGGAAACCAATATCATGTTTGTAAATAAAGCTTGAATTAGAGGATAATTATATTGCATCACTGCCCAACATCATGATAAACCTTTTATAATATTTATATAGGCCATGCTAGATATGTTGAACAATGCTAAGTAGGATTCTTACCTATGAACATATCTCAACATCTAACACACCATTTTGGTATTCCACCTCTACACCATTTACCTAGGTAGTAGGTGAGGATGACAAGATGGTTCTAAACATACTATACAAATTGATCTAGATATTTGGTATGAACCTAAGTGGCCCGAGCTTATCTAGTAGCAACAAGTAGAAATAGACATCATCTCATAAACCCATCTCTATCTTTATATGGATTTTCAAGGCATACTTGTAAACTTGAAACTTAGCATTTGAAAATAACTATGTTGTGAAGGAAAGGCTAGGTTCTCCAAATTGACTCAATTAAAGATGAAAATGAAATTTTAAATTTTGTACAAAAAATAGTCTCATCCTTACCCAAATTTCCAAGTTGGTTGGACACATGAAAACAAAGATTTCATTCGCTACATCTTGGAGAGAAAAAATATGATAGCTCCTATCTTTGTGAAGTTAAAAAAAATAAAATTTATTTATCTGCCACCATAGTGAAAAGTTAGCAATTGCATATGATGTGCATTGGACAATATATATCCATGGGGAAAATGGGTGTAGAAGAGACTTGTAGAGTTTTTTCCTTATATTTACATAAGCATTGTTAGGAATCTTTCATTCTCTCTAAGTTATGCCTTCATATGTCATTTGAGAAGGTAACTCCATAGATTTTTTATCATTTTTGAAAAGCAATACATTGGAATATGTCAATCATGATAAGATAAAGATTCAAAGATAGTCAATGTTTAATGAAGATTTTATAGAAGAAAATTTATAATGAAGGTTTCAAGAGAGAGTCATAGAATATCATCAAGTGACTATGAAGCATTTTCTAAGGGACATTATTATGAAATATTGACCTTGGATAGATTTTTGATAGGAAATCAAGAGGACATTCATGACTATCTAAGATAGCCCTTTAGAAAGCAATAGGAAAGTCAAGAAGAGTTATACACAAAAATCCTTATAATCATATGTGTGATCAAAACCTTAGATATGGGCTGAGTTCATAAGACATAAGAGGACAATCATCTTGAACAATTGAAAATACAAAGGGGTCCATAAAATATTGACAAAGAAACCTAATGGCAAACCAAGGAATGGTGTCCAATCCACATGAAAAATTCTAAGGATCCTTATGAGTGGAAAAAGAAAGGATAGACACTTAGAAAGAGAACAATCCTTACCAAATAAAGGATGGTTACAATAATCAAAAGGTAGTTAATAGCTCATAATTATAAGAGGACATCTAACTGTTCATCCACATGGGAAAGACACTACAAAACTGCCAAGGACTTGGTGGTTCCAAATAAGTGACCATCCTCACAATGAAGTTGAAAATGGACAAGGTTATTCTTGACAACCCTACTAAGTTGTAGTGATTCATGCTTGTTAGCAAGTGATAGTCCATTTAGGATATCTTAGAGACTAATAACTAGCAGGTAACAAAACAATGAACAAATATAGAGATGTCTTAATTTTAAAGGAGATGGCCATAAGAAATGAATGATCACAAGGGTAGATTTATCTTGCAAATGAGTGAGTGATTATCACATAGTACACTACACCATGGCACATATAAAATTGGATTGATTTTTTTTTTTTGTTACGTTGTAATGTATTTCTCCATTTCATAAAGTTTTGTCATGTTTTTAGGTGATTTTAGGAAAGTTTTCAACTTTTTTGGTGATTAGAAAAGTCACAACTCCAATGCCCAACTAATATCACACTAGTCTATGTTTTTAACTAGAATTTCTCGATTCTCCTATATCGTAAGTATCCAACATGGTCACCAAACGGAGCCTAATGTTGTACCTAAACCATTTTTTTTGCTTCATTAAGGCATTTTGATTAAAATAATCCAAATCTTGTAAAATTGTCGTCAAAAGTTAGTTTTAGGTCAAACAAAGGATGGGATTTTTGTGGGTTTTCTATCTAGAAGATACTGGCAAAATTTGAAAATTTTGAAAATTAGGGTTTTCGAGCCACTATTTTTAGGAAAAACCCTTAAAAAATAGGCTCTTGTCAGAATTGATTGAAAATAATTTTGATTGGCTTATTTCACATCACGATCACATTGGCGAAGTCAAAATCAAGAAAAGGCCAGTTTAGCTCTAATGGGTCTATTTCAAAATTTTAGGAGAAAATTTAGGACCTTTGAGGTCGTCAATGGTAGTTACCAAGTTTTGAAATCTAAGCCTCAAACTCATCACAAAAGATTCTATGGTGAAAGATGTTGAAAAAGATGCTTCAAGATAGAGGGGATTTTCTAAAGGTTAAAAATATGAAAAATATTCTGTCTAGAAATACTACACTTGCTATGAGGGAGGTGCTTGTGCAATCAACACCTATGTCAACTTTGTAGTGTTTGAACACATAAAAATTATGAAACACAGTCACATAATCACGCTAGCAACGTCAATCCTTCAACATAGTCAATTTAACAAGCGATGCGGTGTTTGCGAAGCACGAAAGAGGTGAAAATCATCCAAAAATCACCAACTCTAGAGCTAATTGCACCCTCATAGGCCAAAGGTGCCCTTTAAATTGAAGTTCTAAATGCAGTTGTTAATGCTTGTTAATACAACCATCTTCTCTCGAATTCTACTAGATTTCTAGTGAATCATCAACTGAATCCATCAGATTTGCGAAACACCAGAAAATGACCATAGAGGAGGAAGACGTAGGAAGAAAAAACTATCAAAGATGGCAGTCAATTGCAAAAATTATGCCATTATAGCCTAGGGGTGCCCAAGAATAAATCCTGCTAGATGTCAAAATTTGTAGCAACCATCCTTGAGTGATCTCTCTAGTTTCAACCCAGCTACGTGATGAATTCGTTCGCTAGTCCATAAGGTGTACTGAGTGACCGTTGTTGTTGATCCGACGAGCATGTAAAATGAAGGATATATTGAAAGTAAAAATGTACCTCTTCAAGCCTAAGTCACCTAGGCTTTTGGTCAACTAGATAAGGTTTTCGGGAGCTGTCTTCTACAAGAGATCTACACAGGATCCTTCTAGCTATGCAATGAATCCAACCATCAGCTCTTGAGACTTGTCAAATTCCCGTGAATGAAGATTCGACGTAAAAACACCGGAGATGAAAGAAAGTAGAAATTTGACAAAGTGTTGAAAAGATGCAACCTTTTGGGAAAAGGCTCCCAACGTTTTGAGTCCTTAGATGTAGTCTTCTAGCTTCGTCACTCCCAGAAACATATCTTCCAAGTTGTTCAATCTCCACGATGAGATCATCAGTGTGAACATTAGAGCAATTGAGCTTCCAAAATTCAGGACCAAAGTGGAGCATTTAATTGAAAGTTATAAAGTGCCAAATTAGTCTCAGAAGGTCAATTGCGCCCCTGCAGGCCAAGAGTGCCCTTGAATTTGAGCACTTTAAATCAACTTTTAGAACTTGCACATACAATCATCCTTTACAAAATTCTTGTAGCTTCACAATGGATTCAATATCTAGTCGATGAGAATATTCAATCACTGATAGTTGCAGACTGAAGCACGAAGGGTCAAAATCCAAAAATGGCTAAGTTTGGTGAAACATGCACCCTTTTGGAAAAAGGCACCCTAGAATTCAAGGCACCAGATAAAGTTTCTATATTTCACAACTTCCAACAACATCTTTTCAAACTTGATCCAGCTACACGATGAATCAGTCAACTCAGCTTCAGGATCAACTGGGCATCCATAATTTAGGGTCAAACAAAGGCTTCTATGATGTGTGCAAAGGCTAAAATTTGGAAATTTCAAGAAAGTTTCCAAGTTTGAGAATAATGGCACCTAAAGTCAAACTTTGACTTTTGAAACTAAAGTGCTTTGGTTGCCCTATAATGGGGGGATTTTTGAACTTGATTAAAATAATAATAAAACTTTAGTTTCACCTCCAAATCAAATTACAAAATACTCCATTATTTTTGCATGTGGCATGTTTCTTCTTTGCATGTTGTGTGGTGCCTTTTGAAGGATCCATCTAAATTTTTATGAACTGAATGAGGTCCAATGAGAATGCCACGTCCTAAATTTAGGGTTTTTACTTGCATATGATGCCTTAACTCATGAAAATTGTTTAAATATGTGCTTTGGCATCCATTTTCTTCATCATAGGTTGAAGGAAAAGACATATTTTCTCATGCAAGCAAGATTTGGAGGTGTTGTATGAAGAATTTTTCAATTTTATTCATAGTTACAGATCCAAATTTCTCAATAGGATAGTTTTGCATACTTCATTTTTCCAATAGATTCTTGGTAGATTTCATTAAATTAAGACAAGGAAGCGATTTTCTTGAAGATTGATAGAGGCAAAATATAATTTTTATCTTCTCTCTTACATTTCTTCTATCCTTGTCTTAAGTTTTCTCTTGCATGCACAAGTTAACGACATATTTTTTAGAATTTGGTCATCTGGGTTCACTCAACACAGTGTTGGAAAGAAAACCCATGTTCCAATTTTTTTGAGAAAATTGCCTCGTTGCCCCCTAAAATTAGGGTTTTCAAAAAAAGTCAAAATTTCAAAAAATAGAGAAACTGGGGTTTGATCAACTCGTATGCGCCAACAAAACCCATATGTTATATTTTTGTGGGAAAGAATGGCCTTGGTGCCCTCTACAAATTCTACATTGAAAAGCCATTGCATGCCTAAGTAAAAGTCAATTTTTTAAATTTCTACTGATTTGGGAGCTTAGAAATACATTCTCTAAAAAAGCCATATCTTAGAATTTTTTGAAAAAAAATGTTGCAAGTATGGATGTGTTTGATGGTGTTTTCATTAATGTTGTCATTGATGTCAACATAGTTCATGTTGTGTACATATGGTATTTGTATAGTTGAGATATTGTAGAAGTGCTTAGATTACATGGACCTATATTTATGAAGTTGTAGTTGTGTTTTTTCCAAGTGTTTTTGAGAAAATTTGAGAAATAATGAAAGTAGTGTCGAAGTGTGTTTTGAATGTGCTCTGCATTTTATTTTTAATGATCCTATGCCTATGCAGATCTATAAGTATGTTCATAAGCTTCAATGGATTGTATACACTATTTTTTAGCTTCTAAGTTGATGGTGAGTAGAAGGTGTGTTCACCGATGTGTGAATTGGTTTGGCATAAATTTTTGTTTGTGGATTGGGAGAAATGTTTTGGCTCCACAGTCTTCTGATATCTAGTGTTAGACCTTGTGGATATGAGAGATGACTCTTTCTGAGGGTTTCTATGTTCTAAAAAACTCGGTTGTGATTTGGCACTCTAGAAGATCTACTCTAGAGCTTTTATGTTTTGTTGATTGTTCTGATTGGATTGATGAAGTGCTCTCTTTAAATAATGTTTGTTGCAATTGATGTGGATTTACCTGAGGTGTTCTTAGAGATGGAAAAATGTTTGGTGAAGCTTATTGAGTGATTCACGTGTGATTATCTTCCTAGAGATGCGTGTACTTCAAAGACCATTGTTGTTTTCATTAGGTTTGGCTGACCTCGTGTCTACACGTTGTACTATGATTTCACATCATCTTAAGAAAGAATGTGCTTGATCCAAGATGTTGTTTGGGTCCTATATTAAATATGTAATTGATCCTCTCTCATTCTTATCCAGCACAAGAATGTTGAGTAGCCAACCTTGGAGAATGTTCCTGAGGTTGAAGATGGTATAAAATAAAATCAAGTTGTAACGAATTTTATATCCATCCATCCACGAATTGAGCAAGTGAGTGAAGTGTGTGAAAAAGTGTGAAAAGTACAGAGTGGAAGAGTGAATTAAGGCAACATTACTTTAAGGTGTTAGATTCTTGAAAGCATGAGTTGATGGCATCTAC
This sequence comes from Sequoiadendron giganteum, assembly GCA_007115665.2. Classification (NCBI taxonomy): domain Eukaryota; kingdom Viridiplantae; phylum Streptophyta; class Pinopsida; order Cupressales; family Cupressaceae; genus Sequoiadendron; species Sequoiadendron giganteum. The sequence continues at coordinate 410,521,546 of CM021106.1, forward strand.
AATCTTCTGATCAAGTTGCGAATGTGTGGAACCCTAGTGGTGGATCTTCATTTATATCTTTTTATTTTTTGTAGGAAGTGAGCTCCTTTTTGGATAGTGAGTCATTTCAAGGCAATGATCCCTTGCATTTGGATAGTGAGCCTTTATATCTAGGCAGTGATCCCTCTGGTAGTGAGCCTTTGTACCTAATATTGCATCACTACTATATTGTGAGTTAATCCTCATCGTAGTTTTTCCCTCATTGCGTTTTCTACGTAAATCTGTGTCTCTAGTGTTTTCTTTTTGTTATCTTCATTTCATGTTTACAATTAATAATAGATTCAAGTTAAAGAGAAAATATTAAGTTTAAATTAAAGTTATTTGATACAATTTATTCACCCCCCCTCTCAGTTGTCTTGTGCATTTCAACAAAATTGCCCCTTGATAGGCTAATTTTAGCCTCATCATAAGCTATTTTTAGCTTTTTTGGAAAAGCTGTCAAAACATATCCATGTTTACAATCAATAGTCTAGTTTTTCAATATGTAATTCACTTGAACTAAATTCATGACCAAAGCGGTTTTGATTCATGATTTCATAAAAAATATGACATCGATTTAAATCAAGTGCATCTAGAGGGTTGATTTAAGACAATTTGACAAGCATAGGCACACAAAGTCTACATGGTTTCATACCTTGTATAGCTAATTTCCTTCCAAGGGTAGTTTAGAGGGTTGATACCATTAGAATGTGAGGATCTCTGGATGAAGCAGTTGCAATCAACAATCCCATGGATGGGTTAATTGCTTGAGATCACAGATAGTGAACTATAGACCAGGACGTCCCACATTTTAAGGATAGACATTAGACACAATAGTTAACTTGATGTTTCTTTCCAAGTTAACTTGCTACCCCACATATCATTGCATGTCTATTTTGGAATCACCTATGTAGACATGAAGTTATCATTTAGTTATATTTTATTTGATTTATGTTGGTTATCAGTTGAATCTCATATCAATAAGGACTTGTGTGTTGTATAGTCCAATTAGTTTAGTTTAGAATTAGTTAACTGAGGTAGTTTTTCCAACTAACTGTTAAGTTACACACATTTATAATTAATAATAAATCTTGCATGCTTGCAAGATTGATGTTAACTCAAGGATATTTTAGGGTTCTCTACTCCTTCAAGCTTCTATAGATAAGAGCATATTTTAACTTTTGTTTTGATAAAAAAATGTTGTGCCCACCTTGCCATGCAAGATTGTTATTCTCTATTAGTTCACTTTGTTTGATATAAATCTGGTTTTATCGTTCATTATGTGTGTATCTCATTACATAATTTTCTATCCCAGATTTATTTGTTTTAAATAATCTTTCTTTCATATCTACACCTCGGATAGGTGTTCCACCTCCTTGGTATATTATAAATAGAGATTATCATTTGATGTTGTTTTTAATAATCCTTCTTTCATATCTACACCTCGGATAGGTGTTCCACCTCCTTGGAAATTTAGAAATAAATATTGTTGTTTAGTGTTTGTTTCCATCAATCTACTTTCAGCCTACACCTCAGATAACTGTTCCACCTTCTTGGGAATCCTAAGAACTAGCTTGTTGTTTGATGTTGTTTCCAATACCCTTCATTTCAGCCTACACCTTGGATAGGTGTTCTACCTCCTTGATAATCTTGAGATAGAGTTTATCATCAACCATTCCCACTTGCTCCTAATTCCTCTTGCTCTATTTTTCTAGAGGAGATAGGATAGTTTTAATGTTAGCCTACTTGTAGTTAAGATCTATGAAAACCAAAGAAAACCTTAGCTGTAATGTTCTTTGTTTTATAACCTTGTGCCTCTACCAGTTGAGTCAAAATGATAGGAATTTATAATACTTTAATTTTTACGCATAACAACAAAAGAGGGATCTTCCCCTCCAAATTTGAAGAACAGTTAATACTGTGCATAACTATCTATTGCTAATACACACTCTAGAGGTGAGAATTTTAACACCAATATTTTTCTAGTGCGCACCATGGGGCATGAGGCATAAAAATTCAAGAAAAGACAAACGATTTTATGACACGGGAATGACACTCTGGAATCCTATTGCATGATCAATATATAAGAAATGGATGATAAAAATGATAATGCTAGTAATTCTGATAGAAATCAATGTCGTCCACCCTTATTACCTTGGGGTAATAACATTGGACCTTTGGATTTTCAAGTAAATCATGAGTTACCTAAAGGGTCAAGGAAGCACTTTCCTCGATTTCATGATGATGGAACTCAACTCTCAGAGGAACATATTTTTGCATTCACAACAACTTGCATCCTCTAGCATATGGCACATGAAGACATCATGATGCATCTCTTTGTCGAGAATCTTGAGGGAAATGCTGCCAATTAGTTCAATCACTTGACACTAGGTAGTACCATAAGTTGTGCAACAATGAGAGAGAAATTTTTGGTAAGATTCAAGCCCATTGAAGGCAGTCACCTATTGTTTTCCTAACTTAAAAATTCAAAGATGGAGCACAATGAACACATGAGGGATTTTATAGAAATATTTAATTGTCTTGTTACAAAACTTTCTTCTACACTTGATCCATCACCAAAGATTTTGATGAGCTATTTCATAAGTTCTCTTCCATTAGAGATAGCCTTCTTCCTCAAGATGGAAAAATAAATAGAGTTGAAGAGTGTGCAAGAACACACCATCAAGTTGGAGGATAATATGATCACTTTCGGCTTGATAAAAATATATTCTATCAGATCTCTAGTTCAACAACCATGCCAACCAAAAAGAGACAATTTTTAGCCATGGTTGCCAAAATCTCCATCAAAACCAATGATTGAAGCAACACATAGTGTAGTATTTTTCTATTTCCATGATACTAATGCACATACTAGATCCACATGTACCGAGAATCTAAGAAAGAACCAAATCATGGGATACACTGAAGCTACTCCTAGTTCTAGTTTTGTACCAACACAAGTTTGAACGTTGTTTTACCACAAATGGATAACTTTGATGGCGACTCTATTGTGGGATGATTTGATAAGGAACCCATAAATCAAGAACAAGAAGAAGAATACTATCAGTATGCTCCTACAGTGAATCATGACAAATTTTCAACGTCTGTGTTCACATGTGCTCAATACTTCAAAGAACAAAAAGAAGAAGAATAAAGATGAAAATCAAACGAAAAAGGAAAATAAGTGCTTTCCACTTCTAAATCCAAACCTTCACATGAGAACACTATTCCAGTTGCTCAAGAGAAATCTTCAACAAATTTTGACATCGTAGAATCCATGATAAAGACCAAGGCACAAATCTCTCAGTTGGAATATCTTCAAGATCATCCAAAACAACTAGATCTGATTCTCAACATTGCAAACAAGAAGGTTGTGCACAAGCCATCTATTCGAATAGAAGAAAAGCCTAAAATGGGTCTTGGTAATTATGTGAATCTATTAGAGATAGAAACTAAAGACTAAAACATTGCTTGTTTTGAAAAGAGACTAACAAAAGATACAAAGTTATGGACAATGTAGTTCAATGGAGTCTGTTGAAATGCAAGTTTAGAAGTAGGGGAATTAATCATCTCCCAGCCTAAAGGATAGTTGCATCCATCTGTGCAATTGGAACTCACTAAAGCTAAAAATGAGGTGATTTTGTTAGGCCTAAAAGATGTCGAAGAGATGGGAATCAAGCTCCTATGTGTTAAAGGTGATCTAGAGCTGTTCAATGATGCAATCAAAGGATATTTTCAGGTTAGAAAAGATCACCTACGATATTATAGAAATCGAGTTTGGAACTCGATCGACTGGTTTGAAGAGTTCAACATATTGAGGATAGACAATAGAAAAACTAATGCCTCAGGGGTATGAACTTTCTCATTTGCATCATATTCTGACTTTTTTTAGAGTACCTCTGCTTGGATGTATGAATACTTGATAATATTCATCCTAGAGGGATTGCCTCTTGCAATTCCCATCAAGAGAGAAGTAAAGCATTTCAGGTAGAAAAGGCATCAATGGAAGGCTCTTCCCACTACCATAAAAAAAATAATATCCAAAGAACCTCATCTCTTCAGGGGTGGAGTAAATTTATTTTTTTGTTTTTTGTTTCTGTCGTAATGTAGTTTTGCATTCCATAAAGTTTCGTCATGTTTTTTGGAGATTTTAGGAAAGTTTTTAATTTTTTAGGTGATAAGGAAAGTCTTGACTCCAATGCCCGACTGATATCACACTGGTGTACATTTTTAACTAGAATTTTTTAGTTTTCCTATGCCGTAAGTATCCGACATGGTCACTAGACAAAGCCTAATGTTGTACCCAAAATATTTATTTTGCTTCATCAAGGCATTTTGATTAAATTGGTCCAAATCTCATAAAATTGTTGTCAAAATTTAGCTTTAGGTCAAACTAAGCATGGGATTTTTGTCGGTTTTCTGTCTTGAAGATACTAGAAAATTTTGAAAATTTTAAAAATTAGGGTTTTTGAGGCCCTATTTTTAGGAAAACCCCTAAAAAATAGGGTCTTCTCATAATTGACTGAAAATAATATTGATTGGCTTATTTCACGTCACGATCACATTGGGGAAGTTAGAATCAAGAAAAGGCCAGTTTAGCTTTGATGGGTCTATTTCACTTTTTCAAGAGAAAAGTTAGGACTGTTGTGGTCATCAATGGAAGTTGGCCATTACCAGGTTTCAAAATCTAAGCCTCAAACTCATCACAAAAGATTCTATGCTGAAAGATACTGAAAAAGATGCTTCACAACGGAGGGGATTTTCTAAAGGTGAAAAATATGATAAATATTTTAAGTTTGGAAATAGTACGCCTTGCTACGAGGGAGGTGCTTGTGCAATCAACACCCATGTCAACTTTTTAGTGTCTGTACACATAAAAATGGTGAAATGTAGTCACGTACTCACGTCAGCAACAACAATTCTTCAACACAGTCAATTCAACAAGTGACATGGTGTTCATGAAGCATGAAAGAGGTGAAAAGCATCTGAAATATCACCAATGTTGGAGATAATTGTACCCCTATAGGCCAGGGGCACCCTTGCAATTTAAAGCCTAAATATAATTGTTTATGCTTGTGAATACAATCATCTTCTTTGAAATTATGCTTGATTTCCAGTGAATCATCAAGTGAATCCATTAGATTTGTGAAACACTGGTAAATGACGACATAGGAAGAAGATGCGAGAAGAAACAAATGTCAAAGATGTCAATCAGTTTCAGAAATTGCATCCCTATAGCCCAGGGGTGCCTAAGAATACAACCTGCTAGATGTTAGAATTTGCAATGACCATCTCTAGGTGGTCTCTTCAATTTCAACCCAGGTGCATGATGAATATGTTCGCTAGTCCATACGACATACTAAGTGACCATAGTTGTTGATCCAATGAGCACGTAAAATGACGGATATTATGAAAGTCAAAATGTTAAAATGTACCTCTATAGGCCTAGTGTTCCTAGCCTTTTGGTCAACTAGATGAGGTTTTCGACAACTGTCTTCTTCAAGAGATATGTACAAAATCCTTTTAGCTACACAATGAATCCTACCATCAGATTGTGAGACCTGTCAAACACTCGTGGATGAAAAATCAACATAAAAACACTAGAGATGAAAGAAAGTAAAAATTTGATTGTGTTGAAAAAATGCAACCTTTTGGAAAAGGTGCCCAACTTTCTGGGTCCTTAGATGTAGTCTTCTGGCTTCATTACTCCCAAGAACATCTCTTCCAAGTTGTTCAATCTCCACGATGAGATCATCAACACGAACATCAGAGCAATCCAACTTCTAGAATTTAGGGTCAAATTGGGGCATTTCATTGAAAGTTACAAAGTGCAAAATCAGTCTCAAAAGGTCAATTACACCCCTATAGGCCATGAGTGCCCTTGAATTTGAGAAATTTAAATCAAATTTCAAAACTTGCACATACAGTCATCCTTTGTAGAATTTTCTTAGCTTCACGATTTATTCAATATCTTGTCGATGGGAATCGTCAATCACTAAGAGTTGTAGATTGAAGCATGGAGGGTCAAAATCCAAAAATGGCTAAGTCTAGTGAAACATGCACCCTTTTGGAAAAAGGCACCCTAAAATTCAAGGCACCAAATAAAGTTTTTAGCTTTCACAACTTCCAAGAACATATTTTCAGACTTGATCCAGCTACACGATGAATTGGTTAGCTCAGCTATAGGATTAATCGAGCATTCATAATTTAGGGTCAAACAAAAGCTTCGATGATCTTTGCAAAGGCTAAAATTTGGAAATTTCAAGAAAGTTTCTAAGTCTGAGAATAATGGTGCCTAAAGTCAAACTTTTCCTTTTGAAACTAAAGTGCTTTGGTTGCCCTATAATGGAGGGATTTTTAAATTGAATTAAAATAATAATAAAACTTCAGTTTCACCTCCGAATCAAACTACAAAATACTCCATTATTTTTGCATGTGGTGTGTTTCTTCTTTGCATGTTGAGTGGCACCTATTTGAAGGATTGACCTTCATTTCTATGAACTGAATGAGGTCCAATGAGAATGTTGCATCCTAAATTTAGGGTTTTACTTGCATATGAAACCTTAACTCATGAAAATTCTTTAAATATGCACTTAGGAATCCATTTTATTCATCACACATTGAAGGAAAACACATATTTTCTTGTGAAAGAAAGATTTGGAGGTCCTACAGGAGGAATTTTTTAGTGTTCTTCGCAGTTACAGGTCCAAATTTCTCAATAAGATAGTTTTGCATTCTTCATTTTTCCAACAGATTCTTGGAAGATTTCATTAGATTAAGACAAGGAGGCAATTTTCTTGAAGATTGATAGAGGCGTAATATAACTTCTATCTTCTCTCTTACATTTATTCCATCTTTGTCTTAGGTTTTCTCTTGCATGCATAAGTAAATGACATGTTTTTTTTAGAATGTAGTCATCTAGGTTCACTTAGCATAGTGTTGGCAACAAAACCCACGTGCCAGATTGTTTTAGGAAAATTGCCCCTGCCCCCTAAAATTAGGGTTTCCAAAAAAAGTCAAAAATTCCAAAAACAAAGAAACTAGGTTTGATCAGCTCGCATGCACCAACAAAACCCATATGTCAGTTTTTTTCGGGAAAAATAGTCTCGGTGCCCTATGTGGCTTCTACATTGAAAAGTCATTGCATGCCTAAGTAAAAGTCATTTTTTTGAATTTTTGATGATTTGGGCCGACTTAGAAATACATTTTCTATAAAACTCATATCTCATAATTTTTTCAAAAAAATTTCCCCTCAACAGACTATTTTTAGCCTCACTAGAAGCTATGTTTAGCTTTTCGGTAAATTTGTTAGAACATATCCATGTTTACAGTCAACAATCTAGTTTTTCAATATGTAATTCGCTTAAACTAAATTCAAGACCAAATCGGTATTGATTAATGATTTCATAAGAAAAGCTGACACTGATTTGCATCAAGTGCATCGAGAGGGTTGATTTAAGACACTTTGACAAGCATTGACACTCAAAGTCCACATGGTTTCATACCTCAGATAATTGATTGCCTTCTTAGGCCAATTTAGAGGGTTGATACCATTATAATTCTATGTGCATAACGGGTTCATAGACATTTCTCACAACTAGAGTGTTTGTATTCAAACTTTGTGATTTTATCATGCAACACTCTTCCATTGAGAAGAATCAAGAAGAGCACTAGAAGCATCAAGCTATAGAAGAAACAAAGATCATCACTCAATTTATAGAGCCGCCAAAGTTACCAATGAGTGAACTACCAGTTGAAGTGTGCAGATATTTCATAGATTGCTCAAATAGCTAACAAGCAGTAAACTGAGAGTTGAGGTATGTGAGGATCTCTGGATGAAGAAGTTGCAATCAACAACCTCATGGAGGGGTTAATTGCTTGATATCATGGCCAGTGAATTATAGATTAGGATGTCCCACCTTTTCATGATAGACATTAGAAACAATAGTTAACTTGATTCTTCTTTCCAAGTTAACTCACTGTCCCACATATCATTGCATTTTTATTTTGGAATCACCTATGTACATATGGAGTTCTCATTTAGTTATATTTCTATTGATTGATGTTGGTTATCAGTTGACTTTCATATCAATAAGGACTTGCATGTTGCATAGTCCAATTAGTTTAGTTTAGAATCAGTTAACTGAGGTAGTTTTTCTAGTTAACTGTTAAGTTGCATACATTTAGACTTAATAATAAATCTTGCATGCTTGCAAGACTGATGTTAACTCAAGGAGATTTTAGGGTTCCCTACTCCTTTGAGCTTCTATAAATAAGAGAACCCTTGCTAATTTGTATTTTAACTTTTTCTATGATAACAAATTGTTGTGCCCACCTTGCTGTGTAAGATTGCTATTCTCTATTAGTTCACTTTATTTAATATAAAGTTGGTTTGATCGTTCATTATGTGTGTGTCTCATTACGCAATTTTATGTCCCAAATTTATCTATTTTAAATAATCTATTTCATATCTACACCTCGGATAGGTGTTCCACCTCCTTGGGAATTTAGAAATAGAGATTATTGTTTGATGTTGTTTTTAATAATCCCTTTCATATCTACACCTCAGATAGGTGTTCCACCTCCTTTGGAATTTAGAAATAAATATTGTTGTTTAGTGTTTTCTTCTAGTAATCTACTTTAAACCTACACCTTCGATAAGTGTTCCACCTCCTTGGGAATCTTGAGAACTAGCTTGATGTTTGATGTTGTTTCCAATGATATTCATTTCAGCCTACACCTCGGATAGGTGTTCCACTTCCTTGGGAATCCTGAGATAGAGTTTATCATCAACCATTACCACTTGCTCCTAATTCCTCTTGCTTTATTTTTTAGAGGAGATATGATAGTTTTAGCGCTAGCCTAGTTGTAGTTAAGATCTATGAAAACTAGAGAAAACCTTAGCTTCAATGTTCTTGGTTTTATAACCTTGTGCCTCTACTAGCCGAGTCAAAAAGAGGAATTTAGAATACTTTACTATTTACACATATCAGCAAAAGACGGAGCTTCCCCTCCAAATTTGAAGAGTAGTTAATATTGTGCATAGGTTTCCATTGCCAATACACTCTCCAAAGTTTTGAGTTGTAACACCAACTCTTCCCAAGTACCTAAAAGCCTTACAAACCATTATGTATATGCTTAAAATCAATTGTATACATGTCTTTCAAAAATACTATATTTATCTCACCTATTCATTTTGTTTACTATGTATGGTTGTCTATACAATACATTTTTTTTGGCCTATGGATTCTATTCAGTAACACAAAATTTCATACAACTAGAGGTCAAGATGCCCCAAAAAACACTAAAAAATTGGTAAGAAAAGTATCAAGCGTTATATGTCAAACTTTGTTAATCGGTTGTTTCAAACACAATGATGCAGTTTATTTTTCTCCTAAACATAACTATAAAAAGTTATCCTCTAAAGCCACTTTCAGAACCTGTAAGACCAGTTACACAAAAAAAATCTAAGACAAAAAATCATACAAATGGAGTTAAATAAGGGATAAATTTCCCAACGAAGTCACCAAAATGTAAGAAATAATTTAAAAACTGAAATGGAAACTAATGTAAGACATAATATTTTGGTTTCAAACCACTGCTTACCTCTAGATAGAGCTCATAATGAAATTAAAAATAACATAACAAATCAAGAACCAAAATAAATGTTACCATAAAACCTTATTGTGATTTATTTTTCTCCTTGATTGGTTGATATATGAATGTTCCTTTGCCTTGAAGATACTTGCTTTAACATCATGTACCTAGAATAAGTGATGATCATTTTTTGAATGAATAAAATAGTGTATGAATTTATAAAATTTTAGAAGGGGGAAATAGATGGTCAATATAATTGTGAGGTGAATGGTAGAGGATGGTTGATAGGGTTTCCCTAGGATCAAGGAGAGGATGGAGGGAGGAGATTGAGGTTGTTTGATTGTGAATGGTTAGGGTGAACTTACTAACTTTAGTAATTGGTTGTGAGCATGAGGGAAATAAGGGAAATGCACATCTAGTGGGGCTAGATTCTTTGAATGGCTTGAGAGAATAATGGGATCATTAGGAAAAGTGTTCTTAAGTTCCCTTTATTCTTAGAATGTGTTGAGGGAATATATTCATAATTAAATAAATATTATTTAATTATTTTAGCCATGTGTGAGAAATAAAATAATTTGAATATGATAATTATTTATTGATTTATTATGAGGTGAGATTAGAAAGGGGATTAACTAAATAATAAGATTATTTAATTAAGTGATGCACTTTAGGTAAATGGGAGTAGACTAGGTGATATGTTTTGTCGATCAGGACTAGGTGAGGGAATTGACCAATTAGGCTTAGGTGATGGATGACTAGGGAATATTTTAGGTGTCTACACTATGTATACATATTAGAAGGAAGAAAAAACTAATGTGACCCCTAGGGTTGACTCACTTGATTTGATCTAAACTATTGAACTTTAGGTAGCCAAGGTCATGGGTTCAACTCTTGATTTTCCCACAGTGTGTGGATGAGGGTCTGTTGCACATCACTTGAGATGTTATAGGCAGATTTCCTTGTAAAGAGGTAAGATTTGAGTGTCTGAGATAAAATATTGATTCCTCTTGGTCATTAATTAATTAATTAATATTCTAGTTGCATATCAAGGTGGTGAAAGCAATATTTTTGTTTAATTTTTTTATGCATATGGTATGTGTTGTAATTTGAAACTTGCTAGTAGTGATGAATATAAATAGAAGACAAATTTCATTTAAGCTTTATAGTTGCATTGACAGGTATGCGTATAAATTTTTTGTTAGCATTCATAATTTTTAACTTTGTGTGAATGAGGTCTTTTTTTATAAAGTTTAATTTTTTTTTATAGAGTGCATGGTTGGTATATAGCACAAATTTTGTTTTATTTATGGTGCAGTGGTGGTGGCTAGTCTATATAGAAAGTTTGCGGCTTTTCACTATGAGGTTTTGAAGGTTTGCTATCATTTTATATAGTTTTTTTTTCATTTCATTTCTACAAATACATTTTTTTGGGTGTGTGCTTATTTTTGAAGGGTTATTTGTTCTATTTACTTTTGATGCTAACAACTATAAGAAAATAATGGATTTTTAGGGGGTTGTAAAGAAGTGTTCAATTGTGTTTTGTTGTTTTAGGTTACAATTTTTGTTGTTGGGTGTATTACTTTTTGTTAATGGTTCTTTGTTCTCTTCACTTTTAGTGGTGAGGAATATTATATAATTATTTTTTTATAATTTATTTTGGCTTTTACTAGTTCTATTGACACATTTTTAATTTGTTGAAGACCATTGTTAAACTTAAATAATATGTATCATGAAAAAATACCAAAATTATATGTGAGTGATGTTTTTCTATGTCTATTTATGGCTATATTTTGTGTTTGATGGAGAGTGCATGGTTGGTTTGGAGTTCAACTCATGTTGTATTTATGGTGTGATGGTGGTGTTTGGTCTAGATAGCAAGTTTGGGGCTTTGCACGGTGAAATTTTGAAGGTTCATAGTCATTTTATATAGTTGTTCTTTTTATGCCATTATTGCAAATATTTTTATCTTGGATTTTTTTTTGTTTTTGAGTGGCTCTCTATTCTACTTTTTTTGGATGCTAACAAATATAGGAAAAATACTAAAATTTTCTTAGAGTTGAGTAGTAGGGTTTGGTTGTGTCTTATTATTTTGTGTTACACATATGTTTTGTTAGGTGTATTTTTTAATTGCTCTTTATTATCTTCACTTTTGATTGTGATACTATAGTCATAAATTCAAAGTCTAGAGAAAGGATTTTCCTACATGTAGTTGAGAGTTAACATGGTGAAATTAGCATAGGACAAAAAATAACTTCTCATTGATTGATTAACACGAGATTCTTACAATTGGCTCACTAGCCTATCACACATAAATTATAAATATAGATTGGGCCACAAGATTAATACAAGCTTATATGCTAAGATATGAAAAAGAACTATTATCACTCTATTACACTACTTTATCACTTACTAACTCACTAAATATTGTCCTCCAAAGATCAATTATTGATTATTTATCCCCAAAATTAATTCCAGAGCTGATTATATATTAGCTCCAAGCTTTAGTAATGATGCATATCAGCTATAAGAAATTCAAAATCTTAATCTTTGATGTAACATGGAGGTCAGCCAAAACTCATTGATGAAGCATTAGATGATGAAAAATTCGATGAAATTCTAGTTGAAATTCCTTTTGTTCTTGCACTACCTTGAGATATGTTGGTTTGAATGCTACAAGGTACAAAAAGGTTTCAAAAACCTCCCCAATGAACTAAATTTTGATTGTTCTAAACTGTGTTATTTTAACAATGATAGCCTTTTTATAATTTGATCCAAAACTCTTGAGATTTGGATATGATGTAAGTGAGTTATTATAGAACTTTTATTCTTTATCATGAGCTAAAATAGTTTTATTGGTGGATGTGGTCATTTGTATTAAGATGTTCTCACATCATACACTTAAGGCTGTTTGAAAAGTGAGTTCCACACTTTTCTTATTCAAGAGGGAAACTAGGGCATTCCACCTCAACTCATGAAATCTATGACGAGTCTTCTATTGGTCTTCCTTTCCAATTTAACCAAGCATTCTTCATACTACTTGTTTTTGGTGTTGCATCCAATTCTACTATCGAAAACTTTCTCTATATATTATTGTGGTTGTTGCAATAGTTCTTCTAAAGAGGATAAAATTACAAAGTTGCATTACACTTTCATCCAACTTATCAACACAAGTGAATTTAACTATTTCTAACTAAATATCATTTTTTATCAAACATGTGATCTACTTAGATTCATTTTAGCTAAGTTAGATATGTGCATAAATTTTCTAACTAAAATTGTTGACTAAATGCATATATAGAACCACTTTGAGGCCAATTTACCAAAAAAAAAAATTATTTAAAAAATTAATGTTTCAACAACTCCTACTTGTGAAAATATCATTTTTAAAAATATAAAAAATACTCTTTTGGAGATCCATACGTGTAGTTTTCAAAAAAATAAAAATTAATAGATTAATTATTATTTTTTTTTCACTAAAAGTAGGATATCAATAGAAAAATATGAGGTTGACTATCATGCCAAGAAAAAATATTAAAAATTATTAGAAAATTTGAAAAAATGTGATGCACTAGATAAATTATTCTAATCAAGATGGTACAATTTTGATAGAATTAAAGATTCAATCCACAAATCCCATGAAACACCTGCATGCAATTACCTATCACAATAGGTCCTGACTACAAGGCCTGATGAGTTAACCATGAACAAGCAATTGAAATCTCTCATAATTGAAAAAAGGAGAAAAAATCATGGGAAAAACCTCTCTCCAAAAGAGAGATAAAAGAAAATGAAATCATATGTGTGACTAAGAAAAGTAGGACTCAAAATTCCCCCCAAGTGTTGCTTCAGTAACATAAGTACAAACAAGGTCATCCCCATAGGTGAGAAAGGACGCAACAATGAATCTCCCCCATAAGGTAGAAGCTCCTCTGCTAGAAGTCAATGCTCGAAGAAGGATTTTGAAGATGATCCAACTAAAAAAAACATTATTCCTCCCCTTAAGAATAAATAAATCCAATGGTGCATGAAGGAGAAAATCTCTCTAGAGAAATCGTCTCATGATAATGGCATGGAAGAATGATCAAAGGTCCACATGTCTAAATTAAATGAAGTTGAATCAATCAACTATGGTGATGCAAGTAGAACAACCTCCAAAGGAAATACTGATGTGATGACTGGTGGACCATATCTATCATCTAAGAGGAATTGAATATCCTCAATGGTGTCCCCAATATATTGAATGTGTGACTCAATGGATAACTTTGCAATGCCAAGCAAGTAGTCATCCCACAAAATTGAAACTAAAAGATTGGAAATATCCTTCTGAAAAGAACTGAACTTTGAAGATGCAAAAGTTGTAGGAGGAAGAATCTCATCACAAGTCTCATGAACGAAAGTGGATGATGGAAGTACATATAAGTTCAAGTGACCAAACCTCTCCTTAGATATCTGATCCACTCTAAATGCATGTGAGTGAGGATCAATCAGTAATGGTGCTTGCTCATCTAGAGAAAAATATGATAAAACATACAATCAAGATGTATGATCTGTGAACCCAATTGCAAGAATATCTCTAGTATGCAAATCTTTGATAAACATTGAATCAAGTGTGAACTCTACAGTCTTACTTGCCCCACTATGTGTAATATGATAGATGGAAAGGAGATTAGAAGTCAATGAAGGAATATAAAGTACATCATGAAATGTGCCATCATCAACATCTATGGATCCTTTCCTAGTAACACTCATGTAAGTGTTGTTACCTATCAAAATCTATGGCAAATAGCAAGACTCATACAAAGAGTACATACCCAAAGATGCAACCATGTGATGTGAGGCTCCTAAATGAAGAAGCCATCTGCTAGACTGAATATTTTTGGATGCAAGGAGAGCATGACCTTTATTATTTTCTTCTCCACATTCCATTTTGACTAACCTTGACTGTGAAGGTGATGTGGTGGGAGGAGAAGATCAAGGCAACTAATTTTTTTTCTTTTGAAGAAGATTCTTCAGCTCATCAATCTGCTTTGCATAACACTAATGCTCATCATGTATTTTTTCAATATGAACATTTAGGTTGATCCTTCTTAGATGAATCCCTCTTTGAAGAGGTAGAAGAATCTGAGGTATCATGTGATTTTGATTCCTTGGCTTGCTCATTATACTTGGAATCCTTGTTCTTTGGTTTCTTTCCTTTACCATTAGAGGCCTTTTGATCTATAGTTCTTAGAGATGCAATAAGAGCCTTTGATGTTGGAGATTTCAATGAGCCCATCTATACCCACTTTTCCTACTCTCGAGTGAGTGATTTAGAAAAATCATCAAGTGAAGGCATAGTGCATCTTTGTGGCATAGAAAGTAGAAACAAAAACTAAATAATCAGGACCAACCTTGGCAAGCATAGAAAGAACCAATTGAGTGTCATTCTTCTCAATATCACATTGTTTCAACTGTAATCTAAGAGATTTGTGTTTGGTGAAGAAGTCTTGAATACTATCAAAATATCGAGGAGCCAAATTGATAAGATCATTCTCCAACTAAAATCCTCTCATAGTATCTTGCTTCCCAAAAAAGGAATCCAATTGAGTCTAGATTTGATTGGGTGTCGTGCAAGATTCAACATGAAAGAGAAGTTGGTATGATTTTTCCACAGTCCATGAAGTAATAGAGCAAGCTTTGGATTCAACTGTGTTTGTTTTTAGATCAAAGAGAAGATCAAGAGATATAGACTAGCATAATTTACCAAAATATTCAACACTTCTATTAAACCACTTTCTCTTCTTAGCAACACCAAAAGGTTCAAGTTCTATACCCATGGTAACTCTATGTAGCCTTGCTTTCTTCAGATTTATCTCAATTTGTGATTTCCAACTATAATAGTTGTATGGAGTGAGTAGAGTAATTTGAGCTGGATCCATGATGAAAAAATACTGTAACGAACTGCTGCAATATTATTAATCCCCTCAACACAAAACAAATTCCCCTTTGAATCCAAAAAAATTGACTTTTTTTGCATGTTTTCCAAGAAAATAACGCAAAAAGGTGTTGCATGTAGGATGTGTTTGGTGGTGTTGTCATTAATGTTTTCATTTATGTCAACACTATACAAGTTGAGTAAGTTGGTTTTTTCCAAGTCCTTTTGAGAAAATTTGAAATATAATGAAAGTTGTGTTGAAGTGTGTTCTAAGCGTGCTCTGATATTGTGGTCCATGTTTCTTCTGTGCTGACCTAATGCCTACAAAAATTCATAGGTGTGTTCATATGCTTAAATGGATTATATATTCTCAGTTTCAGCTTCTAGTTTGATGGAGAGAAAAAGTTATGTTCATCGGTGTGTGAATTGGTTTTTCAAAGTTATCCATCCATCCATTCGATCCGAGCAAGAGAAGAGTATGAACAAGTGTGAAAATTAGTGTGTGGAAGATAAAATTAAGGCAACAATACTTCATTGTATTCATAATATTATGATCAAGTTGCGAAGTTTGTGTAACTTCTAGTGGTGGATCATTATATATTTATTTTTATTTTTTGTAGGCAGTGAGCCTCTCTTTTTGGACAATGAGTCCTAAGGAAGTGATCCCTAGATCTGGGTAGTGAGCATTTTTATATCTGGTATTACATTAATACTATACTATGAGTTAATCCTCATTGTGGTTTTTCCCTCATTGTGTTTTCCACATTAATTTGGTGTCTCTAGAGTTGTGTTTCTATTATTTCCATTTTCATGTTCATACTCAATAACAAATTGAAGATAAAGTGAACTTGATTAAGTTAGGAAGTAAAGAATTTGATACAACTGATTCACCCCCCTTCTCAATTGTCTTGTGCATTTCAACAATTGGTATCAGAGCTTTGGTTCCTCAGTGAAAAGCTTAACCACTTGAGGTATATCATATGACACACAAGTTGTAGCTTCCTATGTTTGATGGAGCTGATTACAGTGACTGGAAAGAGAAGATGAGAAGTTATTTGATTTCAATCAATTTTAATACCTGGAAAACTGTGGAGACAAAGCATGTGATTCTAGAAGCCAACCCTTCCACTGCTGATGAAGTTGTAGACTTTGAAGAAAATGAAAAAGCAAGGTTTCCTATCTTTAGTTCATTGTCTAAAACTAAAAGATCAAAAGTTATTTCTTTAGCTACAACTAATGAAATATGGAAAAAATTGAAATACATTTATGAAGAGAGATGCAGATATAATTGAGAAAATATTGATGACCTTACTGAAAAATTACGATGAAAAAGTATCTGCACTAGAAGAACAGTATGACTCAAAGACATTTACTAAGGAACATCTATTTGGTGTCCCAATTGCATTTGAGATGGGAAAATTTTCAAGAGATAATGAGATGATTGAAACATCCTTTAAAGCCATGAAGATAGAAGAAGATGATGATGAATATGCAAAAGATTTGGAAGCAAATTTCACAAGAAGATTGAAGAAAGGTACTAGTAAATATAAAGACAAGTTTCTTTTTAAGTGCTTCAATTGTGGAAATACTGGTCATTATGTATCAAGATGTCCTAATAGAGCTGCACAAAAGAAGAAAAACTATAATAACATTAATTACAAGGATAAGAAGGATAGGAAGTTCAAGAAGTTTTATTATGTCAAGGAAGATGCAGGAATTTTTGATGATGAATCTGACCTTGAGGAAGATAAAGATGAATATTTGTTTCTAGCCTTGGAAAATAAATGTACAAAAGAACCTAGTCCAGAGTGTAAGAAGAATGAATCAAAAGGTACTCTGGTAACTTATTTTCATGCCAAACAGGATGAATAATTTTGGGTAATTGATAATAGAGGTGGAGAGTTTACATCCAGTGAGTTCAATGCATTTTGTGAAGAGCATGTCATAAACAGACATTTTTTTAATCCTAGAACCTCGTGACATAATGGAGTTGTAGAAAGAAAGAACCAGACCATGCAAGAGGCAACTAGAACTATGATAAAAGAAGAAAATTTTTCTGATGTGGATTGGAAAGAAGTCATTCAAACTATTTGTTACATTCTTAATGGAGTTCAAGTCAGAGGTAATAGCACTACGAATCCTTATGAGTTATGGATTGGTAAGACTCCTACTGTGAAATACTTTAAGGTATTTCGTAGTAGATGTTACATTAGAAGAGATGAAGAAAATCTTGGAAAGTTTTATGCTAGATGTGATGAAGGAATTTTCCTTGGATATTCAAATAACAGTAAGGCTTATAGATGTTTTAATAAGAGACCGAGAAAAATCATTGAAAGTAGTAATGTGAAAGTTGATGAAACTATGTATAGACCGGTGGAGATAATTGAAGTTGAACCTGATGAGCCTATTTGTTTGTAAATACAAGAAGAAGAAAAGGAAGAGAAAGAAAAAAGTGAAGAAGAAGAAAATATTTAACCTGCACCTAAGACTCCTAAATATGTTTAGAAAAATCATCCAGAGGAATAAATAATTGGAGACAAAAGTGAAGGAGTGAAGTCAAGAAGTAAAGTGGTTGAGGTAAACTTATGATTACTTTCTAAAATAGAACCTAAGACTGTGAATGAAGCATGTGATGATGAAAGTTGGGTTAGAGCAATGAAAGAGGAATTACAATAGATAGAGAAGAATGAGACATGGGAACTAGTCCCTAGACCTACAAACAAGAATGTAATTGGTTCAAAATGGGTATTCATACAAAAATTGAATGAAGATGGAGAAGTGGTAAGAAATAAAGCAATACTTGTATGTAAAGGATACTCACACGTTGAAGGAATAGATTTTGAAGAAACTTTTGCACATGTAGCAAGAATGGAAGCCATTCAAATGTTTGCATTTACAGCTCATAAAGAGTTCAAAGTATATTAGATGGATGTCAAATTTTCATTTTTGAATGGGGAACTAGAAGAAGAAGTCTATATGGAGCAACCGAAAGGTTTTTCACTATCAAACAAATTGGCCATGGTTTGTAAGTTAAATAAAACATTATATGGACTTAAACAAGCTCCCAAAGCTTGGTATGCTAGATTGGATAAATACTTGACAAAGCAAGGATTCAATAAAGGGTCTGTAGAAAAAAAATATTTACTTCAAAGCCGAGAAAGAAAAAATACTGATAGTTGTTGTCTGTGTTGATGATATCATTTTTGGTGGTAATGAAGGTATACATAAGAATTTTGCTGAAGAGATGCAAAAAGAATTTGAAATGTCTATGATTGGTGAACTAAATTTCTTCCTTGGGCTTCAAGTTAATCAGACTGACAAAGGGATATTTATTTCACAATCTAAGTATGTTAATGAATTGTTAAAGAAGTTTGGAATGGATGATTCTAAACTGGTATGTACCCCGATGGTAACTGGATGCAAGTTGAGTAAGGATGATGGATCTGCAAAAGTTGATCAGAGCATGTACAGATTCATTATTGGTGGAATTTTGTATCTTACTGCTACTAGACTTGAAATTATGCATGCAATATGTTTAGTTGCAAGATTTAAAGAAAAGCCAAAGGAAACACATGTTAAAGTTGTGAAGAGGATATTCAGATATCTTAAAGGAACTTTGGATTATGGACTATTGTATCTTAAGGAAAATGAATTCACTTTGAATGCCTACACTGATGCTGATTTGGATGAATATCTAGATGACAGGAAGAGTACAAGTGGAGGATAATTCTTTCTTGGAGAAATATTAGTTTCTTGGTTGAGCAAGAAGCAAGATTTGGTTTCTTTATCCATTGCTGAAGCAAAATATATTGTAGAAACAACTTGTTGTACACAAGTACTTTGGATGAAGAAAAATTTGATGGAAATAGGCATGGTGAGTGATGAACCTACTTCTATCTTTTGTGAAAATACAAGCACTATAATTTTTTTAAAGAATCTAGTGATGTATTCTAGAACAAAGCATATATCTATCAAGTACCACTTTTTGAGGGAGAAAGTATTGATGAATGAAGTTACACTTGAATATGTACCTACAAAAGAACAAGTTTCAAACATATTCATGAAGGCCCTTCCAAAGTATACTTTTGAGTACCTCAGAGGGAAGCTAGGGGTTTTTCTACTCTTTCTTTGAACTAAGTGGAGGGGCATCAATCTAGTGGATTCACAGACTCTTTTTTTTGGACTGATGATTGAGGTCTACTCCTTAGGGGAATAGAGAAGTGCATTGTTGTAGTATGTGATATGGATGTACTCCTTAGGGGGAGTGAATAGAGTTTTGTATGTACTTTTTCATTGATGTCAAAGGGGGAGAGAGAATGATGTGAAAATTGTATGCTTGGTAGGTTGTCACTTCTGAAAATCATGTAGGATATGGTAGAGAGAATCATGTGAAACTTTTATGCTTGGAAATTTGTCGCTTCTAAGAATCATATATGATGTCTTTGATGGTTTTTTACATCATGTGTTATCATCAATGAAAAAGGGGGTGATTATTGAAATTATGGATGTGTTTGGTGGTGTTATGATTAATGTTGTCATTGATGTCAACACTGTACAGGTTGACTAAATTGGTTTTTGCCAAGTACTTTTGAGAAAAATTAAAATATAATGAAAGTTGTGTTGAAGTGTGTTCTGAGCATGCTCTGATATGGTGGTCTACATTTCTTTTGTGTTGACCCAATGCCTACATGGATTCATAGGTGTGTTCATATGCTTAAATGGATTATATATTCCAAGTTTCAGCTTCTAGATTGATGGAGAGAAAAAGTTATGTTCACTAGTGTGTGAACTGGTTTATCAGACTTATCTGGTTATTGACTGTGAGAAATGTTTTAGCTCTACAGTATTTTAATATTTTTCCTCAGATCATGTGGACTCGGGAGACTATTTCTTTTGATGGTCTCTGTGTTTTGAAAAAATGTCTTATAGTTTGGAGCTCTGGAAGACTTGCTTCAGAGTCTCTGTGTTTTGTTGGTTGTCCCGGTTAAACTGGTAAAGTGTTCTCAACAAATGAAGTTTTTTCAAGTTATTGTGGATGTATCTTATTTGTTCTCAGAGATGGTAAAAATACTGGTGAAGTGTGTTGACAAATCCATGTTTGTTTATCTTGCTGATGATGTGTGTACTTCAAAGTTCATTTGTGTTTTCATCAGGTTTGGTTGACTTGGTGTCTACACATTACATTTTGTTTTTACATCAACTTAGGGAAGCGTGTGCATGATCTAGGATGTTGTCTGGGTCTTAAATTAAACATGTATTTGGTCCCCTCACATTCTTATCCACCGCGGGAATGTTGAGAAACTGACCTAGTTTGAATTTGTAAAATGAAATTGTATAAGCCAACCTTGGATAATGTTTCTAAGGTTGAAGATGGTATACAAGCAAATTAAGTTGTAGAAAATTTCATATCCATCCATCATTCAATCTGAGAAAGAGAAGAGTGAAAAAAAGTGTGAAAAGTAGAGTGTGGAAGAGAGAATTAAGGCAATAGTAATTCATTATATTCATAATCTTTTGATCTAGTTGCGAAGTGTGTGTAACTTCTAGTGGTGGATCAGTATCTATTTCTTTTTATTTTCTTTAGGCAATGAGCCTCTCCTTTTGGATAGTGAGTCCTAAGGTAGTGAGCCCTAGATCTGGTAGTGAGCCTTTGTATTTGGGTAGTGATCCCTCTGGCAGTGAGCCTTTTTGTATCCAGTATTGCATTACTAGTATGCTGTGAGTTAATCCTCACTATGGTTTTTCCCTTATTGGGGTTTCCATGGAAATTTAGTGTCTTTGGAGTTGTGTTTCTGTTATTTCCATTTTCATGTTCATACTTAATAACAGATTGAAGATAAAGTGGAACTGATTAAGTTAGGAAGTAAAGAATTTGATACAATTGATTCACCCCCCCCTCTCAGTTGTCTTGTGCATTTCAACAAAATTAAGATATGAAATCTAATTGAAATAAGAAATACCTACTTAAATTTATGAAAAAATAGGCCTGATATATGTGGAGAGGACTGAATCAACTTTTTGATGTCACTTGAATCATTGAAATAAGATAAATGAAGCAAAAGTTATGCCCTCCAAATTGAAAACAATTGATTTGACTTCGAAGGCCTATAAATTAAAATACGAGGACAATATGGAAAAATTACCTACAAAAATTACGGTGCTCAAGGGGCCAAAATAATTAGCCCCTAATCACATGTGTGACTAGGGGGCTAGTGGTAGGGTGTTGGGTAGAGCCCCTAGTCACCCAAGTGACCATCACTAGAATTCAAAAGGGCTCATGGGGGTTGAGACTTGAGCACTTGATCCTAATGTGATCGGTGGATTTTGTGGGGGCTACACTATGGAGTGATGGGAAGAATATTCCACAAAATATTTAGGAATATTCCAAGGATGCCAATGAGTGGTTTGTTGCAGTGGCATGGGTAGGGAGAGCTGCCAGGGGTAGCGATACCTGGTGGCCACAACCTGAACTAGTGGTGTGGCTTGATTAAAACAAACAACACCCAAAAAATTTTAATTTTTAAATTTTTTTTGAAAAAAAGTTGTACAAACTAGGGTTTTGGAGGTCATACGACCTCTAGAACCATTTTTTTTCTTTTTCTTCTCCCAACTCCAAACCTAGGAAAATTTTATGTCAAAATTCATCTCTTTAGCCTCTTGATCACGATGGCAAGATTGAATTTTCTCCAACAGGCACCCAAAAAAATCAAGGCTAGATCTCTTCAAAAATTGAATAAGGGGCTACAAATCTGGGCTTTGATACTATGTAAGATTTTTTATTAAATAAGCCTAAGATATAATGAAATATTAGTAAAGCATGACAAAAAATGTGCTAGAGTAGATTGTATTCTATATAAAATAAGAGTTTGTGTGTTAAAATATACAAATAGCCATTGCTTTATATAGAGCAAGGCAATACATGATATAACTCAAGGTCTCACAAAGTTCAACTAGAGCTTGAGGTAAATCAAGGTCTCACATAATGCATGGAGTTCAACTGGAGGTAAAAAAGATGTAAAGTTTATCTGAAGAAAGCTTATCCAAATCTAGAGAAAATAGCTAATAAACTAATTACTTGCATGAATAAATACGACTAGATAAAAACATCCTAAGTAGCTTAGGTGAGTGTAAGAAAATAATCGTTTACACTAACATTTTTTTATATATTTTAGATAATGTGAAAGTTGATGCCAAATAGAAATAATTGTGTAGTACACACATTTTAATATCTATTTAAAAAAATGTATTTATCAAAATTCATAAATCCATGCACTAAAGGTTCAAGTTATTAATAGACACAAAATATTTGAAGGAAAAATAAATAAATTTACTATATAAAGAGTGACGTCACAAGTAACTTCATGTTTTTAGCATTTTATCAACAACTAAATTATAGTGTCAATTTATAAAAAAACTATATTCAAATATATTCTTTTTTATTACAAACATAAAATATACTAAAAATGTGCATTTTATTAATTTACATCATTTCTAAATTCTAAACATATATGCCACTTTTAGTGATTTGATTTTAAAAGTTTGATTGGTGTTGGTTGTTTCCTTATAAAAGTGCGACACAACTTTGTACTTTTACCAAAAGACTTATGTGGTGTTGTCACTTGATTGGCCTTCATGGTACCAATGAATATTTATGGTTTTGAATATAGGTTATATACCAATTTCTTTCGGTAACTCAACTTGATAAACGTTCCCTGAATCAAACTTTCTCGTCTTTAACTTGTTAGATATGCCTGCTGGAAATATATTTTCTAAGATATACTATAACTTCATACCTAACAACAAATTATTTATGTCTTCACTTTACATCTACCTATCACTTGTACTTGTTCATTTTCTCCAAGTTCTCCCTTGATTATGTATTGTTTCCATTTATCCTATAAATTATTCTACCTCTGCACTTCCTTTTGGTTTCCTTACCAATTTCTTTGATTTATGTTAATCCTTTAGGTTACAATCTAGAGACAATTTCAAATGGTGTATTCCCTATACTTATGTTCATTGAGTTGTATTTAAACTCTTCTTACATATGATAGAATTATATTTCATTTTTTTTTCTTGTCTCCCATTAAGCATCGCAACAAATTTCCCAATCTCTTGTTTACCACCTATGTTTTTCCATATCTATGTGTGAAATTTGGAATTGAATTTTAGGTTGACCTTCATCTTCTTCTATAATTCTTTCCAAAATTATCATGTGAACTTTGTGTCCTTTTCTAATATTATGCTTCAAATTAATTCATACAATCTCACAATCTCCTTGAAAAATAGGTCAACATGTACAATATCATGGATCTTCTTACAAGGAATGAAATACATCAATTTAGAAAAAAATCTACTACCATAATTATGGAGTCATGTCTCCTTTGTGTCCTTGGTAGTCCTAATATGAAATCCATGCTGATATCCTCCCAAGGTCTCTTCAATATTGTCAAAGGTTGATACAATCTAGTGGTATAAGTACTCTCCTTAGCAACTTGACAAGTCTTACATTCTTGAAGAAATATCCTTATATCCTTATACATTTGATGAAATCCCTTCAAAAATTTTACAGCCCATGAAAAGATCTTACCTCTTTGATGTATGAGGTGTAGTATATTTAACAATTTCTCTTAATTTCTTGAGATCCATCTTCTTGATCCTTTCACATAAATGAAAAACCCAAAATATGTTAATTTTTTCCTCATGACACTATATCTTCATATTTATCAACAAATTATTTTCTTTCAATCTCTAAAATACTTGCCTAATGTACTACAAATGTTCTTATTTGGTCTTACTAAAAATTAGAATATCATCCAAGTAAATAATAACAAACTTACCTAAACATTCCTTCAATACCTCATTCATCAAACAAATTAATGTTCTGAATGCATTTTTAACCCAGAAGGCATAACTAACCACTTGTATAGTACCTCATTTATCTTGAATACAATCTTCCATTCATCTCCCTCTCTGATCCTAATCTAGTGATATCCACTCTTTAGGTTTGAAGGGCATACAATCTACGGAGAGGAGGTGAGTCAGTAGATCAAAAAATTCTAAAAACATTTACTTTTTCTACTATTATATACTTTTTCAACATGAAGATCACTTAACCACACAAAAAAATAATCGTAACAAAACACAGGATAAAACCAGATGTATGTGGAAACCCAAGATGGAAAAACCATGGTGAGAATATCTACGTGGATGTACTGTCCAAATCCAGCCTCATAATATAAAAATATAATAGGTGAGATTACAATATGAATTAGGCATCAACCTATCAGAGACACAAATCCCCTATTGAATCTATAGGCACCGACCTACTAGAGACAACAATCCCCACTAGAAAAAGACACCAATCCTTACTGGAACAATACAACAGGAAGAACAGTAGCCCTTTTAGCATACAAAGATAATGGCACATTTGAAATATAACTCTGATATGCACCAATTTCATAGCTAACATAGTTCCATACTAAGAATGATTTTCTGATACTAGCACTCCCTCTTTTCTTCATAGTTCTATAATCAAAATTACCTTACTTGATCACAACCATTACAACTAACAAAACATGTAACTCGTACACGATATAATACATCTGAAAATTTGAAACATATGCATGACAATACATTGAAACTCTTCCATGTCGAACAAGGATCCACATATAACTAGGTCGACATAAGATGGAACCAATTCAAATTAGATGAAATGTGTAATACAATAGTCCAAACATAAAAAAATTTCCATAAAAAAAACTTGATATCGTGTGCTACCACATGAACCTTAACTGGGTCCTATCCTCACTCCACACACAAGATTTGAATTCTACATGCTACTAGCCAATATTGTACATGCCTTGAACTTTGAATAGCTTGAAAAACCTTATGAAACTTCAAGCTTCTTGCATGTTGAAAAAATTCTTTGAAAACATAGGAAACTAATAGAAGTAGTGTAGACATACTCTCCTTCCGAACCATAGAGAAACACTAATTTTTTGAGATAAACGCTAACCACATTTATAATTCTAGAGTAATCTCGTTTCCCAAAATATATCCTTCCAAACCACAACACTCATACTAACTATATACCCTGGATAGTATGATAAATACACCAACTATCTAGAGGCAATCACAACTCAACAAAACTTGATTCATGTTACTTAATATAGAATATGATTGATTAGGCAATCTATAAATTGATAAGCAACACGATTTTATAACTTTAAGTCAAATGACAAGTTTAGTACTCCTACAATCTCTTTCATCTTTGACAGCCTTGACACCCTTTGATAACAAATATCAATGACCTTTGACAATCCTTTGACATCGATGACAACCTATGTTCAACAAGGTCAATCTTTGGTAAAGAATTTGTATCACTCAAACAATCTATAATGTCATCCATCCTTGGTAATGACAATTTGTACTTGATAGTGATCATTTTGATAGCTCTCAAATCTACATACATACTCCATTCTCCATATTTCTTTGGTACTAAAAATATTGGTAGCACATGGGCTTACAATTTCTTTGATTAACCTTTTCCCCAATAACTCCTACGTATCGGTTCAACTTATAAATTTACATTGGTGTCATCGTTTGCACTTATTTTTTTGGTAAATTGTCTCTAGGTATTAGGTCTATATGATGACATAATCTAGATTTTTGGTAATCCCTCTATCATGTTATCTAATATAATATCTTGTTATTTTACTATAATTCATATACTCCTCTTTGTGGTGGTTCTTCTTCCTTTGTAGTGGTAGTTTTTGCATTCTAGGTGTTGCACTTCCTTGCAATAAATTTAAAACACATATTTTCATGTCACAGCCCATCCAAAAAAATTCTTTCATCTACCAAACAGATTTTGGCATTACTACAAACTTCACTTTTTCTCTCTTCTTATAAAGGTATAAGGATATATTTTTTATTTTTTTTAGGAATTGTGCAATATAATGATGAAACTCTACGTTTGATGATTTGTATACCCTTTTCCTTATTTTTTGTTGCCCACCATTTATACCAAATTTTTCCTTGATATTTATTTCTTGATTCTAATGTTATATAGTAAAAAAAGAGACAAAGAGATAAATAAAAAATATAAAAACTCAATTATTTAGGTCATTTAAGTAACCTTTGTTGACACTATGGGTATCCAAATTATAAAAAAGATATGATTAGAGTGGAACTAGATGTATATTTTTCAAGGCTATAAAAACCTAGATGGCAGAAAGATATGACCAAGCCATCACAAATGTGATAAATGCAACTTAATCATGTAGGTGTTAGATGCACATGACAAATAGAGGGGAGTGAATCAGTTGTACACTTAAAACATTCAATCCATCGATATCATTCAAACTTTTATCATGCATTAGTGGAATGTAAACATATAATATAGTAATGCAAACACAACCAAACACATAAGAACACTACATTTACATGGAAAACTCAAGGAGGGAAAAACCACGATGAGGAGTAGTTCACATATATATGGATAACAACATCGAATACAATTAGGTTCACAACTAGGTGGTTCACTACGAAGAATAAATAAGAATAGAAGATGACTATTAGAAAGAGATTCACTATCTTAAGGCAATAAGAGAAATCCACCACTACAACTTTACACCATCCACAACCTTCAGCTCACTACCTCTAATAACTTAAAAACACTAAAAATATAAATACCTTCTACTCACCACATTTAGAGTCATAGGAATTAAGCTTGCACTTAGATCACTACACTTAATAAAATTTGCATATTTTGAACACCTTCTATAGATCCACACACATCTCCAACAACTAACCTTCCTTTTGTTAGAAGAATGAAGAAGGTGACCTCCAAGGTTGTTGTCATTGATGCCAACATTGTTTGGTAACTGGCTAAGTAAATTGTGTATCTATACCAATCCGATATTTTGATCCATAAATTCTCTCAGTAAAATATATTTCTATGAGTTTTTGATATGTTGCTTAGGAGTACTAGTTTTTGATATGTTGCTTAGGAGTACTAGTCAGACAAAGGTTATACTGTGAAGTTATTGATAATTGTTGTATACCTACAACTGGAGTAGGATTTTGATTTTCCAGAGCTTAACCGAAACTGATCTCAACACTTTGAAGGTGTACTTTAGTTCATTTTTGGAAGTGAGCCATACTTTTTGTATCTTGGTGATAAGCCATCTTGTATTCAGGTTGTGAGGCTTTCAAGGACAGTGTGTCCTGATACCGAGGCCTGTAATATCTTGTAACCAGTTATAATATATTGTGAGTTAATCCTCACCATGGTTTCTTCCCATTTTGGGTTTTCCACATAAAAATCCTATGTTAATGTGTAATGATTCCTTTTATGCTTTGGTTTATAGTCACAACTAGATTTTTTTAATAATTGGATGGTTAGCAATTAATTGTGTTAGCAGAATAATAATTCACCCTCTTTTAGTATTCAGTGTTGTAGACATGTAAAATTGACTTAACACCTATCACACATCCCAAATAACATCGAATAACGTTGAACATCATCCTACAATATCCCGTAACATCTTGAAATGATTCAAAATCATCTCGAAACATCTCGTAACATCTCAAAATGACTCAAAATCATCTCAAAACACCCCAGAACATCTTGGAATTGCCTTAGAATGACAAAAAAAATTGGAATCATCCCATAACATTTCAAAATCACCCTAGAACATCTCATAATCATCCCATAATGTCTCGAAACATCTTGAAATCATCCCGCAACATCATGAAATCATCTCATAATGTAAAACATCTTAGAATCATCCCATAATGTCCCAAAACACCACATAAAATATCATCTAAAACCCTAATTCTGTTATTTAACTGAATAATACAACATTATTTAATTAATTCATTTTTTCATCATTTCTGATAAATTAAATAAATTTCCCAAAACCGTGATTATACTATTAATTACATAAAACAAAACTGTTTGATTAATTCATGTTTCATCATTTTGACCAATTAAATAAATTAGATTTATTTAATGAAGTCCTAATCTCACTTTATTTCATCTTGATTAATTGAATAACGCCAATTATTTAATTACGTCAATAAATCACCTTATTCCCCAAAGTTGATTAAATTATTAAATCATAATAATTTGATTGATAGTTTCCCTCGAAAATTTGAGCAATTAAATCAAACTATTCAAATCAATTATCAAAAATCAAATCAAACTAATGCAACTTTATTTGCAAAAGTCAAACTTTATTTACACATTTAAGTCCAAAAAGGAATTAATTAATTAAATCAATTAATTCATATTCCTTACCCACTTTTTGATTGAGCAAATTATGATTGTTGAATGAGAAATCTAAGTTTTTAACTAATCAATCTAGATTGTTAACCAAGCAATCTAGATTTCTAACTAAGCAATCTAAGTTGTTAACTAATCAATCAAATTCCTAACTAAGCCATCTAAATCCTAACTGATCAATCTAAAATCTTGACTGATCAATCTAATCCCTGACTAGCCAATCTATTTCTCAATCGCACAAATTGTGCAATCAACTTTGTACAATCTTCTCATGTCTAAATCCTCTCAACACACTCTGACCATTGATCTGGATATTCTTCAACACAATCTTGATACTCTATTTCAAATCTCATTTTCTATATAACAAACCTGTTTCATCACAAATAAGGATTGGAGAATCGACATCATTTTTGCAATGAAGTACTGCTAACATTCATAACCACCATTGTCAGTGCTTCAACCTCATTTCTTCAATCAACCAATATCAAGAAATCCTTCATCAAAGCTTTTGCACATGATCTGTGGAGGCTTGCGGTGATAAGAACAACCCAACATCAGGTGAATACACTCCTCTATAGGATGGTAACACTATGCTTCTTTTGTACATTCAATTAAGTAATCATAGATTCTTTAATGTATGTTCAAATAACTTAGTTTCATTTTGTATATATAGGATTAGATATTAGATTAATTTTTGATATTAGTTTAGATTCTTAGATTAGTATGCTTGATCTTTTTTTCAATCTAATATTCTCCCCCTCTCACATTCTAGTATGAAGTTGATTATATGTCTGAGCATCATTGTCAGCATCATCATGTTGATCATCTGAATAATAATCACTAACTCTAGATGATTTACGAATATCTTCATCAACCTTAACATTTGCACTTTCAACCATTTTCTTCAACATTTTTTTAAAGCACCAGTAAGATTTACCTTTAGTAGAGTATCCTAGGAAGATTCTTTCATCACTTCCAGTGTCAAACTTACCTATATCATCATCTCTCTTGATGTAGCATTTGCTTCCAAATTTTTTGAAGTATTTGATAGTAGGATTATAACCAAACCATAGTTCAAAAGGTGTGTTACTAGAATTACTATTGACATTCACCCTATTAATAATATACACACTAGTACTTACAACTTCTCTCCAGTAGAAATGAGGAACATTTGCTTCCAGCATCATGGTTCTAGCAGTGTCTAGAATGGTTTTGTTTTTTCTTTCAACTACTCCATTATGTTGATGGGTTCGGGGAGCAGATAGCTGTCTTTGAATACCATGATCTTCACAAAAAGAATTGAATTCCCATGAAGTAAATTCACCACCTCTATCTGACCTTAGACATCTGATCTTTTGACCTGTCTCATTCTCTTCCATAGCTTTAAAACTTTTGAAATTTTCTAGTGCTTCATGTGTTTCTCTTAAGAAAGCGACCCATATCATTCTAGAAAAATCATCAATGAGTAACATAAAGTACCTTTCACCTTATAGGCTTCTACTTCTGGAAGGACCACATAGATCAGTATGTATCAAATCTAGTACTCCATTAGAGTTGTACTATTTTCTTCAGAAGGAATTTCTTGTTTGCTTTCCCATATGAAATTCCTTGCACATAGTGTTAGTAGGCTTCACTAACTTAGGTGAATATCTGACTACTTGAGTAGAACTTATCTTGACAATGTTATCAAATTTCACATGACATAACCTCCTATGAAATAACCAACTTACATCAATTTGAGCAATCAAAAAAATTTGACTAGCAGTACTTAAATGAAAGATATTACCTTTTGTCTTTGTTCCTGAAGCAATTATATTTTCTAAACTTCCTGTTATTCTGCACTTACAATTCTTGAGTTGTAGATTATAGCCTTTGTCTACCATTTGTCCAACACTCAACAAGTTATGCTTTAGGCCTTCTACATAAATAATATCATCGGTATTGTGCTTACCACCAAAAGAAATAGTGCCTCTGCCACGAATCACACTAGAAGTGTTGTCACCAAACCTCACTACACCACCATCATAGTTTTCCAAGCTTACAAATTTTATTTTGTCACCAGTCATATGATGTGAGCATCCACTATTAATTACCCACTCATCTTTCTCTTCAACTTTGGCTGCAAGAGCTTTCTCAACATTTACATTACTAGCAGATTCAATGGACACCTGGCCATTTTCTTTGATAGCAATAAATACCCATTCATCTTCATTTCTAGTTTCTTTATCAGATTATTCATCAGTTACACCTTCTTCAGTATAATAGAATTTTCTTTGAAATCTAGTGTTCTTAGGCTTATATTTTGAAACTCTTTTAGGACATGTAGAAAAAAAATGACCTATCTTACTACAAGAAAAAAATTTAATAGGTAACTTTCCTTTGTAATTACCATGACATTTTGATTCTCTTTTCACAATCAATGCTTCCAGTTCTTCCAATTCCCTTTCTTCATCTTCAATTTGCCTCATCTCATCTTCATATCTGAATATTCTCTAGGAACTCTCTCTTGAATCATATCTCTTTTTCCCAGATACATTTTCCTTGAAAGTAGATTCAATCTTATTAGAAGACTCACCAAATTCACTTAATTCAAATGTAACAAGTTTTCCAATCAACATGTCTTTTTTAATATTCGTTATTGTCAATAGCATGAGCTTTTGTCTTGTAGGAAGGGGGCACAGATCTAAGTATCTTAGCCACAATTTCATCATCATTTATAGTTCCACCGACACATATAATTTCCATCACCAATTCATTTATCTTATGCAAGAAAGAAAAGATGTTCTCATCTTCACTCATCTTCAAGCTCTCCCATTTTCCTTTTAGACTTTATAGCTTAGCACTTTTCAATAGTACATCTCCTTCATACAATGTTTCCAACCTTTTCCAAATTTGATATGCAATCTTCAAACCCATCCAATTTGTCATTTCTAAATCTGTCAAAGCACTCACCAATGTTTCTACTAACCTAGTATTAATTTCTTCTTGCTTGATCTCATCTTCAAACGAGGGACCATTCCGAGGAATATTGTATGCAATTTGTTTCATCTACCAGAAAGGTTCACCAATGCAACTCAAATGACATTCCATCCTGAATTTTCATAGAGAGTAGTTTGTACCATTGAATCTAGGGCTATCCTTTCTAAAGGTGCCATCTCAGATCACCTCAAGCTATTAGGCTTCTTTCAAAGGAACTAGCTCTGATACCAATTTTTGGAAAAACAAGGATAGAAAACTGAGAGGGGAATCAATTGTTACAAAAATAAAACTTATATAACGTTAACCAATCCTTATATCATAAATATGCTAATTAATAATGTAAGCATAAGAACAACACATCAGAGATACATGAACACAAATATTTTATACGTGGAAACCCTGTGAGGGGAAAAACCATAGTGGATGTTAATCCTCAAGATTATACCCTGTTATAAGTATAATGAAGAATAAAAAGAGAATGCACTTGCATTCAGGCACACTGCCTAGAGCACACTGATCAAAGGGAATTCTCACTACCTTACATACAATAATCAAATTAAATCCATCTAATGAATTTAAATTGAGAAAATAGCTTCTGCAAAAGCCTAATTATAGTTCCAATTAGCCACACTAAAACCTCTTCAAACTCTTCCAAACTCTGCTCTGAATGATCTTACCTTTATTCGCACTTGTACATCACTTGTACAATTGAGCACACTCTAAATGAGGAAAACAATCTTATATATATCCGCTACATGAATTTGCATTAATTATTCAGTCAGCCACAAATAAGGAATAAATTACAACTATCGGCCTTGATACATGAATAAATTTCAATGCGTACCGACACAAGTCAGCCATAACATAGTGAGGACCCAAAAAAATCATCTCCAAACATGCCAAACAATAAAATATTAATCCTCATGGATTTGCAACACACTAACACCACAATGTCGACCAAGAACATGAATACTCAGGCACATATCGGAAAAATATTCGATCACGAACACTCCAATCACTGTGGATGTACACCAAGGATAGAGCACAATGTAGAATCATCCATGAATGTCATAGAAACATGAGAAACACATGAGATTACCATACTCTCATCCACTTTGAACAAGAACACCATCTACATAGACTAAATAACTGTAGGCACACATATCATCATAACTTCCACAAAACTTCACGCGCAACACTCAAACTTTCAAAAAACATACTAGAAAGGTTCAACACCAAACCCTTTGAAGTGTGCCTTCAGATCTTTAACACACAGATCTTTCCAACATTCTGACCTTCTCAGCTCCACTAGCTACTTGTACTGTATTTTTAAAAATTTTCTCAATCTCCTCGACATATACAACCTTAAGAAGATAAAAATGCTAATATTTTTGACATCAATGACAACAATATATCAGCAACACAACCACAACATCCAACACATACCCCATTCCAAAGCCCCCATTTTGGCACAGGAAGGAAAGATGCCAGCAAAGGTTGTGGAATTTGGCTTTATACCTGCCAATTGCATTTTTGCTTGAAATTTTCTAAAGCATTTTCAACAAATATATTTTGTGCATATCCAGTAATAAATGTAGTCCAAGAGATGGCACACCTTGTCTATGTTTCCAACTTTTGCATACATGTCTACAAGGGTTGTTTTCACTATAACATCTGACAAAATTTCTCCATCCTTTATGCTTTGATGGATGTCCATACCCTATTCCAAATCTCCCATTTTGGAATAGACAAGGAGGATGCTAACAAAGGTGTTGGAATTTGTCTTTACACCTACCAACTGCATTTTCTTGAAATATTTTAAAGAATTTAAAAAAAATATGTTTTGTGCATATCCTGCAATCATTGTATTCCATGATATGACATCTCTTTTAGGAATTCTATCAAACACTTCATGTGCCTTGTGTATTATTTCACATTTTGCATACATGTCCACCGGAGCATTTCCTACTACAATATCAAGCAAAAATCCCCCTTCCATTATGCTTTGATGCATATTCATGTTGTGTTTCAAAGTTCCCATTTTGGCACAGGCAGGGAGGATGTTGACAAAGGTTGTAGAGTCTGGTTTGACACTTGCCATTTTAATTTCCTTGATTTTTTTTTTTTAAATTCTACAAATCCATTGTATGCATATCCTACAACCATTGAATTCCATGAGACAACATTTCTTTCAAAGTTGTCCCTGTTTAAAATGATGGAAATGGCTCACATCTATCAGAAAAATTTCTCTTGCAACAATCTTGGAGATGAATTTAGATGCATGCACTGTGGCAATCAAAACATACTTGAAGGTTCTTAACAACTCTAATAGTTGTACCAGGTGCCATATTTGACAAACCAAATGCAATTGCTAAATTTTCACTATGGTGGCAAATACATGATTCTTTATACCTTGCTGCCTTCATTTTCCAAGCCAAATCCTCCTACTTTGCATAGCTCTACCATGTTACTAAAAAAGAAAGCAAGTTACTGGAAATCAAATTTTCAGGAAAACAAAATTACTGAAATGGTTTGTGAATCTCATACTAAGTCCATCACCATTTGCACCCCAACATGCGAGTGAAGGGATAACAAATGACAAAATGTTAGCCCTGATATGGTGTATTGGATATAATTTTTCAATTAATGAACAATCCATGCAATTTGAAAATTCTCACTAATCTGCATGATCCAAATATCCATGTTAGTGAACTAAAACAAAGCAGTAGAATTCCAGTGACTTGATTTACCATAGGATTCTAGATTGGGGCCGTACAACCTTGAACAGTTCACCTAATCAACACATCATATTTTGAATGACAACAATCATGGATAACTAAATTTCTTTCTGAACCAATTCTTGCAAGTAAAGATAAAATAATAATCTTGACTCCATGGTATGGCCACCCCACAAGACCACATATCCATCAAATGTAGTAGAAAGACCTTAAATGATGAGAAATGCTCCCATCTACAACAATTCCATCTCAATTATTGACTCCATCACCCCAAGAAAAATAACATCCATCTAGTTGTTGATCAAGTTGATTGATATACCCCTTGGAAATGGGAGTCTCATGTCTCAAATCAACATCACCCAACATGGTGGAGATAAAATCCATATATTTTTCCTCCAAACACCTTAAATGATGCACTATCATCTAACACAACCTCACCAACACTTGAAAGATCCTAAAAAGTCATGTCTAAAGGAGAGCCTCCAAAATAGAACTAGATGTCTTACATTCATTTGCACCAAATAATTGGATAATAGTGGGAGTTGCAATTCATGTTGATGCATCCGAAAATGAATCCATCTCATCAAATATGACATCTCCCTGAATGATGATTTTTCTTTTACCGGGATCCCATGATTGTCAAGCCTTGGTTTCCTTTGCATAGATTTCCATTGTGTAGTTGTAGTTTTTAGAATCATGATTTTTCATCATTTCATATGGAATATGGACCCAAGCCACAATAATTTTTTTTATAGTGAAAAAATATTGGCTTCCTACCACACCATTTCAATTATACTACCATGTCACAAACAACTTCCATAGGAACCTTGTTATGATAGTTAATACAATAAAAGATAGTTTTACACAATGAACTTGCTATCTCGAACCACACAGATCCATCATGGTGAGATCCTCTTATTCCACAACCAAAAAGGATGGTGCAGGAGCACCAACCAATTGGCACTTGAATTTTCTTGAGTTTGGTTTGATATAGGTTGTCTAGGAGTTTAGGGTCATGAAGAGTGTCAATAAGGTCTAATAGACCCTTTAAATGTGTCAAGATGTTCATTTTTTTAAAGCAAATGCGAAGTTTTCAATAAATGCATAAAAGATGCAAGATATGTAATTAAGGGATTTGGAGGGTTTTAGTGTGTAGGTTTTAGGTTATGGCAAATAAGATCATCTTGGGTCATCAATGGTGCAGGAGCACCTAGTTTCTCTAGTTGCCTCTCATAGGCAAATTTTTCAAAATTGAGTGTTTATTTGTAAATTCATGTAAAAGGTCATATGAATACCTATTTCATTGTATTTAAGGTCCCAAGTAGGTCACTAGGGGGTTGGAAAAGTTAAAATTGCAAAAACGTTGCTAAAATAGCTAAAAGACAAAAAAACACAAAATATGCAAAAGCAAGAAATACCAAAGTTCAGAGGAAGTTTAGGTGGTTTTGCTCATTGGAAGAAGGTGAAAAGCATTTAAAAAGGAAAGATATATTGTTTGAAAGGTAGAGGGGAGATTAAATAGCACGTAGTATATGGAAGAGTTGGAAAGTCATCAATGAAGTCTTCTTTTTTCTCAGAAATTAGTAAACACAGTTATTTTCAGACCTTCGTGTTGATTTGTATGGATAAGAAGGCTCATGAGGACGTTTTTAATTGATGGTGCTATAAATTCCCATCCTTTTCCTTTTTTTTTTTCTTGTATCTTCATGCAATTTTGGTTTAGATTTGGTGATTTTTCCTAAAACTGTGAGAAACTCTTACTAGGGTAAACAGTGGAAAGAAAGTTAAGTTTCTTTCAATTTTATTGTTGAAATCTCCTAATTTTTTTGGTGGAAGTACTCCATGACATGTATACATCAAGATTATAGAGGCCTTGAGGTGAGAATATAAATATTATATTAGAAAAGATCAAAGTTTTGGACTGTTTCCTGAAGCACGGTCTGCTAAATAGGGTAAAGAGCGTGAACAATACCTAGGGTTTGAATAAACATTGTATGTGGTGAAAATTTAATGAAATTTTAAGCCTGAATAAGTTTAGTTTGACATGCTCCAAGTGTTTTTGAGGGAATTTTGATGATGGAGGTAACATATCTAATAAGCCCCTGATGATGATAGGCCTACTTAGGTTCAAATGTTGACTGAGATTTCAAGATTTGATCCATATGTTGCAAAATAACATATGCCCATTTTGACATATGTTTTAGTAGAGAAAAATGGGTATCTAAATGCTTGAATTTTTTTTCTTTTCAGTATGTAATTTGAAAATAAACTTCGGATAGACCTTTGTGAATTGCTATGAGCATTAGGGCAGCCTAGTCAAGAAATTTGTCTTTAAATAGGTAATATTTATTCTTGGGTTTGGTAATTAGGGGAGTCAAGTTGATTTGGACCTAAGAAAGGATAACCAAGTGTTGAATCAGACATATTTGTTTGAATGGTGAAATTGGGGTTTGAGGCTAGTGAATGTTAATATTGTTCTTTTGGGACAAGCATTGTAAGATGATGAAATTAGTATGGGCAAAGCTTGCAAATGCTATGTTGAAATTATTTCTATGATAACAATTAAGGTGTAAAAAGGTTTGGTTATTTGAGGCTTGGTACCTTGTGAATTTATATTATTTCAGTGGTGAGTTGGTAAATGTTGGATGCTCTAATTGGAACATAGTTCTCTAAAGATACCTGTTTAAGAGGGTTGGGTGGTTATTTCAGGTTGCTAGTGAGATTCAAAGATAGTTTAATTGTATAATAGACGTAATTGGTCTTCTCTGACAATGTTGTCTTAGTTTTTTAAGTGAATTGATCCAAAGGAGTTGAAGGTGGTTTTGGTTTATGTTTAAGTTTCCCTAAAAGGTGTTCAAAACCATCAAGAGACACTGGGTTGGTGAGGGAATTGTGAGCAAAGTAGCCGAATATCGGTTTGCAAACCTACTAGACAAAGGATAGGGTGATACTGAAAAGGGTGCATTGAAGAGGTTTGTTGAATCTAATTGTTGTTTGTTTGATCTGAATTGAGTTGTTACAGGTGAAAACCAACCACCCTTGCATCAAAGGAGCTCAATAAAATAAAATACAGAGTCTTATCTTTTTCTCTTATCATAGTTAAATTAGAGAAAAATGTGGAGAGAAATGAATTATATGGTGGCTTCAAGTTCTCAAGGATGATCTTAATGATCGGTGTGTACAATGTTGCAAACACCTTTTTACTCTGTGTTAAATGTACCTAAGATATAATTGATTTTCTTTTTGCACTGGAGATTGCTTTCGGTAGCATCCTACTTTGTCATTCTTCCAATTTTTATATGGTTTATAAAATTTATGTTGTTACGTTCACTTTGTTTCAGGTTTTAATACAACATCTGCATGCGAAACTTAATCTTAGTGAGGTATGATAAATATTTTCCATGTATTATTTTTCTAATTAAAGAAAGGAAATAGATGCTTTTGAATTTCTTATGAGATATAAGATCCAATAGTGAGCCGGATTGGAATTTAAAGGAGTATGAATATGTCCATAATTTAATTATCTATTGTGTTGTGTTGGCCAACTAAAAAATTAGCGTTGTTGGAAATACTCAACCTATTATCATATATGATCCACATCTACCATAGATTTAACTAGAATCTTAGTAATAATGTTTAGGGTGTCCTCAATATAGCCAACATGGGCACGCAGGTCAGCCATGCACACCTAATGATCAACTATATATGTAAATTATAATGCAATAAGGGTTACTCATGTGTGAAGTATGTGCAACCCTCATCCACTAAACCTGCATGATTGCATGCACCTAGAACCCAAGCAAAGCTTACAGTGTTAGGATGTGTTCCAGAGTGATTCATTAATTCAAATATTTTGAGAGGTTCCTTGCAAAATCCATTTTGTGCACATTCTACAATCAACCATTTCATTCCATGAGATGAAATCTCTTTGAGGCATTTTGTCAAAAAATTCAGGTGTTTTGTCTACGGTTCCACATCTTGCATATATGTCTACCAGAGCATATCCAACTATAACATCCGGGTATCTTTTAATTAATCTACCTTTCATCAATCTCTTTACTATTTGAACCTCATACAAATGTTTTAGAGAAGAACGTAAGTTGCAACATTTTTAGGATCCAACTAAAAAAGTAGTGTTGCTGTAAATACTCAACCTACATTCATATATGATCCACATGTACCACACATTTAACTAGCATCTTAGTAATAATGGTTAGGGTGTCCTCAATATAGCCAGCATGGGCATGAAGGTCAACCATGCACACCTAATGATCAACTATATATGTAAATTGTAATGCAATAAGGGTTACTGAAGTGTGAAGTATGTGTAGCCCTCATCCACTAAACCTGCATGACTGCATGCGCCTAGAACCCAAGCAAATATTACAATGTTAGGATGTGTTCCAGAGTGCTTTATTAATTCAAATATTTTGAGAGGTTCCTTGTAAAATCCATTTTGTGCACATTCTACAATAAATCATTTCAGTGCATGATATGACATCTCTTTGAGGCATTTTGTCAAACAATTTAAGTGATTTGTCTATGATTCCACATCTTGCATATATGTCTACATGTCATAGCTGCAACAATTGAATATAAAAGCGTGTGGAGGTTTAAATAATCTCCCTGATTCTATTGACAAGTTGTCACAACTACAACACTTGAGCATAGAATGGTGTAAAAGTTTGAATAACCTCCTTGATTCTATTGGCAACCTGTCATAGCTGCAACACTTGATAATAGAATATTGTAGAGGTTTAATTAATAACCTTCCTTATCCACTAGCAACTTGTCATGTATGTAGTACTTGAAAATATTAATTTGTAGAGGTTTAAATAACCTCCTCGATTCCATTTCAACCTATCACAAATGTAGCACTTGAACATAATAGGAAGTTTTAAAGGTTTAAATAACCTCCTTGATTCTATTGTCAATCTATTGCAGCTGCAACATTCAAAACTAAAATATTGTCATGCTTTAAATAACCTCCTTGATTCCATTTGTAACTTGTCACAACTGCAACCTTGAACATAGAAGGGTGTGAATGTTTAAATAATATTTTTGATTCCATTGGCAACCTGTCACAACTGCAACACTTGAACATGGTAGGGTGTATAGATTTAAATAACCTCCCTCATTCCATTGGCAACCTGTCACAACTATAGCAATTGAACATAGAAATATGTAAAATTTTAAATAACCCCCCTGATTCTATTGGCAACCTGTCACATCTACAACACTTGAACATAAAAGACTATAGAGGTTTAAATAACCTTCCTGATTCCATTGGCAACCTATCACATTTGTAACACTTGAAAATAGAAATTTGCAGAGGTTTAAATAACCTCCCCAATTCCATTGTCAACCTCTCACAACTGAAACACTTGAATATAATAGGGAATTTTAAAGGTTTAAATAACCTCCTTTATTCTGTTGACAATCTATCACAACTAAAAAACTTAAAAAATAAAATATTGTAATAGTTTAAATAACCTCCTTGATTTCATTAGCAACCTATCATAGCTGCAACACAACAAAATGCAATTGCTAATAATTTTCTGCAAAACCTGCAATCATTGCATTCCATGAGATGACATCTCTTTGAGGCTTTCTATCAAATAGTTCACATGCCTTGCATGTGCTTCCACATTTTGCATGCATATCTACCAGAGCATTTCCAACCATAGTATCTGACAAAAATCCACCTTTTGTTATGATTGATGGATGTACATACCCTATCCAAAGTTCCCATTTTATTACAAGCAGGGAGTATGCTAGAAAAGGTTGTGGAATCTGGCTTAACACCTGCCAATTGCATTTGCTTGAAAGTTTCTAA
This sequence comes from Sequoiadendron giganteum, assembly GCA_007115665.2. Taxonomy (NCBI): domain Eukaryota; kingdom Viridiplantae; phylum Streptophyta; class Pinopsida; order Cupressales; family Cupressaceae; genus Sequoiadendron; species Sequoiadendron giganteum. The sequence continues at coordinate 410,561,919 of CM021106.1, forward strand.
AGCCTTTTCAACAAATCAATTTTGTGCATATCCTGCAATATTGCAATCCATACACCACATTTCTTATAGGGATACTGTCATGTATTGTCTATGCATTGATGGATATTCATATCTTCTTTCAAAGCTCCCATTTTGGAATAGGTAGGGAGGATGTTGTCAAAGGTTGTGGAATTTGGCTTTACACTTGCAAATTGTATTCGCTTGAAAGTTTTTAAAGCCTTTCCACCAAATTCATTTTGTGCATATCAATTGTAGATGTCCTTAAGCTATATGAAAAAGGTGTATATACAATTTGAGATCAATTGATAAGTTGACATATAATGTTGATTTGATTTACATTTTACTTAAGATATAATTTCGTTGTGTTGCTGAATTTCATAGTTCAATAATTGGGATTATAAATGATCTTGTATACCGAAATTGTATGTGATAGAAAGAAATTAGGTAGTCATGTCGATTAGTTTGACAATTTGAATGATCTTGAGTTCATAAGTACATAGTGGTAAGTTTTGACAAATAATATAATTTCTTGTTGCATTTATCACATAAAAAAGGGCCTCTTTTGATTGTAGCAGAGGATGTAGAGAGTGAATCATTGGCTACTTTGATCTTTGAAATTGATGATTTTTTTACTAAATTGATAATGTTTGAAGTTTCTTTTTCTTTCTTATTTATTGAGTCATTAATAAGTTTAATGTTGGGCTGCAACTTGCAGGTGAGTATGTTAATATGATAAAGGCTAGCATTGTTGATCCTCTAAAAGTTATCCGAATTTCATCATTCAAGAATACAGACTTCACATCCACCTGATACACTTTGAAATATTTGTGTGCTACAAAAGCCAAAAACATCCTAGTAGCTTCCATCCTTGCCATGAGAGAAAAATTTTGCTCAAAATTTATTCCTTTCACTTGTGAGTAACATTTACACACAAGCCTTTCCTTATTCCTTAAAACTTCTCCAATCTCATTTAGTTTATTCTAGAGCACCCACTTAGTTCCAATCACATTCTTATTTGTTGGTCTTGGGAAAAGTTCCCAAGTGAGATTCTTTTCAATTTACATCAATTCTTCTTCCATAGCCTTGATCCAATACTCATCTTTGCATCCCTCTATCACATTTTCAGGTTAAAATTTGGAAAGTAAACGTAATTTTTCTTGTTCTTCTATCATAATAACCTTCCTTCTTATCAATACACATTTTCTTGTCACAAATGATTTGATCTTCAAAATTATTCTTCTACACATACTTAGGGGTCTTAGGGACCCTTTCAGGAGATTCTTCCTCTTCAATTAGTACTTCATTTTCCTTACCATTATCCTTTTCTTCTTCTCTACAAGAAGAATCATCTAATTCATATCCATCTATCATCATTGAGATTTTATGTAGATCTTCACCCACTTTGACACTTTCAATTTCAACAACCCTTTTCAACATCTTGTTGTAGCACCAGTAAAATTTTCTTTTTGTAGAATATCCAAGGAAGATACCTTCATCAGATCTTGAATCAAAATTTCCTAAGATCTCATCATCTCTCTTGATATAACATTTTCTTTCAAACACTTTGAAATATTTCACAATAGGAGTCCTTCCATACCATAACTCATAAGGAGTTTTTTAACTATTTTCTTTTGCTTGTACTCTATTAAATATGTAGACTGTAGTATAAATTGCTTCTTGTTCTTCCTTTCAACCACTCCATTCTATTGAGGAGTCCTAGGGGCCAACAAATTCCTCTTTATTCCTTGATCTTCACAAAAAATGTTAAACTCATTGGAGGTGAACTCTCCACCTTTGTTAGATCTCAAACATTTGATCTTCATATCCATTTCATTCTCAACCATAGATTTGAATGCCTTAAACTTATCTAAAGGTTCCAATTTTTATTTGAGAAAAGTAACCCAAGTCATTCTAGAAAAATCATCAATTAAAATCATGAAATACTTATCACCTTGCAAACTTCTTGTTCTTGTAGGTCCAAAAAGATCTATATGCACCAACTCCAAAGGTCCAATAGAAGATTGGTCTTTGACTTTGAAACTCCTTCTAGCTTGCTTTCCAACTTTTTCGAGATCTCATTAGCAATTTTAAGATTCATAACTTTCATAACTTTATTATTAGAAAGACCACTCAAAATATCATACCTTGCTTTCCCATTGTTTTCGTAGGCCCTGATCTCATCATCAATGCTCAAACCATTTGTAGGCACAATATATTTAGATCCAACAAACTTCCAAATTGTGAACCCCAGTGAAATAATCAAACCTTCCATCCTATTTTTCTAGAATTAATAATCAGTTCCATCAAATAGAGGAGCCTCCTTCTTGTGTGACATCTCAGATCTACCTCAAGTGGTTAATATTTCTTCCAAGGAACCTTTCTTTGATACCAATTGTTGAATGTACATGACAAGTGATTGGGGGGGTGAATTAGTTCTACATTTAAACATTAAAACCCTCTTTAACATTCATATCTGCATTAGTCCTTAAACCCTTAATAACCAACCACTTAAATCCTTATCATGCATTAGCATAATGTAAACATGAGAAACAATAATGCGAACACATCTAAACACACGAGAACACCATATTTCTAAGAAAAACCCAAGAAGGGAAAAACAATGGTGAGAATTAGCTCATAGTATAAAGTAATTGCAACACCGAATATAATAGGCTCACTATTGGAGGGCTCACAACCCAAAATAAAAGAAGGGATACTGCGAGATTACATAAAATAAGAGAGAAGAATGTTACGATGAGAAATCCATCTCAAAGCAATAGAAGGATCCACCACAACATCAACACATTCATAGCCTCTCTGAAGAATGTAGAAACCTTTTTCTCACTTCTTCCAGTAGTCTAACACAATAAAGTTTGTACTACATTTCACACTTCCACACTTCACCACTCTACATTCTCAATTCTCCATCAACTCAACACTTATTTATACCATCCTCAACCTTGAAAACAATTAACAAGGTTGGATATGCACCTCATCCATGCAAATTCAAATTAGGTCGCCACTAAGCATTCCTGTGGTGGAAAGGAATGAAAGAATACCACAACATGCGTCAAATCAGACCCAAATACACATATACACACCATACCACTATCCCAAAAAAAATGAAGCATGTCTGCAATCAGTGTAAGCACCCAAGGTTGATCGAACCTGTGTAAACACCGTTAAACATTAAAGTACACATTTTCTTAGATCCAAAGATGACTCACAAAAAAATACATCACTTGAACACTGTTGGTGTAATTAAATGTGTTGTACCTTGTCCTAGGTCATCATTACATCTTAGTTAAATTTACTTAGGGACCACATAGGAGGTAGTTGGATAATTTCCACCTTTGGTGGACTTTCATCTTATTACTTTATCACTTCCACCTTTCGTGGACATATCATGTGATTAACTCTCCACCTTTTGTGGGTGATCCACTATTTGTGGTGGTTATCACATTATCACCTTTCCACTTTAGGTGGAGTGATAGCTTTTCATTGTTGTCTCATGTCATAAGATTATGACAAGTGTCATACGCTACCCCACATATCATTGCATGTCTATTTTGGAATCACCTATGTACATATGAAGTTATCATTTAGTTATATTTTATTTGATTTATGTTGGTTATCAGTTGAATCTCATATCAATAAGGACTTGTGTGTTGTATAGTCCAATTAGTTTAGTTTAGAATTAGTTAACTGAGGTAGTTTTTTAGTTAACTGTTAAGTTATCCACATTTAGAATTAATAATAAATATTGCGTGCTTGCAAGATTGATGTTAACTCAAGGATATTTTAGGGTTATCTACTCCTTTAAGCTTCTATAGATAAGAGCACCCTTGATCATTTGTATTTTAACTTTTGTTTTGATAAAAAATTGTTGTGCCCACCTTGCCGTGCAAGATTGTTATTCTCTATTAGTTCACTTTGTTTAATATAAAGCTGGTTTGATCGTTCATTATGTGTGTATCTTATTACATAATTTTCTATCCCAGATTTATTTGTTTTAAATAATCTTTCTTTCATAGCTACACCTCGAATAGGTGTTCTACCTCCTTGGTATATTATAAATAGAGATTATCATTTGATGTTGTTTTTAATAATCCTTCTTTCATATCTACACCTCGGATAGGTGTTCCACCTCCTTGGAAATTTAGAAATAAATATTGTTGTTTAGTGTTTGTTTCCAGTAATCTATTTTCAGCCTACACCTCAGTTAAGTGTTCCACCTCCTTGGGAATCCTAAGAACTAGCTTGTTGTTTGATGTTGTTTCCAATACCCTTAATTTCAGCCTACACCTTGGATAGGTGTTCTACCTCCATGATAATCTTGAGATAGATTTTATCATCAACCATTCCCACTTGCTCCTAATTCCTCTTGCTCTATTTTTCTAGAGGAGATAGGATAGTTTTAATGTTAGCCTACTTGTAGTTAAGATCTATGGAAACCAGAGAAAACCTTAGCTGTAATGTTCTTTGTTTTATAACCTTGTGCCTCTACAAGTTGAGTCAAAATGATAGGAATTTAGAATACTTTAATTTTTACACATAATAGCAAAAGAGGGATCTTCCCCTCCAAATTTGAAGAGCAGTTAATACTGTGCATAGCTGTCTATTGCCAATACACACTCTAGAGGTGAGAATTTTAACACCAAATTTTTTCTAGTGCACACCATGGGGCATGAGGCATAAAAATTCAAGAAAAGATAAGTGATTTTATGACACGGGAATGAAACTCTAGAATCCTATTGCATGATCAATATATAAGCAATGGATGATAACAATGATAATGCTAGTAATGCTGATAGAAATCAGTGTCGTCCACTCTTATTACCTTGGGGTAATAACATTGGACCTTTGGATTTTCAAGTAAATCATGAGTTACCTAAGGGGTCAAGGAAGCACTTTCCTCGATTTCATGATGATGGAACTCAACTCTTAGAGGAATTTTTTTTCGCATTCACAACGGCTTGCATCCTCTAGTATATGGCACATGAAGACATCACGATTCATCTTTTTGTTGAGACTCTTGTGGGAAATTTTTCCAACTAGTTCAATCACTCGACACTAGGCAGTACCATAAGTTGTGCAACAATGAGAGAGAAATTTTTGGTAAGATTCAAGCCCATTGAAGGTAGTCACCTATTGTTTTCCTAACTTAAAAATTCAAAGATGGAGCACAATGACCACATGAGGGATTTTGTAGAAAGATTTAATTATCTTGTTACAAAACTTTCTTCTACACTTGATCCATCACCAAAGATTCTGATGAGCTATTTCATAAGTTCTCTTCCATTAGAGATAACCTTCTTCCTCAAGATGGAAAAATAAATAGAGTTGAAGAGTGCGCAAGAACACACCATCAAGTTGGAGGATAATATGATCACTTTCGGCTTGATGAAATTATATTCTATCAGATCTCTAGTTCAAAAACCATGCCAACCAAAAAGAGACAATTTTTAGCCATGGTTTCCAACATCTCCATCAAGACCAATGATTGAAGCAACACATAGTGTAGTATTTTTATATTTCCATGATACTGATGCACATAGTGGATCCACATATAGCGAGAATCTGAGAAAGAACCAAATCATGGGATACACTAAAGCTACTCCTAGTTCTAGTTTTGTATGAACACCAAGTTTGAACGTTGTTTTACCACAAATGGATAACTTTGATGGAAAATCTATTTTGGGATGATTTGATAAGGAACCCATAAATCAAGAACAAGAAGAAGAATACCATCAATATGCTCCTATAGTGAATCATGAAAATGTTTCAACGTCTATGTTCACATGTGCTCAATACTTCAAAGAACAAAAAGAAGAAGAATAAAGATGAAAATCAAACGAAAAAGGAAAATAAGTGCTTTCCACTTCTAAATCCAAACCTTCACATGAGAACAGTATGCAAGTTGCTCAAGAGAAATCTTCAACACATTTTGACATCGTAGCTTCCATGATAAAGACCAAGGCACAAATATCTCAATTGGAATATCTTCAGGATCATCCAAAACAACTAGATCTGATTCTCAACATTGTAAACAAGAAGGTTGTGAACAAGCCATCTGTCCGAATAGAAGAATAGCCTAAAATGGGTCTTGGTAATTGTGTGGCTCTGTTAGAGATTGAAACTAAAGACTAGAATATTGCTTGTTTTGAAAAGAGACTAATAAAATATACAAAGTTATGGACAATGCAATTCAATGGAGGCTATTGAAATAAAAGTTTAGAAGTAGGGGAATTGATCATCTCCCGACCTAAAGGACAGTTGCATCCATCTGTGTAATTTTAACTCACTAAAGCTAAAAATGAGGTGATTTTGTTAGGCCTAAAAGATGTCAAAGACATGGGAATCAAAATCCTATTTGTTAAAGGTGATCTAGAGTTGTTCAATGATGCAATCAAAGGATATTTTCAGGTTAGAAAAGATCACCTATGACATTATAGAAATCGAGTTTGGAACTCGATCGACTGGTTTGAAGAGTTCAACATATTGAGGATGGACGATAGCAAAACTAATGCCTCATGGGTATCAACTTTCTCATTTGCATCATATTCTGACTTTTTTTAGAGTAACTCTACTTGGATGTATGAATACTTGAGAATATTCATCCTAGAGGGATTGCCTCTTGCAATTCCCATAAGAAGAGAAGTAAAGCATTTCAGGCAAAAAAGGCATCAATGGAAGGCTCTTCCCACTGCCATAAAAAAAATAATATCCAAAGAACCCCATCCCTTTAGGGGTGGAGTAATTTTCCTTTTTTTGTTTTTTGTTTATGTCGTAATGTATTTCTGCATTCTATAAAGTTTCGTCATGTTTTTTGGTGATTTTAGGAAAGTTTTCAATTTTTTAGGTGATTAGGAAAGTCCTGACTCCAATGCCCGACTGATATCACACTGGTCTACATTTTTAACTTAAATTTCTCAGTTCTCCTATGTCATAAGTATCCAACATGGTCACTAGACAAAGCCTAATGTTGTACCCAAAATATTTATTTTGCTTCATCAAGGCATTTTGATTAAATTGCTCCAAATCTCATAAAATTGTTGTCAAAAGTCAGCTTTAGGTCAAACTAAGCATGGGATTTTTGTCGGTTTTATGTCTAGAAGATACTAGAAAATTTTGAAAAATTTAAAAATTAGGGTTTTTGAGCCCCTATTTTAGGAAAAACCCTACAAAATAGGGTCTTCTCAGAATTGACTGAAAAAAATTTTGATTGGCTTATTTCATGTCATGATCACATTAGGGAAGTTAGAATCAAGAAAAATCCAGTTTAGCTTTGATGGGTCTATTTCACTTTTTTGGTGGAGAAAAGTTAGGACCATTGTGGTCATCAATGGAAGTTGGCCGATACCAGGTTTCAAAATCTAAGCCTCAAACTCATCACAAAAGATTCTATGCTAAAAGATGCTAAAAAAGATGCTTCACAGTGGAGGGGATGTTCTAAAGGTGAAAAATATGAAAAATATTTTAAGTTTGGAAATAGTACGCCTTGCTATGAGGGAGGTGCTTGTGCAATCAACACCCATGTCGACTTTGTAGTGTCCGTACACATTAAAATTGTGAAACGTAGTCATGTACTCATGTCAGCAAGAACAATTCTTCAACACAGTCAATTCAACACGCGACATGGTGTTCACGAAGCATGAAAGAGGTGAAAAGAATCTGAAAAATCACCAATGTTGGAGCTAATTGTACTCCTGTAGGCCAGGGGAATCCTTGAAATTGAAGGCCTAAATACAATTGTTAATGCTTGCGAATACAATCATCTTCTCTGAAATTATGCTTGATTTCCAGTGAATCATCAAGTGAATACATTAGATTTGTGAAACACCGATAAATGATGACATAGGAAGAAGATGCGAGAAGAAACAAATGTCAAAGATGGAAATCAGTTTTAGAAATTGCATCCCTATAGCCCAGGGGTGCCTAAGAATACAACTTGCTAGATGTTAGAATTTGCAATGACCATCTCTAGGTGGTCTCTTCAATTTCAACCTAGGTGCATGATGAATCTGTTCACTAGTCCATACAACATACTAAGTGACAGTAGCTGTTGATCCAACAAGCACATAAAATGATAGATATTATGAAAGTCAAAATGTCAAAATGTACCTCTACAGGCCTAGGGTTCCTAGCCTTTTGGTCAACTAGATGAGGTTTTCAACAACTGTCTTCTTCAAGAGATATGTACAAAATCCTTCTAGCTACACAATGAATCCAACCATCAGCTTTTGAGACTTGTCAAACACCCGTGGATGAAGAATCAATATAAAAACACCAGAGATGAAAGAAAGTAGAAATTTGACTGTGTTGAAAAAATGCAACCTTTTTGGAAAAGGTGCCCAACTTTCTAGGTCCTTGGATGCAGTCTTTTGGCTTCATTACTCCCAAGAACATCTCTTCCAAGTTGTTCAATCTCCATGATGAGATCATCATCACGAACATCAAAGCAGTCCAACTTCCAGAATTTAGGGTCAAAGTGGGGCATTTCATTGAAAGTTAAAAAGTGCAAAATCAGTCTCAAAAGGTCAATTACACCCCTGTAGGCCATGAGTGCCCTTGAATTTGAGAAATTTAAATCAAATTTCAAAACTTGCACATACAGTCATCCTTTGTAGAATTTTTTTAGCTTCATGATGGATTCAGTATCTTGTGGATGGGAATCGTCAATCATTGAGAGATGTAGATTGAAGCATGGAGGGTCAAAATCCAAAAATGGCCAAGTCTGGTGAAACATGCACCCTTTTGGAAAAAGGCACCCTAAAATTCAAGGCACCGGATAAAGTTTTTAGCTTTCAAAGTTTCCAGGAACATATTTTTAGACTTGATCTAGCTATAGGATGAACTGGTTAGCTCAACTGTAGGATTAATCGAGCATTCAGAATTCAGGGTTAAACAAAAGCTTCGATGATGTTTGCAAAGGCTAAAATTTGGAAATTTCAAGAAAGTTTCTAAGTCTGAGAATAATGGTGCCTAAAGTCAAACTTTTCCTTTTAAAACTAAAGTGGTTTGGTTGCTGTATAATGGAGAGATTTTTGAACTGAATTAAAATAATAATAAAACTTCAATTCACCTCCGAATCAAATGACAAAATACTCCATTATTTTTGCATGTGACGTGTTTCTTCTTTGCATGTTGAGTGGCACCTCTTTGAAGGATCAACCTTCATTTCTATGAACTGAATGAGGTCCAATGAGAATGTTGCATCCTAAATTTAGGGTTCTACTTGCATATGAAACCTTAACTCATGAAAATTCTTTAAATATATGCTTAGGAATCCATTTTATTCATCACACGTTGAAGGAAAACACATATTTTCTTGTGAAAGAAAGATTTGGAGGTCCTACAGGAGGTATATTTTAGTGTTCTTCACAGTTACAGGTCTAGATTTCTCAACAAGATAGTTTTGCATGCTTCATTTTTCCAATAGATTCTTGGCAGATTTCATCAGATTAAGACAAGGAGGCGATTTTCTTGAAGATTGATAGAGGCATAATATAACTTCTATCTTCTCTCTTACATTTATTCCATCTTTGTCTTAGGTTTTCTCTTGCATGCACAAGTAAATGACATCTTTTTTTTAGAATCTAGTCATCTAGGTTCACTTAGCATAGTGTTGGCAACAAAACCCATGTGCCAATCTTTTTTAGGAAAATTTCCCCTGCCCCCTAAAATTAGGGTTTCCAAAAAAATTCAAAAATTCAAAAAATAAAGAAACTAGGTTTGATCAGCTCGCATGCACCAACAAAACCCATATGTTTGTTTTTTTGGGAAAAATAGTCTCGGTGCCCTATGTGGCTTCTACATTGAAAAGCCATTTCATGCCTAAGTAAAAGTCATTTTTTCGAATTTTTAATGATATGGGACTTAGAAATACATTTTCTATAAAACCCATATCTCATAATTTTTTCAGAAAAATTGCCCCTTGACAGGCTATTTTTAGCCTCACCAAAAGCTATTTTTAGCTTTTTGGAAAAATTGTTAGAACATATCCATGTTTACAGTCAACAATCTAGTTTCTCAATATGCAATTCACTTAAACTAAATTCAAGACCAAATCGGTCTTGATTCATGATTTCACAAGAAAAGATGACACCGATTTGCATCAAGTGCATCCAGAGGGTTGATTTAAGACACTTTGACAAGCATTGACACTCAAATTCCATGTGGTTTCATACCTCGTATATTTGATTGCCTTCTTAGGCCAGTTTAGAGGGTTGATACCATTGGAATTCTGTGTGCATAATGGGTTCATGGACATTTCTCACAACTAGAGTGTTTGTATTCAAACTTTGCGGTTTCATTCTGCAACACTCTTCCTTTGAGAAGAATCAAGAAGAGCATTAGAAGCATCAAGCTATAGAAGAAACAAAGATCATCACTCCATTTATAGAGCTACCAAAGTTACCAATCAGTGAACTACTAGTTGAAGTGTGCATATATTTCCTAGATTGCTCAAATAGCTAACAAGCAATAAACTGAGAGTTGAGGTATGTGAGGATCTCTGGATGAAGAAGTTGCAATCAACAACCTCGTGGAGGGGTTAATTGCTTGAGATCATGGCCAATGAATTACAGATTAGGATGTCCCACCTTTTCATGATAGACATTAAAAACAATAGTTAACTTGATTCTTCTTTCCAAGTTAGCTCACTATCCCACATATCATTGCATGTCTATTTTGGAATCATCTATGTACATATGGAGTTCTCATTTAGTTAGATTTCAATTGATTGATGTTGGTTATCAATTGAATCTCATATGAATAAGGACTTGCATGTTGCATAGTCCAATTAGTTTAGTTTAGAATCAGTTAACTAAGGTAGTTTTTCTAGTTAACTGTTAAGTTGCATACATTTAGACTTAATAATAAATCTTGCATGCTTGCAAGACTGCTGTTAACTCAAGGAGATTTTAGGGTTCCCTACTCCTTTGAGCTTCTATAAATAAGAGAACCCTTGCTAGTTTGTAATTTAACTTTTTCTATGATAACAAATTGTTGTGCCCACCTTGCTGTGTAAGATTGCTATTCTCTATTAGTTCACTTTATTTAATATAAAGTTGGTTTGATCGTTCATTATGTGTGTGTCTTAGTATGCAATTTTCTGTCCCAAATTTATCTGTTTTAAATAATCTTTCTTTCATATCTACACCTCAGATAGGTGTTCCACCTCCTTGGGAATTTAGAAATAGAGATTATTGTTTGATGTTGTTTTTAATAATCCCTTTCATATCTACACCTCAGATAGGTGTTCCACCTCCTTTGGAATTTAGAAATAAATATTTTTGTTTAGTGTTTTCTTCTAGTAATATACTTTCAACCTACACCTTCGATAAGTGTTCCACCTCCTTGGGAATCTTGAGAACTAGCTTGATGTTTGATGTTGTTTCCAATAGTATTCATTTCAGCCTACACCTCGGATAGGTGTTCCACTTCCTTGGGAAACCTGAGATAGAGTTTATCATCAACCATTACTACTTGCTCCTAATTCCTCTTGCTTTATTTTTCTAGAGGAGATATGATAGTTTTAGCACTAGCCTAGTTGTAGTTAAGATCTATGAAAAATAGAGAAAACCTTAGCTTCAATGTTCTTGGTTTTATAACCTTGTGCCTCTACTAGCTAAGTCAAAAAGAGGAATTTATAATACTTTACTATTTACACATATCAGCAAAAGACAGAGCTTCCCCTCCAAATTTGAAGAGAAGTTAATATTGTGCATAGGTTTCCATTGCCAATACACACTCCAGAGTTTTGAGTTGTAACACCAACTCTTCCAAAGTACCTAAAAGCCTTACAAACCATTATGTATATGCTTAAAATTAATTGTATACATGTCTTTCAAAAATACTATATCTAGCTCAGCTTTTCATTTTGTTTACTATGTATGATTGTCTATAGAATAGATTTTTTTTGGCCCATGGATTCTATTCAGTAACACAAAATTTCATACAACTAGAGGTCAAGATGCCCCAAAAAACACTACAAATTTGGTAAGAAAAGTATCAAGCGTTATATGTCAAACTTTGTTAATCAATTGTTTCAAACGCAATGATGCAATTTATTTTTCTCCTAAAAATAAATATAAAAAGTTATCCTCTAAAGCCACTTTTAGAACCTGTAAGACCAGTTACACAAAAAATAATCTAAGACAAAAAATCATACAAATGGAGTTAGATAAGGGATAAATTTCCCAACGAAGTCACCAAAATGTAAGAAATAATTTAAAAACTTAAATGGAAACTAATGTAAGACATAATATTTTGGTTTCAAACCACCGCTTACCTCTAGATAGAGCTCATAATGAAATTAAAAATAACATAACAAAATCAAGTACTAAAATAAGTGTTACCATAAAACCTTATTGTGATTTATTTTTCTCCTTGATTGGTTGATATATGAATGTTCCTTTGCCTTGAAGATACCTACTTTAACATCATGTACCTAGAATAAGTGATGATCATTTTTTGAATGAATAAAAGAGTGTCTGAATTTATAGAATTTTAGAAGGGGGAAATAGATGGTCAATATAATTGTGAGGTGAATGGTAGAGGATGGTTGATAGGGTTTCCCTAGGATCAAGGAGAGGATGGAGGGTGGAGATTGAGATTGTTTGATTGTGAATGGTTAGGGAAAACTTTCTAAGTTTAGTAAGTGGTTGTGAGCATGAGGGAAATAAGGGACATGCGCATCTAGTGGGGCTAGATTTTTTGAATGGCTTGAGAGAATAATTGGATCATTAGGAAAAGTATTCTTAAGTTCCCTTTATTCTTAGAATGTGTTGAGGGAATATATTCATAATTAAATAAATATTATTTAATTATTTTAGCCATGTGTGAGAAATAAAATAATTTGAATATGATAATTATTTATTGATTTATTATGAGGTGAGATGGGAAAGGGAATTTATTATCCATCTCCTAATAAAACATCTCCATTACTTCCTACACCCCCTCCACATCAAAAGCTTCAACATTGATTACAATGTGTGCAACCATTGGTCATGGTTCCCTTCCATTTCACAACAATTCCACATACCTCCATCTCCTCACCCTTCACTCATTATCCTACATATCTCCCCCATCACCTTCCTATGGTCCATGTGTTTGGCTAAGCCTCCCATTCATCTCCCCTACATAATCCTTATCATAATCCACTATTTCCCTCCATAATCCACATGATAATCCATCATCTACCTACTCCATCTCCCTTTCATGTCATCCCTTACGAACATCTATGAGAATAATGACATTTTGACATGGTCCATGTGTTGACATCCATCTCTAGTGGGACTATCACCTTTCATGGAACTAGACACTTGAGTCCCTCCTATCCTTCTCCTATTCAAAAACAAAAAATTGAAAAAAAAAGAGTAAATAGAAATCCCTTCATCCAACGGTGAAAACCACCCTTGGTGGTGCCTTGGATAAGTACCATGATGAAAACCTGGCAAAAAAACATCATGTGTAGATTTATCTTCTATGTCACTTACACTTGGGGGCACTTTGTATCATCCAAACTATCTATCCCTATCATGTTACTTCTTATCATATAATTTTCATCCTACCTACCATATTTATCCATCATACATACCTATCATATTGATTCCACTTATCCACCCTTCTCCTTTTGATCTTGATGAAGACATAGGGAAAAAAAATGTTGAAACATGCTTTGGATATCTTTTGATATACCCCATCTTTCCAAATATTGTACTAGGGAAGGACGTCTGCATATCCATAGCAAAATCTTCACAAGGCTAGAGAAATCCAATGTTAGGCTAAACTCCAAGAGGTGTTTCTTTGGGGTCACATCAGCAAAAATCTTGGGATATATAGTCTGAGAAAAGGGAAAAACATGCTTTGGATATCTTTTGATATACCTCATCTTTCCAAATAAGCCTATCATTATCCTATTGTCATAAGCTTTGTCATGAAAAATCCTAAGTATTGCACATAGAAAGGGGCATGTTATTCCTATGCGACATAGTCTTTGAAGATCACATTCTTACTCTCCTATGATGCATACATTCATTTCATTCACTATGACCTACCCTTTTTATCCATCTATATATCATGAGCCTTTTGTCCCTTATCCTATCACCCACCCTTTCATCCATCAATACTCTCTATCTCCTTGCACCTAGACTTGGTTTTCCCTTGTCTTTGGTATCTAGCACAAAGGCTACCCAAATTTCCATCCATTGACATCTCAAAACATTTCAAAAAAGTCTTGAAAAAATACAAAAAAATTGAAAAAAGGTCCTAAAAAATCAAAACATTTCAAAAATCCAAAAAAAATCAAAAGATTTCAAAATCCAAAAAATAAAACATTTCAAAAATTCAAAAAAAAAAAAAAAGATTTCAAAAAACCAAAAAAATAAAAATCAAAACATTTCAAAAATCCAAAAAATCAAAACATTCCCAACATCCAAAAAATCAAACATCCATAAAAAATCCAAGCAATAAAATCAAATCTTCAAATTCCACAAATCAATTCATCACTTCTTCCAATCAAACCCATTATTCTAATCAACCACATCACTTCTTCCAATCAAATCCATTATTCTAATCAATCATATCACTTCTCCCAATCAAATCCATTTTTTCTAATCAATCCAATCATTATCAAGAAATCAAATCATTTCTTCATCAATCCAATCAATCAAAATCATTCTTCAATCTAATTCACCAGTCATCATCCAAATCTTCAAATCAATCATCTTCACTCATTCCAAGCAATAATAAAAATGCAAGTCAATCTTTAATCCATACCAAACAAGTTAATCAATCTTGCCAAATTATCCAATTGCATCAATGGTATTGATCCTAATCTTGTTGTGAACCCAATCAATCAATCAATCAATCATTCTCGTATTGATCTAGGGATATATCATTCCCTACAATGACAACACTATCACTATCATCATCATCATCATTAGTCAATCAATTAATCATTAGTTTACAACTTGATGAGGGCAATGCCTTGTTTGTTTTTGTATCATTTGTGCATGCTTGCTTTCTTGCTTGTGTGTGTTATCATTTTTTATCTTGTATTTGTATCAAATCCGAGTCACTCCCAACTAATATTCATATCTTGTATCTAGACAAGGTTGTATTATGTTGGGGCACTTGACACATCATCACCTTGCTCTTTATACCTTGGTGCATAACATCTAGTGCTATATCAAACATATGATTGCTCACTTTATTGTAGCATAGCATGCCATTCTTCTTTTTCATCTACTTCTTATCTTGTATCATTCATTTTATCCCTCCTTTATTGTCTCATTCATTTTGAGAGCATATCCGCGTTTTTCCAACCCGCCTATCCTCTCGAGGGGGCATCATCATCATTATCATATCCTATATCATCATCTCATTTTTTCATATCTTTTGCATCATCATATTCTTCTATCATCCCTTTCCTTCATTCATCTTACTCCTCACTTCCTCAAATGGCTAGGGCATCATATTTTTTCCTCTATCCATACCTTAGCTTCTTTGAAATGATGTTACTCGACATAAATCTCATCATCTCAAACATCATCTCAAAGAGGGGCAAAATGTGGACACCCAAAATTGTCCATGTCATAACATTACCTAGTCGATACATGACCTTGTAAAACATCTTGGAATATTTTATCCTAGGCCATTACATTATCCCCCTTATCCCATTTATTCCACTTAATGACCTTCCCACTTAATTAAATAAATCTCATTTATTTAATTAATTCCCCCTTCACATTCCTCAAAATAATTCAAATTAAATATTTGAATTAATCTCTCACTTATTGCCACATTGCAACATGTGTCACATGACTACAACTCTTCACATGCACACATAATTTAAATAATTTTATTATTTAAATTAGGAGATTCCCACTCACATCCTATATTTAGCCCCATTCATTGTGTGTCATAAGCATCTTTTCTTCCAAAATAAATAAAAGAATCTCACTTATTTCCTCACATCCAAATTTTAGCCTCATGTCATAACCCACTTAATGTGCGTCATAGGCACTAAAATAAACTTTTAATCCTAGCCATAAATATCACAAATTTGAATTCTAATCTTGGCCATCGAATCAAATCAGCCTTCTCCTATAAATCAAGCCTTTTACAGGTCATTTGGAGGATCTTCTTCTAGCATCCTTACTCTGCCAAAATTCATTTCAATCTTCTTATCTATTTATCTATTCTTCTATCATCTTCATCTTATCATTATGCTGCAAAAATGAGAAATCAACATATCAACAATCAAACCTTCAAAATCATGCATTCTCATGCAGGTGGAGAAGAGCAATGGAGATAAATAAAATCTAGCTTGGAGATCGGTTTGTTTTGCTTTCTTGTTTTATTTTCATGCTAGTTTGTGCTCTATTGTGCTTGTTAGGGTTTTTTAATTATAATTTGTTTATGCATTTTGCTCTAATATTTTTTACCCTAACTACAAAATCTATGGTTGAGAATGAAATGGATATGAAGATCAAATGTTTGAGATTTGACAAAGGTGGAGAGTTCACCTCCAATGAGTTTAACATTTTTTGTGAAGATCAAGGAATAAAGAGGAATTTTTTGGCCCCTAGTACTCCTCAATAGAATGGAGTGGTTGAAAGGAAGAACAAGAAGTAGCAAGAACTATGATGAAAGAAGAAAACCTATAAAAAGTATACTAGAGAGAAGCAATTTATACTACAGTCTACATACTTAATAGAGTACAAGCAAAAGAAAATAGTTAAAAGACTCCTTATGAGTTATGGTATGGAAGGACTCCTACTGTGAAATATTTCAAAGTGTTTGAAAGAAAATTTTATAGCAAGAGAGATGATGAGATCTTAGGAAAGTTCGATTCAAGATCTGATGAAGGTATCTTCCTTGGATATTCTACAAAAAGAAAAGCTTACCGGTGCTACAACAAGAGGTTGAAAAGGGTTGTTGAAATTGAAAGTGTCAAAGTGGGTGAAGAGCTACATAAAATCTCAATGATGATAGATGGATATGAATCAGATGATTCTTCTTGTAGAGAAGAAGAAAAGGATAATGGTAAGGAAAATGAAGTACTAATTGAAGAGGAAGAATCTCCTGAAAGGATCCCTAAGACCCCTAAGTATGTGTAGAAGAATAATTCTGAAGATCAGATCATTTGTGACAAGAAAAGGTGTATTGATAAGAAGGAAGGTTGTTATGATAGAAGAACAATAAAACTTATGTTTACTTTCCAAAGTTTAACCTAAAAATGTGATAGAGGGATGTAAAGATGAGTATTTGATCAAGGCTATGGAAGAAGAATTGATGTAAATTGAAAAGAATCTGACTTGAGAACTTTTCCCAAGACCAACAAATAAGAATGTGATTGGAACTAAGTGGGTGCTCCAGAATAAACTAAATGAGATTGGAGAAGTTTTAAGGAATAAGTAAAGGCTTGTGTGTAAAGGTTACTCACAAGTGAAAGGAATAAATTTTGAGCAAACTTTTTCTTTGGTGGCAAGGATGGAAGCTACTAGGATGTTTTTGGCTTTTGTAGCACACAAAGATTTCAAAGTGTATCAGATGAATGTGACGTCTGTATTCTTGAATGATGAATTATAAGATGTTTACATTGAACAACTGGAAGGGTTTTAATTATTAGATAATCCTAATATGGCATGTAGATTAAAGAAGGAATTATATGGACTCAAGCAAGCTCCTAGAGCTTGGTATGTAAGATTGGATAGGTACTTATTACAACAAGGATTCAATAAAGGTACCATAGATAGCAATCTTTAATTTAGGGTGGAGAAAGATCAAATCTTGATTTTAGTAGTGTATGTTGATGGCATAATATGTAGAGGTAATGAAGCAATGTGCAAGGGATTTGCAAAAGAGATGTATAAATAATTTGAGATGTCTATGTTTGGGGAGATGAATTTTTTCCTTGGACTAAAAATCAATTAGATAGGAAAAGGGATATTTATTTCATAATCTATGTATGTCAAGGAAATGTTGAAGAAGTTTGGAATCAATGACTCTAAACTGGTATGTACCCCTATGGTTGTTGTTTGCAAGTTCATAAAAAATGACGAGTCTCCTAAGGTTGATCAGAGAAAGTACAGATCAATGATTGGAGGACTGGTGTAGCTAACTACTACTAGACCAAATATCATGTATGTAGTTTGTCTTCTGGCTAGATTTCAAGAAGATCCCAAAGAGTCACATGTGGTAGTAGTGAAGAGAATATTCAGATACTTGAAGGGTACTTTGAAATATATATTGTGGTATACAAAGGATATTGATTTCTATTTGAATGATTATATTTGATGTAGATTGGGTAGGTTGTGTGGATGATAGAAAAAGTAAAAGTGGTGGTGCATTCTTTCTTAGAATGTCTTGGCTAAGAAAGAAGAAGGATTCAATGTCATTATCTACTACATAGATAGAATACATTATTGTAGCAACATGCTACACACAGGTGTTGTGGATGAAGAAAACCTTGAAAGATATCAAAGTGGTATATGATGAACCAATTTCTATCTTTTTTGATAACACAAGTGCTATCAATATTTCAAATAATCTAGTAATGCATTCAAGAAATAAATATATCTCAATTTGGTATCACTTTTTAAGAGAAAAGGTTACAGAGAATGAGATGAAGTTGAAGTATGTGCCTACTAAGGATCAAGTTGTAGATATCTTCACTAAGGCTCTTACTAAGGATAATTTTGAATATCTTTGGGAGAAGTTGGGGGTTGTTTCCCCTCCTTTGAACTAGATGTATAAGAATATGCATCAATCTAGTGGATCCAAAGATTCATTCCTTATTTTGGATTGATGTTGGTGGCTACCTCTCGAGGGGAGTAGGTAGTGGCATTGTAGGTTGTTGTAGTTAGGGGTAGTAATTTTTTTTATTGTATGGTATGAAATTTTCTTTCCTTTTTCAGTTGTGTCAAAAGGATATTATTGGTTAGTGCAGAGCCTAGTGTGAAGAAAAAGAGTGTAGTTAAAAGAAAAGGAAGTTGCAAAGCTGTAAAAAGTAAGAATAGTGGAAGAAAAAATATATGTATGTCAAAGGGGGGGATATAAAATTTTTGTTCCATTTTCCATTGATGTCAAACAGGGAGAGAGTAAAGAGAAATAGGAGAGAGTAAGAAAAAAGGGGGAGAGAGAGTTAAGGAGAATGATATACGAGAATTTTTCGGTATGGAGCAGTGTGTTTGTGATAAGAGTTGTTGTGCTTTTTGTTGGTGGTTTTTCACAACATGTATTTACATCAATGAAAAAGGGGGGGATCATTGCAAGTATGAGTAGGTTGTATTTTCATTGATGTCAAAAGATCTAGATTTTATTGCATTGATATCAACCTTGGTGATGATTTGATTAGTTTTAATATGTTGTCATTAGTAGTATCACTTGTGTCAACCTCTAGTGTTGATTTGATGAGAATGTGTGTGGTTGAGTTGAAGGTGTTCCAAATGATAAAAAAAATGTGTTTGTGGTGCCTTGTTTCCAAATGGTTTTGAGAAAATTTGAAGAAAAGAGGAAATAGTGTGTTGGAGAGGTGTTTTGTGTGGCAGAGTAGTATTATGATTTTTCTCTACATTTCTTCATGGTTTAAGATCTACTTATGTAGTTTGTATATGTTGATTAGACATGTTTAGAAGTGTTATATCCAGAGTTTCTAGTTTTGGATCATTATGAAGAGAAATTTGTGTTCACTAATGTGTGAATAGTGCATTGCAGTGGTGTCCAGGAGATGGTTTTTCTCTGCATTTCTCCATATGAGGTTTTTGGTCTTACGGATTTGTAGGTATGATTATATTGGTAGTATTTATCTTCAATATATTTTTTTTGAATTTTGGTTCTCTGCAAGGTTGGATTAATGAATTACAATATGTGGAAGGTTTATTGGGTGTATAGGATGAGTATGTTCTTCAGGTGAAAGTTGTTACGAAGGAATTTGTTGAATTTTAGGGTTTTTATGGAATATTGTAGATTGTGTTCAAGTGATGCATGTTATCCATGAGTCATCTTTTGATCTAAGTAAGTGTGTACTTCAATTTTTAATGGTGTTTACATAGGTTCAGTCGACCTTGGGTGTTTACACTAATTTCAAATATGCTTCGATGTTTGTGGAAGAGTGGTATGGTGTGTATTTAGGTCTGAGTTAAGGTGTGTTGTGGTCCACTTTCATTCCTTTCCACCTTGAAAATGCTCAGTGTTGACCTAATTTGAATTTCTAGGGTTGAGGTCCATAACTGACGTTGTTAATTGTTTTCAAAGTTGAGGATGGTATAAATAAGTGTTGAGTTGATGGAGAATTGAGAGTGCAAAGTGGTGAAGTGTGAAAGTTTGAAATGCAATACGAACTTTAATGTGTTAGGCTATTGGAAGTAGTAAGAAGAAGGTGTCTACATTATTCAAAGAGGTTGTGAATGTGTTGGAGGTGTTGTGGTGGATCCTTCTATTTCTTTGATATGGATTTCTCATTGTAACATTCTTCATTCTTCTTTTCTGTAATCTATTTGAGAGCCCTTATTTTCTTTTGGGCAGTGCGCCTATTGTATTCAAGGTTGCAATTAATTTATACTATGATCTAATCCTCACTATGGTTTTTCCCTTCTTAGGTTTTCCACGTAAATCTAGTGTTCTCATGCGTTTAGATGTATTTCTATTATTTTTTCTCATGTTAACATGTTGTTAATGCATGATAAGAATTTAAAAGGTTATTAAGGGTTTAAGGACTAATGCAAATTTGAATGTTAAAGAGGATTTTAATGTTTTAATGTACATCTATTTCACCCCCTCTCAGTTGTATTGCGCATTCAATAGTAGATGGCATCCCTAAAGGGAATACTCAAGAATTTATACATGGCTAAATTTGGACTATTCGCCCCTTTTCGAAAAGTAATGGTCCTCATAACATCAATGCCAAGCTAAGAAAACTAGAAGTTCATTTGTTCCAAGTTGTATTGCTTGTTGTGATCTACATTCTACTTGGTCTTGAATAGGATAAATATTCAATTTCATTGGTTTAAGTATGATCCATCAAAAAATCAATTATATCCTCATTTGAGGCATTATGGGCATGCACAACATCCAAGTCTATGGTATAGTAAGACTATATAAGCTCCAAAAGGGGAGGAAGGTATGGTTTGAGTAATTTGATGTTGAATGCTAGGTGTCATTCCAAGTACTATGAAATATAAAGGATAGGAATTATTTCCAACTATATGCAAAATGGTGTATGGAATATAGCACAATGGCTTGATCTTATAGTGCATTCCATTGAAGTATTATTTTTAAAGATATAGCCAAAATTAATCACCTACCTAAAAGATATGTTGTGCATGACGGTGTAGACATGTAAAAATTTCTGACACATATCACACATCATGACATTGAATTTTTCCATCATTCCCGTCATTTCCATTATCATTAGTGCATTTTCATCATTTCATTTCATTTGCATTAATAATCACCTTTTAACATCATTTTCATAATTTAACCCTGATTTCTCTTATTGATTAAATAATCTTGAGTTATTTAATTAATTCATCATTTCATTACTAATTATAACCTGCATACCCCTAGCTAAATAATTTTAAAATTATTTAATTAGGTTAATCTAACAATTCTTCTAATGTCTTATAATTAAATAGTTTTAATTATTTAATTATCCTATCTTTAATCCTCATCCCACTTTCAATGGAATATTCTTTTCTTTAAAAGAGAATATTCTAATCCTCTATAGTTAAATAATTTATAATTATTTAATTACTCTAATTTTGCCTCCACAAAACATATTCCTTTTCAAAAATATCTTTGACTTTTCTTGTCTCAAGCATTTCTAACCCTCCATTTTGAGATTAAATGTTTAGCCTTCATCTTCAAATATCTCAACAAATTTCCTACAAATGAGGAGATATTTTGAGTTTCAACTAATCTCACCCCTCCATATTCCTTAATTCACTCTCCTTTGTGGGTGTTAAGATGCAATCTTGACCCTTCTTTGTGGGCATTGAGATTCAATCTCAACCCTTCATTCAATTCTTGACACTAGTACACAAACAACAATATATGACTAAATAAACTACTAAAAATTACATATAATGACTAAATTTAGTCACGTGACTATTAGTGGCTTATTTGTAGTCATTTATAACACCACTAAATTTATGAATAAACAATTTTAGTCATTTATTTAGTCATTGATTTTAGTCATTAATTTGGTCATTGATTTGGTCATTGATTTAGTTATTAATTTAGTCATTTATTTAGTCATGGTAGTGATTTATTTAGTCATATATTTAGTCATTAATTTAGTCATATATTTATTCATTAATTTAGTCATTGATTGTTGTTAAATAGTCATTTATTTAGTCATGGTACTCATTACTTTAGTCATTAAATTAGTTATTATTTTGGTCATATATTTAGTCATGAATTTAATAATATATTTAGTCATATATTTAGTTATTACAAATCAAATCTAACTTAATTAATCCTCACAAATTTATGCATATAAACTTCAAGTATCATAGATATTCAAATGTTGAAGAACCACCATGAAATGAAGACTAAAATGCTTGAACAAAAATGAATGATTAGACACAAGCAAAAATAAATTAGAAATCAAGAGGAGCCACAACACGATTTATGAGTGGAGAAAAAATCACTCTGAAAATTTATTTCATTAAGTCTCATTAGAAAATCAAAATATCATTGGTTACATTCAATGTCTCAGTGAAATTGTACAACTTATAGACACTATATAAACAAAATACTCTTATTTTCATATACTTGTATTGTTTTCTCCTTCCTTAACTGTAGTCCTTTTGGAAGGGTATCAACCTCCTATAGGGGCTCAACCCATTTAATCCCCTTACAAATCCACAACTTTCCAACCGCTATTGGTTTTGGCTCCTCCAAACTCTTCCTCACTGGTATTCACCTTTCACTTCTGCAATTTGGAGCTGCAGTCTAAAAATAAGGTTTCAAAATTTGCACACCAAAAACTCAAAAAAGTCAAATAATACAGAGGATAAAATTCAAACATTTTATTTTCCTTTTCCAACTATGGCACCCTAAACTTAGGCACTAGATATAGTGAATGTGTCAGAATTAGATATAAAATCCATCAAAAGCATATTTGGAAGTATATTTTTATCATATATTATAGTTGCAAGTTCCACTAATTATAATAAAGATAAATAGTTTTACCTTTCTGCATCAACTAATGCAATTTTGATAACTTTTAGATGATCGACAATGCTAGCCTTTATCATATCAACATACTCACTTGCAAGTTGCAACCCAACAATAAACTTATTAATTAGACTCAACATCTAAGAAAGAAAAAGAAACTTCAAACATTATCAATTTAGTAAAAAAATCATCAATTTCAAAGATCAAAGTAGCCAATGCTTCACTCTCTACATCCTCTGCTACAATCAAAAGAGGCCATTTTTTATGTGATAAATGCAACAAGAAATTATATTATTTGTCAAAAATTATCACTATGTACTTATGAACTCAAGATCAATCAAATTGTCAAACTAATCGACATGAATACCTAATTTATTTCTATCACATACACTTTGGGTATACAAGATCATTTATAATCCCAATTATTGAACTATGAAATTCAAAAACACAACAAAACCATATCTTAAGTAAAATGTAAATCAAATCAACATTACATGTCAACTTATCAATTGATTTGAAATTTTATATACATATTTTTCATATAGCTTAAGGACATCTACAATAGATATGCAAAAAATGAATTTGGTGGAAAGGCTTTAAAAAATTTCAAGTGAATACAATTCGCAGGTGTAAAGCCAAATTCCACAACCTTTGACAACATCCTCCATGCCTGTTCCAAAATGGGAGCTTTGAAACAAGCTATGAATATCCATCAATGCATAGACAATACAAAACAATATCCCTATAAGAAATGTGGTCTATGGATTGCAATATTACAGGATATGCACAAAATGGATTTGTTGAAAAGGCTTTAGAAACTTTCAAGCAAATGCAATTCGCAGGTGTAAAGCCAGATTCCACAACCTTTTCTAGCATACTCCATGCCTGTAATAAAATGGGAGCTTTGGATAGGGTATGTACATCCATCAAATCATAACAAAAGGTGGATTTTTGTTGGATATTATGGTTGGAAATGCTCTCGTAGATATGCATGCAAAATGTGGAAGCATAGGCAAGGCATGTGAACTATTTGACAAAATGCCTGAAAAAAATTTCATCTCATGGAGTGCAATGATTGCAGGTTTTGCAGAAAATTATTAGCAATTGCATTTTGTTGTGTTGCAACTGTGTTAGGTTGCTAATGAAATCAAGCAGGTTATTTAAACTGTGACAATATTTTATTTTTAAGTTTTTCAGTTGTGATAGATTGTCAACAGAATACAGGAGGTTATTTAAACCTTTAAAATTTCCTATCATATTCAAGTGTTTCAGCTGTGAGAGGTTGACAATGGAATTGGGGAGGTTATTTAAACCTTTGAAAATTTATATTTTCAAGTGTTGCAAATGTGATAGGATGCCAATGGAATCAAGAAGGTTATTTAAACCTCTACAGTCTTCTATGTTCAATTGTTGCAGATGTGATAGGTTGCCAATAGAATCAGGGGGGTTATTTAAACTTTTACATATTTTTATGTTCAAGTGCTACAGTTGTGATAGGTTGCCAATGGAATGAGGGAGGTTATTTAAATCTATTCACCCTACCATGTTCAAGTGTTGCAGTTGTGACAGGTTGCCAATGGAATCAACAAGGTTATTTAAACATTCACACCCTTCTGTGTTCAAGGTTGCAGTTGTGACAAGTTACCAATGGAATCAAGGAGGTTATTTAAAGCATGACAATATTTTAGTTTTGAATGTTGCAGCTGCAATAGATTGACAATAGAATCAAGGAGGTTATTTAAACCTTTGAAACTTCCTATTATGTTCAAGTGCTACATTTGTGATAGGTTGAAATGGAACCGGGGAGGTTATTTAAACCTCTACAAATTACTATTTTCAAGTATTGCAGACATGATAAGTTGCTAGTGGAATAAGGAAGGTTATTAATTAAACCTCTACAATCTTCTATGATCAAGTGTTGCAACTATGACAGGTTGCCAATAGAATCGAGGAGGTTATTTAAACTTTTACACCCTTCTATGCTCAAGTGTTGTAGTTGTGAAAAATTGCCAATAGAATTAGGGAGCTTATTTAAACCTCCACACTCTTTTATATTAAATTGTTGCAGCTATGACAAGTAGACATATATGCAAGATGTGGAATCATAGACAAAACACTTGAATTGTTTGACAAAATGCCTCAAAGATATGTCATCTCATGGACTGAAATGATTTATTGTAGAATGTGCACAAAATGGATTTTGCAAGGAACCTTTCAAAATATTTGAATTAATGAAGCACTCTGGAACACATCCTAACATTGTAAGCTTTGCTTGGGTTCTAGGTGCATGCAGTCATGTAGGTTTAGTGGATGAGGGCTACACATACTTCACACTTCATTAACCCTTATTGCATTACAATTTACATATATAGTTGATCATTAGGTGTGCATGGTTGACCTTCATGCCCATATTGGCTATATTGAGGACACCCTAACCATTATTACTAAGATGCTAGTTAAATATGTGGTACATGTGGATCATATATGAATGTAGGTTGAGTATTTACAACAACACTACTTTTTTAGTTGGATCCTAAAAATGTTGCAACTTATGTTCTTCTCTAAAACATTTGTATGAGGTTCAAATAGTAAAGAGATTGATGAAAGGTAGAGGAATTGAAAAGATACTTGGATGTTATAGTTGGATATGATTTGGTAAACATATATGAAAGATGTGGAATCATAAACAAAACACCTGAATTGTTTGACAAAATGCCTCAAAGAGATGTCATCTCATGGAATGAAATGATAGATTGTAGAATGTGCACAAAATGGATTTTGCAAGGAGCCTCTCAAAATATGTGAATTAATGAAGCACTCTAGAACACATTCTAACATTGTAAGCTTTACTTGGGTTCT
This sequence comes from Sequoiadendron giganteum, assembly GCA_007115665.2. Lineage (NCBI taxonomy): Eukaryota > Viridiplantae > Streptophyta > Pinopsida > Cupressales > Cupressaceae > Sequoiadendron > Sequoiadendron giganteum. The sequence goes on from CM021106.1 coordinate 410,587,971, forward strand.
AGGTGCATGCAATCATGCAGGTTTAGTGGATGAGGGATGCACATACTTCACACATGAGTAACCCTTATTGCATTATAATTTACATATATAGTTGATCATTAGGTGTGCATGGTTCACCTGTGTGCCCATGTTGGCTATATTGAGGACACCCTAAACATTATTACTAAGATGCTAGTTAAATCTGTGGTAGATGTGGATCATTTATGAATATAGGCTGAGTATTTTCAGCAACGCTACTTTTTTAGCTTGCCAACACAACAGAATAGATAATTAAATAATGGCCATATTCATACTCCTTTAAATTCCAATCCGGCTCACTATTGGATTTTATATCTCATAAGAAATTCAAAAGAATCTATTTCCTTTCTTTAATTAGAAAAATAATACATGGAAAATATTTATCATACCTCACTAAGATTAAGTTTCTCATGCAGATGTTGTATTAAAACCTGAAACAAAGTGAGCGTAATAACATAAATTTTATAAACCATATAAAAATTGGAAGAATGACAAAGAAGGATGCTACCAAAAGAAATATCCATTGCAAAAAAAAGGTTCAATTATATCTTAGGTACACAAAACATAGAGTAAAAAGGTGTTTGCAACATTGTACACACCGATCATTAAGATCATCCTTGAGAACTTAAAGCCACCATATGATTCATTTCTCTCCACATTTTTCTCTAATTTAAATTTGATAAGAGAAGAAGGTAAGACTCTGTATTTTATTTTATTGAGCTCCTTTGATGCAAGGGTGGTTGGTTTTAACCTGTAACAACTCAATTCAGATCAAACAAACAACAATTAGATTCAACAAACCTCTTCAATGCACCCTTTTCAGTATCACCCTATCCTTTGTCTAGTAGGTTTGCAGACTTATATTTGGCTACTTTACTCACAATCCCCTCACCAGCCCAGTGTCTCTTGATGGTTTTGAACACCTTTTAGAGCAACTTAAACATAAACCAAAACCACCCTCAACTCCTTTGGATTAATTCACTCAAAAACCTAAGACAACATTGTCATAGAAGACCAATTAGATGTATTAAACAAGTAAAGTATCTTTGAATCTCACTAGCAACTTGAAATAACCACCCAACCCTCTTAAACATGTATCTTTAGAGAACTATGTTCCAATTAGAGCATCCAACATTTACCAACTCATCACTGAAATAACATTAATTCACAAGGCCTCAAATAACCAAACCTTTTTACACCTTCATTGTTATCATAGAAATAATTTCAATGTAGCATTTGTGAGCTTTGCCCATACTGATTTCATCATCTTACAATGGTTGTCCCAAAAGAACAATATTGACATTCACTAGCTTCAAACCCCAATTTCACCATTCAAACAAATATGTCTGATTCAACACTTGGTTATCCTTTCTTAGGTCCAAATCAACTTGACTCCCCTAATTACCAAACCCAAGAACAAATATTACCTACTTGAAGATAAATTTCTTGTCTAGGTTGCCCTAATGCTTGTAGCAATTCACAAAGGTTTGTTAGAAGTTTATTTTCAAATTACATACTAAAACAAAAAAAAATCAAACATTTAGATACCCATTTGGCTCTACTAAAACATATGTCAAAATGGGCATATGGTCTTTTGCAACATATGGATCAAATCTTGAAATCTCAGTAAGCATTTAAGCCTAAGTAAGCCTGTCATCATCAGGGGCTTATTGGATATGTTACCTCCATCATCAAAATTCCCTAAAAAACACTTGGAGCATGTCAAACTAAACTTATTTAGGCTTAGAATTTCATTAAATTTTCACCACATACAATATTTATTCAAACCCTAGGTATTATTCATGCTCTTTACCCTGTTTAGCAGACCGTGCTCCAGGACACAATCCAAAACTTTGATCTTTTCTAATCTAATATTTATATTCTCACCTTAAGGCCTCTATAATATGGATGTATACATGTCATGGAGTGCTTCCACCAAAAAAAATAGGAGATTTCAACCATAAAATTGAAAGAAACTTAACTTTCTTTCCACTGTTTACCCTAGTAAGGGTTTTTCACAGTTTTAGGAAAAATCACCAAATCTAAACCAAAATTGCATGAAGATACAAGAAAACAAAAAAGTAAAAGGAGGGGAATTGATAGCACCATCAATTAAAAACATCCTCATAAGCCTTCTTATATGTACAAATCAACACGAAGGTCTGAAAAAAACTGTGTTTACTAATTTCTAAGAAAAAAAGCCTTCATTGATAATTTTCCAACTCTTCCATATAATACGTGCTATTTAATCTCCCCTCTGCTCAAAAAGATACCATCCCTTTTTAAAGGCTTTTCACCTTCTTCCAATGAGAAAAACCACCTAAACTTCCTCTAATCTTTGGTATTCCTTGCTTTTGCATATTTTGTGTTTTTTTGTCTTTTTGCTATTTTAGCAACATTTTTGCAATTTTAACTTTTCCAACCCCCTAGTGACCTACTTGGGACCTTAAATACAATGAAATAGGTCTTCATATGAAATTTTACATGAATTTACAAATAAACACTCAATTTTGAAAAATTTGCCTATAAGAGGCAACTAGAGAAACTAGGTGCTCCTGAACCATTGATGACCCAAGATGATCTTATTTGCCATAACCTAAGACTCACACACTAAAACCCTTCAAATCCCTTAATTACATATCTTGCATCTTTTATGCATTTATTGACAACTTCGCATTTGTTTACAAAAATGAACATCTTGACACATTTAAAGGGTCTATTAGACCTTATTGACACTCTTCATGACCCTAAACTCCTAGACAACCTATATCAAACCAAACTCAAGAAAATTCAGGTGCCAATTGGTTGGTGCTCCTGCACCATCCTTGTTGGTTGTGGAATAAGAGGATCTCACCATGATGGATCTGTGTGGTTTGAGATAGCAAGTTCATTGTGCAAAACTATCTTTTATTGTATTAACTATCATAACAAGGTTCCTATGGAAGTTGTTTGTGACGTGGTAGCATAATTGAAATGGTGTGGTAGGAAGCAAAGTTTTGTTCACTATAAATTTTTTTATTGTGGCTTGGGTCCATATTCCATATGAAATGAGGAAAAATCTTGATTCTAAGAACCACAAGTGCACAATGGAAATCTATGCAAAGGAAACCAAGGCTTGACAATCATGGGATCCTGGTAAAAGACAAATCATGATTCAGGGAGATGTCATATTTGATGAGATGGATTCATTTTAGGATGCATCAACATGATTTGCAACTCCCACTATTATCCAATTATTTGGTGCAAATGAATGTAAGACATCTAGTTCTATTTTGGAGGCTCTCCTTTAGACATGACTTTTCAGGATCTTTCAAGTGTTGATGAGGTTGTGTTAGATGATACTACATCATTTAAGGTTTTTGGAGGAAAAAGATATGGATTTTAGCTCCACCATGTTGGGTGATGTTGATTTGAGCCATGACACTCCCATTTCCAGTGGGTATATCAATCAACTTGATCAACCACTAGATGGATGTTATTTTTCTTGGGGTGATGGAGTCAATAATTGAGATGGAATTGTTGTAGATGGGAGCATTTCTCATCATTTAAGGTATTTCTACTAAATTTGATGGATATGTGGTCTTGTGGGGTGGCCATACCATGGAGTCAACATTATTATTTTATCTTTACTTGCAAGAATTGGTTCAGAAAGAAATTTAGTTATCCATGATTGTTGTCATTGAAAATATGATGTGTTGACTAGGTGAACTGTTCAAGGTTGTACGACTCAAATCTAGAATCCTATGGTAAATCAAGTCATTGGAATTCTACTGCTTTGTTTCAGTTCACTGACATGGATATTTGGATCATGCAGATTAGTGAGAATTTGCAAATTGCATGGATTGTTCATTAATTGAAGAATTCTATCCAATACACCATATCAAGGCTGACATTTTGTCATTTTTTATCCCTTCACTGGCATTGTGGGGTGCAAATGGTGATGCAATTAGTTTGATATTCACAAACCATTTCTGTAAAAAAAATTTCTTGAAAATTTGATTTCCAGTAACTTATTTTCTTTTTTAGTAACATGGTTGAGCTATGCAAAGTAGGAGGAATTGGCTTGGAAAATGAAGGCAGCAAGGTATAAAGAATCATGTAATTTCCATCATAGTGAAAAGTTAGCAATTGCATTTGGTTTGTTAAATATGGCCCCTGGTACAACTATTAGAGTTGTTAAGAACCTTCAAGTATGTTTTGATTGCCACACCGCATGCATCTAAATTCATCTCCAAGATTGTTGCAAGAGAAATTGTTCTGATAGATGTGAGCCATTTCCATTATTTTAAATAGGGTCAACTTTGAAAGAAATATTGTCTCATGGAATGCTATGGATGCAGGATATGCATACAATGGATTTGTTGAATTTTTTTAAAAAAAATTCAAGGAAATGAAAATGGCAAGTGTCAAACCAGACTCTACAACCTTTGTCAACATCCTCCCTGCCTGTGCCAAAATGGGAACTTTGGAACACAGTATGAATATGCATTAAATCATAATGGAAGGGGGATTTTTGCTTGATATTATAGTAGGAAATGCTCTAGTGGACATGTATAAAAAATGTGAAATAATACACAAGGCACGTGAAGTGTTTGATAGAATTCCTAAAAGAGATGTCATATCATGGAATACAATGATTGTAGGATATGCACAAAACATATTTTTTGAAAAATCTTTAAAATCTTTCAAGAAAATGCAGTTGGTAGGTGTAAAGCCAAATTCCAACACCTTTGTTAGCATCCTCCTTGTTTGTTCCAAAATGGGAGATTTGGAATAGGGTATGGACATCAATCAAAGCATAAAGTATGGAGAAATTTTATCAGATGTTGTAGTGAAAACAACCCTTGTAGACATGTATGCAAAGTTTGGAAACATAGACAAGGCGTGCCATCTCTTGGGCTGCAATTATTACTAGATATGCACAAAATATATTTGTTGAAAATGCTTTAGAAAATTTCAAGCAAAAATGCAATTGGCAGTATAAAGCCAAATTCCATAATCTTTGCTAGCATCTTTCCTGCTTGTGCCAAAATGGGGGCTTTGGAATAGGGTATGTGTTGGATGTTGTGGTTGTGTTGCTGATATATTGTTGTCATTGATGTCAACAATATTAGCATTTTTATTTGCTTAAGGTTGTATATGTCGAGGAGATTGAGAAAATTGTAAAAAATATAGTAAAGGCAGCCAGTGGAGCTGAGAAGGTCAGAATGTTGGAAAGCTCCATGTGTTGAAGATCTGAAGGCACACTTCAAAGGGTTTGGTGTTGAACCTTTCTAGTATGTTTTCTAAAAGTTTCAGTGTTGTGCATGAAGTTTTGTGGAAGTTATGATGATATGTGTGCCTACAGTTATTTAGTCTATGTAGATGGTGTTCTTGGTCAAAGTGGATGAAAGTATGGTAATCTCATGTGTTTCTCATGTTCCTATGACATTCATGGATGAGTCTAGATTGTGCTCTATCCTTGGTGTGCGTCCATAGTGATTGGAGTGTTCGCGATCGAAGATTTTTTCGATATGTGCCTGAGTGTTCATGTTGTTGGTCGACATTGTGGTGTTAGTGTGTTGCAAATCCATGAGGATTAATATTTTATTGTTTGGCATGTTTGGAGATGTTTTTTTGGTTCCTCACTATGTTATGGCTGACTTGTGTTGGTACGCATTGAAATTTATTCATGTATCAATGCCGATAGTTGTAATTTATTCCTTATTAGTGGCCGACTGCATAATTAATGCAAATTCATACATCAGATATATATAAGATTGTTTTCCTCATTTAGAGTGTGCTCAAGTGTACAAGTGATGTACAAGTGTGAATAAAGGTCAGATCATTAAGAGTAGAGTTTGGAAGATTTTGAAGAGGTTTTAGTGTGGCTAATTGGAACTATAATTAGGCTTTTGCAGAAGCTATTTTCTCAATTTAAATTCATTAGATGGATTTAATCTGATTATTGTATGTAAGGTAGTGATACTTCCCTTTGAGCAATGTGCTCTAGGCAGTGTGCCTGAATGCAAGTGCATTCTCTTTTTATTCTTCATTATACTTATAATAGGGTATAATCTTGTGGACTAACATCCACTATGGTTTTTCCCCTCACAGGGTTTCCACGTATAAAATATTTGTGTTCATGTGTCTCTGATGTGTTGTTCTTATGTTTACATTATTAATTATCATATTTGTGATATAAGGATTGGTTAACACTATATAAGTTTGATTTTGGTAACAATTGATTCACCCCCCTCTCAGTTGTCTACCCTTTTTTTTCAAAAATTGGTATCAGAGCTAGTTCCTTTGAAAGAAGCCTAATAGCTTGAGGTGATCTAAGATGACATCTTTAGAAAGGATAGTCCTAGATTCAATGGTACAAACTACTCTCTATGAAAATTTAGGATGGAATGTCATTTGAGTTGCATTGGTGAACCTTTCTGGTAAATGACACAAATTGCATACAATATTCCTCGGAATGGTCCCTCCTCTGAAGATGAGATCGAGCAAGAATAAATTAATACCAGGTTAGTAGAAACACTGGTGAGTGCTTTGACAGATTCAAAAATGACAAATATGATGGGTTTGAAGATTGCATATCAGATTTGGAAAAAGTTGGAAACATTGTATGAAGGAGATGTACTAGTGAAAATTGCTAAGCTATAAATTCTAAAAGGAAAATGGGAGAGCTTGAAGATGAGTGAAGATGAGAACATCTTTTCTTTCTCGCATAAGATAAATGAATTGGTGATGGAAATTAGATGTGTTTGTGGAACTATAAATGATGATGAAATTGTGGCTAAGATATGTAGATTTGTGCCCCCTTCCTACAAGACAAAAGCTCATGCTATTGACAGTGAGGAATATTAAAAAAGACATGTTGATTGGAAAACTTGTTGTATTTGAATTAAGTGAATTTGGCGAGTCTTCTCCTAAGACTAAATCTACTTTCAAGGAAAATGTATCCAGGAAAAAGAGATATGATTTAGGAGAGAGTTCCTAGAGAATATTCAGATATGAAGATGAGATGAAGCAGATTGAAGATGAAGAAAGGGAATTGGAAGAACTGGAAGCATTGATTGTGAAAAGAGTATCAAAAGGTCATGGTAAGTACAAAGGAAAGTTACATATTAAATGTTTTTCTTGCAGTAAGATAGGTTATTTTTCTTCTACATGTCCTGAAAGAGTTTCAAAATATAAGCCTAAGAATAGTAGATTTCAAAGAAAATTCTATTATACTGAAGAAGGTGTAACTAATGAAGAATTTGATAAAGAAACTAGAAATGAAGATGAATGGGTATTTATTGCTATCAAAGAAAATGGCCAGGTGTCCACTGAATCTGCTAGTAATGTAAATGTTCAGAAAGCTCTTGCAGCCAAAGTTGAAGAGAAAGATGAGTGGGTAATTAATAGTGGATGCTCACATCATATGACTAGTGACAAAATAAAATTTATAAGCTTGGAAAACTATGATGGTGGTGTAGTGAGGTTTGGTGACAACACTTCTAGTGTGATTCGTGGCAGAGGCACTATTGTTTTTGGTGGTAAGCACAATACCGATAATATTCTTTATGTAGAAGGCTACAATCTACAGTTCAAGAATGGTGAGTGCGGAATAACAGGAAGTTCAGAAAATATAATTGCTTTAGGAACAAAGACAAAAGGTAATATCTTTCATTTAAGTATTGCTAGTCAAATTTGTTTGATTGCTGAAATTGATGTAAGCTAGTTATGGCATAGGAGGTTATGTCATGTGAACTTTGATAACATTATCAAGATAAGTTCTACTCAAGCAGTCGGAAATTTACCTAAGTTAGTGAAGCCTACTAACACTATGTGCAAGGATTTTCAAATGGGAAAGAAAACAAGAAATTCCTTTCGGAGAAAAGAGTACAACTCTAATGGAGTACTAGATTTGATACATACTGATCTATGTGGTCCTTCCAGAATCAGAAGCCTATAAGGTGAAAGGTACTTTATGTTACTCATTGATGATTTTTCTAGAATGATATGGGTCACTTTCTTAAGAGAAACACATGAAGCACTAGAAAATTTCAAAAGTTTTAAAGCTATGGCAGAGAATGAGATAGGTGAAAAGATCAAATAGAAGTGGTGAATTTACTTCATGGGAATTCAATTATTTTTGTGAAGATCATGGTATTCAAAAACAACTAACTGCTCCCCGAACCCATCAACAGAATGGAGTAGTTGAAAGAAAGAACAAAATTTAAGAGCCCATGTGTGGTACCAATATTTTTAGTACCAAATAAATATGGAGAATGGAGGATGTATGTAGATTTGAGAGTTATCAAAATGATCACTATCAAGTACAAATTGTCATTACCAAGGATGGATGACATTATAGATTGTTTGAGTGACACAAATTCTTTACCAAAGATTGACCTTGTTGAACATAGGTTGTCATCGATGTCAAAGGATTGTCAAAGGTTGTTGATATTTGTTATCAAACGGTGTTAAGGCTGTCAAAGATGAAAGAGATTGTAGGAGTACTAAAATTTTCGTTTGACTTAAAGTTATGGAAGCATGTTGCTTATCAGTTTATAGATTGTCTAATCAATCATATTCTATATGAAGTAACATGAATCATGTTTTGTTGAGTTGTGATTGCCTTTAGATAGTTGGTGTATTTATCATACTATGTAGGGTATGTAGTTAGTATGAGTGTTGTGGTTTGGAAGGATATCTTTTGGGAAAAGAGATTACTCTAGAATTATAAACGTGGTTAGCATTTATCTCAAAAATGTAGTGTTGCTCTATGGTTTGGAAGGAGACTATGTCTACACTACTTCTATCAGTTTCCTATGTTTTCAAGGAATTTGTTCAACATGCAAGAAGCTTGAAGTGTCAGAAGGTTTTTCAAGATATTCAAAGCTCAAGGCATGTACAATAATGGCTAGTAGCGTGTATAATTCAAATCTTGTGTGTGGAGTGAGGATAGGACCCGGTTAAGGTTCATGTGGTAGCACACGATATCAAGTTTTTTTTACGGAAAAAGAATTATGTGTGGACTATTATATTACACATTTCATGTAATTTGAATTGGTTCCATTTGATGTTGACCTTTTTATATGTGGATCCTTGTTCGACATGGAAGAGTTTTAGTATATTGTCATGCATGTATTTCAAATTTTCAGATGTATTATATCGTGTACGAATTACATGTTTTGTTAGTTGTAATGGTTGTGATCAAGTAAGGTGATTTTGAGTATAGAACTATGAAGAAAAGAGGGAGTTCTAGTAACAGAAGATCATTCTCTGTATGGAACTATGTTACCTACGAAATTGGTGCATATCAGAGTTATATTTCAAATCTGCCATTACCTTTGTATTCTAATAGGGCTAGTGTTCTTCCTATTGTATTGTTCCAGTAAGGATTGGTGTCTCTTTCTAGTGGGAATTTTTTTCTCTAGTAGGTTGGTGCCTATAGATTCAATAGAGGATCTGTGTCTTTGATAGTTTAGTTCATAATTCATATTCTAATCTCACCTATTATATTTCTATATTATGAGGCTGGATTTGGACAGTAGATCCAAGTAGATATTCTCACCATGGTTTTGCCATCTTGGGTTTCCACATACATATGGTTTTATCTTGTGTTGTGTTATGATTTCTTTTTTGTGTGGTTAAGTGATCTTCATGTTGAAAAATTATATAATAGTAGCAAAAGTAAATGTTTTTAGAATTTTTTGATCTACTGACTCACCTCCTCTTAGTACATTGTATAACCTTCAAACCTAAAGAGTGGATATCACTAGATTAGGATCAGAGAGGGAGATGAATGGAAGATTGTATTCAAGATAAATGAGGGACTATACAAGTGGTTAGTTATGCCTTCTGGGTTAAAAATGTATTGAGAACATTAATTTGTTTGATGAATGAGGTATTGAAGGAATCTGTGGGTAAGTTTTTTATTATTTACTTGGATGATATTCTAATTTTTAGTAAGACCAAATAAGGAAATTTGTAGTACATTAGGCAAGTATTTTAGAGATTGAAAGAAAATAATTTGTTGATAAATATGAAAAAATATAGTTTCATGAGGAAAAAATTAACATATTTTGGGTTTTTCATTTATGTGAAAGGATCAAGAAGATGGATCTCAAGAAATTAAGAGCAATTGTTAAATATACTACACCTCATACATCAAAGAGGTAAGATATTTTCATGGACTATAAATTTTTTTTGGGGATTTCATCATTAATTTTAGTGTCACTTACACATTCCTAACAAAAATTATGAGGGGATATCATAAGCATTTTAGGTGGACATTAAGAGCCCAAGAAGAGTTTTGAACTACTAAATAAAAAATTAATAGAGTAGCTAGTGTTAGTATTACCTGATTTTAACAAAGTATTTTAGGTTGATTGTGATGCTAGTGGAAGTGTGATAGTGTTGGAGTATAAGACCATTGAGAGGGGGGTGAATTAGTGGTCAAATATAAAATCAATTTCAAAAATCCACTCACTTGATTATTTAAAGATGCTCTATTGAAAATAATTTAAACAATCTAGAGATTATATATTGAGGGAGACACAAAGATATGAAAATATGAATATAACACTTAAATCAGAGATGATTAATCAAGAACAATATAGCACACCACCAAGAGAAAACATAACATATATTTTATGAGTGGAAAACAGTAAAAAGGGTGAAAAACGTGTTCATTACATATTGGATTCCTCACTGGAAATACAACAAGCCACACTAGCTACACTCTATCTACTTCACTGGAAAAATAATGATCCACACTGGCTACTCAACCTGCCTCACTAGAAAAGCACAATGCCTCACTAGGAAAAATCATGCCTCACTAGCAATTCATCATCACCTCAGAAGAAATTAAGCACAAATCAAAGGGTTACTCTATTTCCATACATATCATTGTTCTCAAATTTTGCAACTCAATAAACTCTATCTCTACATCTGCAAAACACTATCTTTGTTATTTCAATTCATGTATCTCTACATCTACAATACAATAAACTTTGAATCTATCTTTTCAAGCCAATAAACACTATCTATGAATTTTCCATTCAAGACAACTATATCTCTACCACTTTCAATAATCTTTTTCAATGTTTATTTTCTTACAAAGAAAATTTTGTATCAATTTCAATTAGTTGATACGTCTAATCAAATAAAATCCCACTTCTCAGCCCAAAACAAATTTGATAAGACATTCACACATCATATCACCCTTTCATGTTTTTCTATTCTTGAATCAACTTTGTTTACAATAAAATCTAGTGCTCAAACTTTCCTTAACATTCATGTAAGTATTCAATTCTTTCATACATAATTAAAGACTTCTCTGCAGACTGCACATCATGAATAAATGAATATAACTAGTGAACCAATACCACTACATATACCTTGACTGATATACTTTATGAACAAATAGAAAGATGACAATAATTGTAATTTTACATAGCCTATTGAAACAATCAACCTTATGCAAAGTAATTAACTATCATACAAAGGCACAGGTAAGACTTTTATGCACAATCAATCAGAGAATTTGTTGTCTTCACAAAAAAAAATCATGTTCTCATATAGAGGCCTTTGACATTCATTTAAAAAGTATTCTTCTATTCATGATGAACATACTATGTAACAGTGTCATACAAACTCTTATCTCTGTATAAATCTTGTGCATACTCAACATGTAATGCCCCATCATGCAACCCTAGAGGAAGTTGCAATTTACTAAACAAACGAACTATTTTTTTTTTTCTTCGTATAATTAATATGCAAGTTCACTACATATTGCAACAACCTCTAAGGTTACTAGACTGAGATTACTTAATTATCCACGAAGAACATTAAGGAAATGAAACCACAAAATTTAATTACTTATGAAATGAATAGCACATGCATTCCATACAAGATAAATTCATCAAAGAAAATTAGTTTCTCTAGTTGCCTCTCATAGGAGTTTTTTTCAAAATTGAGTGTTTATTTGTAAATTCATGTAAAAGGTCATATGAAGACCTATTTCATTGTATTTAAGGTCCCAAGTAGGTCACTAGGGGGTACATTGTATTTATTGTTCATGCTCTTTATTCAAACCCTAGGTATTGTTAATTTTTTCACCACATACAATATTTATTCAAACCCTAGGTATTGTTCATGCTCTTTACCCTGTTTAGTAGACCGCGCTTCAGGAAACAGTCCAAAACTTTGATCTTTTCTAATCTAATATTTATATTCTCACCCAAGGCCTCTATAATCTATATGTATACATTTCATGGAGTGCTTCCACCAAAAATATTAGGAGATTTCAACCATAAAATTGAAAGAAACTTAACTTTCTTTCCACTGTTTACCCTAGTAAGGGTTTCTCATAGTTTTAGAAAAAATCACCAAATCTAAACAAAAATTGCATGAAGATACAAGAAAAAAAAAGGGAAAAGGAGGGGAATTTATAGCACCATCAATTAAAAACATCCTTATGAGCCTTCTTATCCATTCAAATCAACACGAAGGTCTGAAAATAACTGTGTTTACTAATTTCTAAGAAAAAAGAAGACTTCATTGATGATTTTCCATCTCTTCCATATAATACTTGCTATTTAATCTCCCCTCTACATTTGCAACAAGATATCATGCCTTTTTAAAGGCTTTTCACCTTCTTCCAATGAGCAAATATTTAAAGGCTTTGAATAAATATTGTATGTTTTAGTAGAGCCAAATGGGTATCTAAATGTTTGATTATTTTTTTGTTTCAATATGTAATTTGAAAATAAACTTCTGACAAACCTTTGTGAATTGCTACAAGCATTAGGGCAGCCTAGACAAGAAATTTGTCTTCAAATAGGTAGTATTTGTTCTTGGGCTTGGTAATTATGGGAGTCAAGTTGATTTGGACCTGAGAAAGGATAACCAAGTGTTGAATTAGACATATCTATTTGAATGGTGAAATTTGGGTTTGAGGCTAGTGAATGTCAATATTGTTCTTTTGGGACAACCATTGTAAGATGATGAAATCAGTATGGGAAAAGCTTGCAAATGCTATGTTGAAATTATTTCTATGATAACAATGAAGGTGTAAAAAGGTTTGGTTATTACTTGGGATGAGGTTTTGGTTATTTGAGGCTTGGTACCTTGTGAATTTATGTTATTTCAGTGATGAGTTGGTAAATGTTGGATGTTATAATTGGAACACAATTCTCTAAAGATACCTGTTTAAGAGGGATGGGTGGTTATTTCAGGTTGCTAGTGAGATTCAAATATACTTTACTTGTATAATAGACCTAATTTGTCTTCTATGACAATGTTGTCTTAGGTTTTTGAGTGAATTGATCCAAAGGAGTTGAGGGTGGTTCTGGTTTATGTTTAAGTTGCTCTAAAAGGTGTTCAAAACCATCAAGAGACACTGGGTTGGTGAGGGGATTGTGAGTAAAGTAGCCAAATATAGGTCTGCAAACCTACTAGACAAAGGATAGAGTGATACTGAAAAGGGTGCATTGAAGAGGTTTGTTGAATCTAATTGTTGTTTGTTTGATCTAAATTGAGTTGTTACAGGTGAAAACCAACCACCCTTGCATCAAAGGAGCTCAATAAAAGAAAATATAGAGTCTTACCTTCTTCTCTTATCAAATTTAAATTAGAGAAAAATGTGGAGAGAAATGTGTAGACACTGAAAAATGTCCTAAGTCTATGAGCACCATTTTTCCTAGTCATCATCTTTCAATAATTGAATAGTTTTAATTATTCTATTATGTTCGGTCATATTCCTTTATTAATTAAATAGTTTTTAAATTATTTAACTGATTCACCTTCTCATTTCTATCTTGATCAATCAAAATTATTTAATTGCGTCACTAATACCCCTTTCTTCAATAATTAAATAAATCATTATTTATTTAATTATTTATCTTTTATCACATGTCTATAGTCAGATAATAATAATTATTTGACCTTTTATTTTTCTATAATTAAATAATTAACGAAATTATTTAATCATGTGTCATTCTTCTCCTTTAAATAATTGATCCTAATCAATTATCCATATTTAATTTATATCTCCTCCTTTAATTAAATTTATGAATTTAATTAAATCTCCTTTTTCATTTTCTCCAAATAAATTATTTATTTGCCACTTGTCATCCCCTTCCATTTTCGAATAAATAATTTAAAATAAATTATTTATCCCTCTATTTTGGTCAAAGATCCCCTGTCATTATTTCATGTCATAGTCGGCATGTCCTGCATGTCTATCATAGCCATTAGGCATCATAGCCATCGGCGTCATATCTTTTCCATGCATGGCATATTCTAGTTGCATCAATTCTCAACCGTAGATCTTGGAATCTTTCTAGAAACTTGATCTTAGCCATCCATTTTGTAACTTCCCTCTCATGAATCCTCATCCGTTGATCTTAGAATCTTTCTGGAAGATCAATCTCGCCTGTCCATTCAAATGGTTGTCTATAAAAGAAACCTTTCCCCTCCATTTTTAATTTAACAGCTAATTATCTCCAACTTTCTTGCTTACTATTTGCAGGTATTTGCACAACTTCAACAACAAACCTGAGGGCAATATTGGCATAAGAAGAAATAGGAGAGACAAGAGAAAGAATCAACTTCAAAGAGGAGTGTTTTATTTCATTTGCTTTCATTTATATTGCTCTCTTTGTTTGTATTCTCTTGTTTAGATTGGGATAATAGTTTAGAAGTGTTGGCTGTCACTTAATATATACTATTTGATTTTTCTCATTCTTACAAAATGAATCATATGGTGGCTTCAAGTTCTCAAGGATTATTTTAATGATCGGTGTGTACAATGTTGCAAACACCTTTTACTCTGTGTTTTATGTACCTAAGATATAATTTAATTTTTTTTTGCACTCGAGATTGCTTTTGGTAGCATCCTACTTTGTCATTCTTCCAATTTTTATATGGTTTATAAAATTTATGTTGTTATGTTCACTTTGTTTTAGGTTTTAATACAACATCTGCATGAGAAACTTAATCTTAGTGAGGTATGATAAATATTTTCCATGTATTATTTTTCTAATTAAGGAAAGGAAATAGATGCTTTTGAATTTTTATGATATATAAGATCCAATGGTGAGCCAGATTGGAATTTAAAGGAGTATGAATATGGCCATTATTTAATTATCTATTGTGTTGTGTTGGCCAACTAAACAAGTAGCGTTGCTAAAAATACTCAGCCTATATTCATATATGATCCACATCTACCACAGATTTAACTAGCGTCTTAGTAATAATGTTTAGGGTGTCTTCAATATAGCCAACATGGGCATGCAGGTCAACCATGCACACCTAATGATCAACTATATATGTAAATTATAATGCAATAAGGGTTACTCATGTGTGAAGTATGTGCAGCCCTCATCCACTAAACCTGCATGATTGCATGCACCTAGAACCCAAGCAAAGCTTACAATGTTAGGATGTGTTCCAGAGTGCTTCATTAATTCACATATTTTGAGAGGTTCCTTGCAAAATCCATTTTGTGCTCATTCTACAATCAATCATTTCATTCCATGAGATGACATCTCTTTGAGGAATTTTGTCAAACAATTCAGGTGTTTTGTCTATGATTCCACATCTTGCATATATGTCTACCAGAGCATGTCCAACTCTAACATCCATGTATCTTTTTAATTCCTCTACCTTTCATCAATCTCTTTACTATTTGAACCTCATACAAATGTTTTAGAGAAGAACCTAAGTTGCAACATTTTTAGGATCCAACTAAAAAAGTAGTGTTTTTGTAAATACTCAACCTACATTCATATATGATCCACATGTACCACATATTTAACTAGCATCTTAGTAATAATGGTTAGCGTGTCCTCAATATAGCCAGCATGGGCATGAAGGTCAACCATGCACACCTAATGATCAACTATATATGTAAATTGTAATGCAATAAGGGTTGTTGAAGTGTGAAGTATGTGTAGCCCTCATCCACTAAACCTACATGACTGCATGCACCTAGAACCCAAGCAAAGCTTACAATGTTAGGATGTGTTCCAGAGTGCTTCATTAATTCAAATATTTTGAGAGGTTCCTTGCAAAATCCATTTTGTGCACATTCTACAATAAATCATTTCAGTCCATGAGATGACATCTCTTTGAGGCATTTTGTCAAACAATTCATGTGTTTTGTCTATGATTCCACACCTTGCATATATTTCTACTTGTCATAGCTGCAACAATTAAATATAAAAGAGCGTGGACATTTAAATAAGCTCCCTGATTCTATTGGAAAGTTGTCACAACTACAACACTTGAGCATAGAAGGGTGTAAAAGTTTAAATAACCTCCTTGATTCTATTGGCAACTTGTCATAGCTACAACACTTGATCATAGAAGATTGTGGAGGTTTAATTATTACTTATTCCACTAGCAACTTGTCATGTGTGCAGTACTTGAAAATATTAATTTGTAGAGGTTTAAATAACCTGCCCAATTCCATTTCAACCTATCATAAATGTAGCACTTGAACATAATAGGAAGTTTCAAATGTTTAAATATCCTCCTTGATTCTATTGTCAATCTATTGCAGCTGCAACATTCGAAACTAAAATATTGTCATGCTTTAAATAACCTCCTTGATTCCATTGGTAACTTGTCACAATTGCAACCTTGAACATAGAAGGGTGTGAATGTTTAAATAACCTTGTTGATTCCATTGGCAACCTATCACAACTAAAACACTTGAACATGGTAGGGTGTATAGATTTAAATAACCTCCCTCATTCCATTGGCAACCTGTCACAATTGTAGCACTTGAACATAGAAATATGTAAAAGTTTAACTAACCCCCTTCATTCTATTGGTAACCTATCACATCTGCAACACTTGAACATAGAAGACTGTAGAGGTTTAAATAACCTTCCTGATTCCATTGGCAACCTATCACATTTGCAACACTTGAAAATAGAAATTTGCAGAGGTTTAAATAACCTCCCCAATTCCATTGTCAACCTCTCACAGTGATAAATGAATATAATAGGAGATTTTAAAAGTTTAAATAACCTCCTTTATTCTGTTGACAATCTATCACAACTGAAAAAATTTAAAATAAAATATTGTCACAATTTAAATAACCTCCTTGTTTTCATTAGCAACCTATCATAGCTGCAACACAACAAAATGCAATTGCTAATAATTTTCTGCAAAACCTGCAATCATTGCATTCCATGAGATGACATCTCTTTGAGGCATTTTGTCAAATAGTTCACATGCCTTGCCTGTGCTTCCACATTTTTCATGCATATCTACCAGAGCATTTCCAACCATAATATCTAACAAAAATCCACCTTTTGTTATGATTGATGGATGTACATACCCTATCCAAAGCTCCCATTTTATTACAGGCAGGGAGTATGCTAGAAAAGGTTGTGGAATCTAGCTTTACACCTGCCAATTGCATTTGCTTGAAAGTTTCTAAGGCCTTTTCAACAAATCCATTTTGTGCATATCTTGCAATATTGCAATCCATAGACCACATTTCTTGTTGGAATGATGGATGCACAAGTTTCCTTGATGAAGTTGCAGTCTTCAATGGAGGAGCTTTTCCAAGAAGAAATATTCAACCACATAGAAAGTATGATAATGACATTCAAAATAGAGATTCTATTATGATAATCTAGATTGATTGATAGATTACAAAGAGTACATATGCCTGATTATATAGGCAAGTGCTAAACCTATAATGAAAAGGATGTTGCCAAGTGTTCAAATCACACTTCATGTGACAACGAGAAACCCTAACCAACTACCTAGGGAATGATAACAAGATGTGGATAAGTTTTAGAAAAGACAACTCATCTTCTAGAAGGGAATCTTATCTCAACAACTTTATTAAATGATTAAATGCAACCTAGGACTAATATGATTAATTAAGACCTAAGTTAACTTATGCTAGTGTAATTATTAATTAATTACACTAACACCCCCCCATAAGTGCAACTTAGGGAGGAAATGAAAAATGCAATGATTATGCATGATTATGGTGGCTCCTGGCTGATGGCCATTTTAGGTACCCATCTACATAGAATGAAAATGAAACTAATCTCCCGCAAAATGGAGAAAAGGGGAAAACCCCTCCCCAAAAAAGGAGATAAAATGCAAAAGGTGATGATTGGAGGACTCAACATCATCCCCCCAAGGACAAAAATCATCACATGGATACAATACAATAAAAAGTCCCCCCATAGGAGGGAAATAGAGAGACTATATAGCCCCCCTAGAACAAGTGATCACCTGCAAGAAAGGTAAGTGTATGTAGACCAAACATGATCCAATGTCGACAAACCACTTGTCTCCCTTTCGAAAGAAACAAAACCAAATGCAAGTGTAGAGATTCTTCCCATTCCAGATAGGAATTGAAGGAAGGAAGGGTGTATATGAATGCTGATGATGTCTTTGAAAGTTTCTCATGTGTCTCCTTGCCTGATGAAGATGAATATGCTACAACCCACTCAGGTACATACCCAATCAATGTAGAAGGTGACAAATCAGGATGATGCAAAAATTGATGTTGAACATGATCCAAAGATTGCATTGTGATGTTCTTACCATCGAAGGAATAGATGGAGGCTTGATTGCCCCCCCATAATGAAGTGTCCTCAAAACCACTGAGAGAAGATTGAAGCCAATCCAATGGTAGATGTAGAAGAAAATCCAATGAAGATGGAGGAAGTCTCATATATGAAATCTCCGAAGAGAAAGCAAGTGCCTCCAAGATAGTCTCAGGATTCCCAATTAAGGTTGAGACAATGAAATGTGGAGACTCAAAGAAACTCTCCAAAGTAGGATTTGAATAGAGGAGTGATATCCCCTCAAGAATGTCCTCCAAACCTATAGAAGTGGCCAAGTCAGCAATCCCTGAAGTAAAGCCATCCTGCGATGTCAAGTCTAGAAAATGGAATGTGTCCTGATGAATGATGATGATGGAAGCCTCAATCAATGACTCTGGATAAGGAATCACTAAATGTGAAGGGATACCAATTGTCTATGATGGAGAAGAAGGATCATCTGAAGCAACCTTGTCAACCTCTTTGGAAGATTCAAGGTAATCCAAACAAACAACCTCCTGCATAGCAATATCATCATGGGGCACTTGATTGAAACCTGAAATTCTGAATCATGACCATCAGGGAAGGGTGGAGTATCTGAATCTCCATATATCTCCCAAAGCTTAGCCCAAAGAATGTGAGGACAATCACAATGATCAATAGATTCCAAAACATCGCAATCAACTTGCATTGAAATAATCTCTAAGATAGTGTATCTGCTGCAATTGCAAGCAAACTCATGAATACCTTCACTTGGATGGGGAACTATACCAAATAGATGTGGCAACAATGCAAGTGATTGGAGATGGTGGATGATCCCATCTCACCATTTTTTATAGTTTCCCATGTGCAACATAGTCAAAGAAGGATAATATGCAAGCCCCATAATGTACAAAAAAACTTCTCCAAAATTACAAAGACAATGACCTTTAGCAACAAATAGAAACTTCCAAAACTGATATGCAACTGAAGTGATGCCACCCAAATCAAAAACACCTTTTCCCAAGCTTCGGGATATTCAAGTTATTGAACAAATGCACCAAATTAAACAAAACCAATGCAAGAGTACTTAGAGCTGAAACTGATCAAAGTGAATGAACGGATGAAAAAAGCTCTGAATTACCTTCCTGATGCCGTTGGAATCACTAAATTTTGATCAACAGTTGCAAAGATATGAGCCTTTATGTCCAAACTAGGGTTTTGAATTCAGTTGATTGTAGAATTTTTTGGAAGCAAAATTTCCCAAAATGAATGTTACCATTGGAAATAGCATAGAGTTACCTTTCCGACGGTATCTCGTTTGCTAATTTTTGATACCCTGGTGAAAAGTTATGAAAAAATGAAGAAAATGCCTAGATGAGGCACTCTGCAAGCTAAATAGGGGCAAAAAATCAGCCCCCCCGGGCACTATAACTCGGTCACTGATAGGACCATTGGTGTTTGGTTGGAAAAAAGAAAGTGCCACCAAAGGTGGCATCAAAGCAGTAGAACCTGGTGGAGCGGTGGGTTGTTAGGCAGCGCCGCTCGGATAGAGTGGAGTGGCGGGACCACTTGGATAGAGCAGAGGGTTGAACGGCGGACGGGGCATTGGATGGAGACTGGCTGGGAATGGGCCAGCAGACGCCAACGGGAGGATCTTCGGTCAGAAATAGCGTTGGCAGGAGTCGAGAAACAAGTGGTTGGCAAAAATGCTTGTGACGGTTGATGATGAGTCGGCTCGGAGAAGATGTGACACCCTACGGTGGCCGGTGGACTAGCTGACAAACGTACCTCCCCTGCCAAATGATAAATGTGGCCGACCAAAAAAAAATTATCTGTAGAAATTTTGAATTAACAAGCCGACCCCAATAATTTTTTTGAATAATGCCAATATTGGCAATTCAAAATAAAAAAGATGTCGATTTAAATATTTGATGCCGACGGACGATTAAAAATTGCAGTCACCCCAAAAAAAATTTAATTTTTCTGCAGAACTATAGAAAAATACCCAAAATAATAATATTTTTTGCCAAATATGAGCCCATTTTTTTTGAAATAAAAAATGCCTGCAACTAAAATTTTTTTGCCATGATGGAGGACTGAAAGGGGAAATTTTATATTTGCAAAAACTGTACGGATCATACAAAATGCAAAAAAACCCTAGATACCTCAAATGGCTCCCAGTGTGAATATGTCCAAATTGGACGAATGGGCAGGCGATCTATAGGTTTTGAGGCCTTCTGAGCACAATGGAGAGGTTGGATAGAGCCTGATCTACACCAGAAAACAGCTTGGTCCCCAGGTAGAACCGACTAGCCTACAAAGAAAACCCTCAAGCCTACAAAGAGTCTCACTAGCCAAACTTTCTTGATCTTGGGATGAACCTTCATTGGAATAGCTTTGATACTATGTTGGAATGATGGATGCATAGGTGTCCTTGATGAAGCTATAGTCTTCAATGGAGGACCTTTTCCAGGAAGAAATATTCAACCACTTAGGAAGTATGATAATGGCATTCAAAATAGAGATTCTATTATGATGATCTAGATTGATTGATAGATTACAAAGAGTACATATGTCTGGTTATATAGGAAAGTGCTAAACCTAGAATGAAAAGGATGTTTCCAAGTGTTCAAATCACACTTCATGTGACAACAAGAAACCCTAACCAACTACCTAAGGAATGATAACAAGATGGAG